>OZ023206.1:72219250-72459576 GCA_963995525.1 Escarpia spicata
AGGTGAAGTAGTTCTTGTTTTGTATTTTGTTTTCCATTTATGCATTCTACAACTGTCGTTTGAGTATGCAAGATAACGCCGATACGAAATTCTTTATTTTAAAAACTTCCATTGCGCGCATACACGACACCTAGTGACCAAGCGTTTTGCATGGAAGAGACACGTATTCGTGATCACAATAGAAAAGGTCATTTAGGGATGTCCCGTGTTGTTACTAACACTGTCGTCAGACGGTTGACTGAGAACGAAGTTCGGGTGACGTGCACCGCCACACCGTGGCCGACGAGAGATCCACCAACTTCAAACAACTTTATTTAATTCGATAACCATCTGTAACGAGGCGGGAGGTGGCCTATGTAGGCCTTCCACACACTGGCCATAGTTAGGACCGTCTACATGAGATTACAGTTGTTAGTCAACAATCCATGCGATAGAAATGTTGGGCATACGCTCTGTAGAAACCAATGATTACTGGTTTGTTTTGTTGAAGTCTTATTAAAGGTGGAATACAATGTAATAGCGCAGCTTCGGTGCATGACACTAGATATTTATAGATATCGACAAACTAATTATTGGCAACACTTAAGTAGTGCACCGTAGGTATCGAATACTGTCTGATAATCATCTACAACGCAGCGGGAGGCGACCTATCCTAGAGAGATTAGAGCTTAGCGACTACAGAACGGGATTACAATTACTGCCCGTGTGGTCGACGTGTTCTGCTTCACTTGTAGACACAAGTGTTTACCCGTCTGTTTTGACGGTGTTGTAACAATCTGTGTCAACTCTTATTAACGTTACAATATGATCTCACAAAATGGCTTCGTTGCACGTCATTGTGTTCTGAATGAACAAGTTAATTTTAGGCAATACTTAATGGAGGATTTGGTAGATTAAGCGTGGACAAACAAAGACGTGTTCTGACGTCCAACGTTTCTCTTTGTGTCGCAAGGCCGAATCGTGACTTGTACGAATAACCTTCTTTAGAGAAACTCGATGTTTATTAGCCGTCATGACAACTACAATAAACATCATAATGTTTGCTGTATGCGCCAAGACGTGTTTCTGGCGTTTCACAACATTGAAACATTGTATGCTAACTCAAATGAATAAATTAAAACAAATTGTACTAAACATTATTATTATTAATTAAGAAGAACAGTATGATAAGTATAATAATAATATACTTAATAAATAAGCAAATATATGTAATACTTGTATAAATATATATATATATATATATTATATATATATATACATGTTATATAATCGTACACATAACAATATACATATATGCCATTATACATACGCAGGCAAATTGAATACTTTTCATGTTATTCCAGTATGTCTGGGAATGCTGGTAATGTTGGTAATTCTAAACACATCTATGAAAACACTTTAGATATAAATAGTGAAGCACTGTGTGTGTGCGTGTGTGTGTGTGTGTGTGTGTGTGTGTGTGTGTGTGTGTGTGTGTGTGTGTGTGTGCGCGCGTGTATGTGTGCGTGCGTGCGTGCGCCATGCATTGCGTGATCGTTTTACTTTTATCATTGACGTGTCAGCAACTTATGGAGACATTGCCAAGGCTAGTAGTTGTCTGTCTAAGGGAACCGACATTTGCCGACAATTTTAATCAGTCATTTGAAATTAGAAATAATGTGCATGGGCAGCGTCATTCAGATGTCGTGTTCGGCGAATCATCTATTGTTGACGGTCAACAACAATTGACGTAACACAAACAACCATAAGGTCTGTGGAGAACACGTTATATCATGTCTACCAGTACAGAGGAAGAGACGCCACTTAACCATTACAAATCGCATCTAGTTACTTCACATCCAATAATACTATTTTACAGGTACTAAAATAATGTTTTTAGATCATAACTGGTTAATGTTTATGGAAGGAATTAGTTTCCTTGAGACAGAGACAAGTCGACGCGTCATCCGGGGTGATCACCAAATACATTGTTAGTATCATCATTTAGACAGATACAAGTCGAAGCTTCATCCGAGGTGGTCAGTTAATACATTGTCAGTACAATCCTTTAGCCCAGCGGTTCCCAATCTTTTTGTGCCCGCTTACCCCCTGGTTTTTTAGACGATCGTTAGTGTACCACCATCAGTTTAACGTAACATGTAGAGACTCTATAAAAATATTCTATACTCAGTTCATCGATAACACTTAATCTCATTAATGAGACAGACAAAAATGTACTCAGAATTTATAATACAAAATATAAAAAACTAGATGGGTGAGCTAGCATTTTTTTTTAAATCAAGGACTCAATTCGGGAAGCAGTTTTGGACAAGCGGATTCGGATGTCATCCGTGACACAGAGTCGGACTCGAAGTTTGGTTGTATTTATTGTTGTAGTTCACTGATGTCTGTAAATAAAGAATGTGCTATGTTGAAAGCGAAAAGTGTGCCAAAAGAAAATTGTCAAAATTGTGTTACTAACAACAACAAAATACAGAAATTGTCATTGTTGATTTATATCAGTATGGTTTGGACTCGTTGTTTGAATAGTTTTGTTTTTTGCTATGGCATACACACAAATTGACCACTTCTAACTCGCTTAACACAGTAAAAATAACACGCACACGTGCGTACATTATTCCACGATAATCCCTCGCCGTCAAAACATTTGCAAGCCTATCAAAAGACACCTTTGCCCTACTTGGTTAATTACAAGGAATGATAGAACGGTCCGATGCAACAAGAACTCTCCCTTGATGTCTCCATCTTTGGTGCTAAGCGCGAACACGAGTAGCACACACAATGGCGAAACCCTTACTTTCACCCAACCCTTCGCGTACACCCTAGAAAACCTCTCGCGTACCCCAGGGGGTTCGCCGTACCCCAGTTTGGGAACCGCTGCTTTAGACAGAGACACGTCGAAGCTTCGGCGATGTCACTCAATACATTGTCAGTACCATCCTTTAGACAGAGACAGATCGACGCGTTATCCGGGGAGGTCACTCAATGCATCGTTAGTACCATCCTTTAGACAGAGACTAATCGAAGCTTCATCCGGGGAGGTCAGTTAATACATTGTCAGTACCATCCTCTAGACAGAGAGAAGTGAAAGCGTCATCCGGCGAGATCACTCAATACATTCTGAAAATCATCCGTTAGACCAGTCGTATATCAATGAAGGGCAGCATAGACGGCTGAACAAATATTTTACTTTACATCTTCACCCAATCCTGGGGACTCTGAATTCTCTTTTCATCTTCATAGAAAATTAATTGACTGGTATTTATGTTGATGAAGCAGAAGGGGCCAAGTCAAACAGTGCCAAGTTGGTGGAATCTGGCTTGTGGATACCTAACAATAAATGGCGACAAGTCGAAGTGAGTCGACGATGTCTTCGTGAGCCCAGCCAGTACATAACACAAGGTACACACCAGTCCTATCCGGCCGAGCAAAGCTGGTGTAGCATGAGACAGCGACAAGTCGAGACCTGTCCTCGTGTGCCCACTCAATACACAATGCTAGCTAGCAATCAGCTCGATCCAAATGAATCGATCCAAACAGTCGTCTGGAATCGAACCAAACGGTTGATCTAATTGACGTCTGATGACTTTCCGACTCCAAAATCCTGGCTGTCGACTCCCGATTAAAAATCCGAATTGAGAGACTGTGTATTTGGTTGCGGTAACTGTAACTGAGTGGGTTTTTCGCTATTCACCCTCATGGTCAGATCCGTGCGTCAACGGATCGGTCGGGTTGATGGCTCAACCCCGGTCGGGTGTATCACGGACTATTTGGGTCGTGGAGAGGGCAGCCTCTTAGACTACCTCTTAGAATACCTCTAATTCCTTCCAAGTGCCGTCGGTCTGGTGTATACATAGCATTATTCTCTAGTGCACCGCACTTGAGACAAATTATACGAATTGTGGGCATGTTTTGTTTATGATTCATAAAAAAATGATATATTTCTATTTTGAAATATGATTAAATTTGAGGGGCACTTTACCTAAATGTAATTAATAGTAATCCCAGAATAGTATGCGTTGCTGAATTAACCGGTGTGACATATCATAAACACAATCCATGCGTTGCTATAAACGGGTACTTGTTTATTTCATCAACTTGAATAATTGATCATGTTGGCCAACTTGTAGAATGTGACGTGTCATTGAGAAGGGGCGTATACTTTTAGCCGTTCAATTTGAACAGGGCCGAGGGAGTTGTTGGATATCAAGTGTCAATAACTACCTAAGAAACCCACCTGCAAGACTAAGTAGTACTCGGTCCGAAACGCTGGGAACGATGAAGAAATGACAGCAATTTGTTTTAATCGTAGATTAAGAGTAGACCTGTGGAAATGTTTATATAAGAGGTCACTGGCGGAGGTGACACAATCACGAGTCACAGGTGGTTCACGCGAAATGACTTAGGCACAACTTATTCACTACACGGCTGACTGCTTCAGAAAAGATGTTTTCTCGAATGTTGTACAGTCACGCGTTAACTGCGTCACTGTCGCGTATGGTAACACGGCGTTTAACCAATGTTAACTAGTGGTTCACTAAATAAATACGTTTGACCAACTCACCCAACACGCACTTGTGCATCGGCTACTGCTAGAGATCAAGCAACACCTTTAAGACAAGGCAAGATACCCAGCAGCAACACAGTGGACGATCAGAAGATTGAACCAGATTCGATCAGAAGATTGAAAAGAAGTAACAAAACGATCCCCTACGTTTACGGTATGTTGACGCCCATGTCCGTGTATTATCATAACGACCATTGCACAGTGGCTACCCTTAATCACAGCTACCGTTGTTGATTGGCAGTAAGCCAATATATTCTAGCCATTACTGCACTGTAGGCACGGCCCCATTGTTGGTCATGGCTTTTCGAGTTCGCTCGAGTACCTGTAGTACGAGTTTCCCTCGAGTGTACTCGGTAGATTCTATGTGGTAATGTGTGTGTGCGTGCGTGCGTGTGTGTGTGTGTGTGTGTGTGTGTGTGTGTGTGTATGTGTGTGTATATATATATGTGAGTGTGTGTATAATTATAATAATTATTATTACAAAATAGAGTAAAGCTGGGTTTCCGTATGTACCATGTATACGGAAAGGGCTTGCGGAAAATGGGAAATGCCGTTTCCCTGCGTAAGCCGGGGTCTGTGGAATCCTTGCTTAAAACGACTCGAGCGCACATAATGCAATGTAAATCTTTATACACACATATGTTACCAACATTGTTTAAACAGGCAGTTTCAGAATTCGAAGACAACGTTGCTAATACTTTCATCAAATTCAATTACTCAGAAAACGTCGTTTTCTTACAGACTTCACAAACCCACGTGTACGTACTTGCGTGCTCGCGTATGTGTGTTCCAGCGCGCGTGTGTACGAGCGAATGTAGAAATGAGTGTTTGTATATGCGTGCGTAAGTGTAAGTGTGTGTGTGTGTGTGCGTGTGCGTGTGCGTGCGCGTGCGTGTGCGTGTGCGTGTGCGTGTGTGTGTGTATTTGCGTATGTGTAAATGCGCTAACGTATGATATATTGTGAGGTATTAGTTAACTTGAGGTAATTTGGAAGGTTTTGACAGGGGGTGTCACAACTCGATGCCATCTTTACCGTTACTGTAGTTGTATGGAAAATAATAAGATTTTATTGTATTCAGTTGTAACCACCTTGTATGGCGTCTACTACAAGGACCATTTGCAAGTGGTACATTTAAGATATGTTTTTGACCTGTATATGTCATGTACTCTCGCCGGTTACCGTTATGCTACTTTACCGTTGTCAAGGAACATTTCTAATTTCAAATTTTTATTTTGTTATTTTGTTAAGACATTACTACTGTCATGAGAAAGTAAGTATGAAAAAAACTAATACAACCTATAAGTAATTTTCCCATTATGACATTTTTTAAATTGTCAAATTTCACCATTTTACCATAACAGGGTACTTAAATTGTTCTGTACTAATGCTTCTGATCAAACATTTCTCCTTCCTAAAGATCTCGGAGCATTTCATTCACGTGTACAGCGTCGGGACAATTGTCAAAGGGGGCGCTGTGTAGGCTGAGAACCTTCAGACGTGGCAATGCAGCTTGCGTTAAGACGACGAATTCAAATGGTTGTAACGTAGATGATTGCAACTGAAACATGGTGTTCTCAATATGACTGGCATCTATGACGAATTGTGTTTTTATATGCGAAACAGAAAATAACGCACGTCACGGATCAAACTATGCTTTGTTGCGTGGTGAATGTAGTTGCGAATCATAATACCGCTGCGCAATTGAATACACGGCAAAAAGGAAGGCATATGTGTATACTTCAATAGACAATTAGCAATGGAATATTGTAATATATTACCAATAATCTATAAACTGATAAAACATTAATAAGGTTCGACTACATTACAGATTGAACATGGCACAATCGCGCAAACCGACATTCGGCGCCGCAGCTGAAGACGATCTCCGGACAAGAGGTAACGGCCATGCTGGTTAACGGAACTTTCACAGATGTTACCTACAGTGTGAGAGTTTCCCTCAATAGAAAGTAGGACCCGAATAGATGATAGAACGACAAGAGTATATTATAATCTTCGCTGTGATATTTGTATGTGGCGCTCATTCATTGTGGAGTCATTTTGGTGACTATAATAAGGTTCTTTCTTAGATAGCCCCCGAATATAATCGAACGCCCTTAAACATCTATATTATATTTCTAAGTTATATTTATTGAGCGATGCAAACTTAGACAATCAAATCGATTTAAATGCATTACATATTATGTAGCATATATATATATATATAAATGAAAAACATTTTCATTGTGTTCCAGCCACCGTTTTATTATTTCACACGCTCAACTTATTGCTTCAATTAATGTGCTTGTCTTTCTAGCGCTGATAGATACCAAGTTTATAATGAAACTTGCACAAAATATACCGTCGAAGGAGCAGCTTCAACTGGGAGTATTCCTGGACATGGAAGCGTCTACACTCCGAGACATCGTGCGTGACTCCGACAATGCGGTGAACAACTCATTCACCATCTTGGAAGCCTGGATAGATTCGAGAAAGAATGTAGGGAAATCTAGCGTCATGTACGATGAACTCATCGGAGCATGTGTTAACATAAAACGGACAGACCTCGTTGACATGGTTCGGAGCGGTGAGTGTGCAGCAGTGACGGTTGATAATTTCCTGTCAAATTGTCGAAGTTTATTGTTGAAAATGTTATGTAAAGCAGCAAACGCAGACACATCAACGATTATATTAGCCAATTATCACAAATGATCTCTTCGTCTCTTACGGAAGTGGTGTGTCCGATACAGAAGCGGTGCATAAAGAGGGGAGTCGGCCGTTGCTTCGTGAACGGATTAATCAGGGGTGGATCCAGAGAGGGTAGTCTGGGGGCCCAAAAACCTTCACTGACGGCCGACACAAATTAATATTACTTACGTTGCGTCGTTTTGTTGTACAATGTCAACTAGCTAGCGTACGTGTCCTTTTTATATATGTATATATAAAGGACACATACGCTAGCTAGTTGTCAATCTACAACAAAACGACGCAACGTAAGTGTTTAAAACTCCAAACACGGTTTACTATTGCACCTATGAATATATATATACATATATATATATATATATATGTATATGTATATGTATATATATACATACATATATATATATATATATATATGTATGTATGTATATATATATATGTATATATATACATATATATATATATGTATATATATATATATATATGTGTGTGTGTGTGTGTGTGTGTGTGTGTGTGTGTGTGTGTGTGTGTGTGTGTGTGTGTGTGTGTGTATGTGTGTGTGTGTGTGTGTATATATATGGTGCCTGTTTCAGAGCAACTTCGCCAACTGAACGAGAAATTACAGAAATCAAGGGAAACTGCACAATCGGTGAAAAATCATTCCAATGGTACATACATTGTGAATTTGATAATAAATAGCGATGCACAATAAGGGGTAATCCATATAGGACTTCACTCTTACGGATGGTGGGGATCTCCGAGTCAGCGTGACAACTCATTTTGTGGGGGTTTGGGCAAGGCTAACGTAACGATTATAAAAGTAAACGTGTTAGCTTGTTTACCTGTCAATATCAAACTACTGATACCAAAAGTTGCATTGCCAGTTACATTCGAAAGTGTGTGCTTTTGGTGTCGGGTGCGTATCGTTATAGAAAGAACTTCCAATGCAATGGCTTTAATACATATGTCATAATCGCCAACATCGTTTGTGTCAGACCAAATGAAACTTGTGAAAGAGGAATTGAGAAAGACCAAGGAGCAGCTTGAGGAGACAACACGAGAACAACAACAGACCAAAACGGTGTCACAGCAGACACAAACAAAGTTGCAGAAAACACAAACGGAGTTGCAGAAGTCACAAGCGAAGTTACAGAAAACAAAAACGGACTTCCAGAAGACACAAGCGGAGTTGCAGAAGACAAAAACTGACTTCCAGAAGACACAAACGGAGTTACAGAACACAAAAACGGAGTTACAGAAGACAAAAACGGAGTTACAGAAGACAGAAGGTGAGTTGCAACTGAACATGTTAAAACGACAGAGGAGAACAGGCGAGTTGTAACTACCCATTGGCCGAGTTTGTGAATTAGCAGTTTAACTTCCAATAACAAAACAGCGGTATGCTATAAAAGAGAAAATACAACAATGGATTGATGTATTCGTAACGACAACAAGTTATAACAGTCTAACACAAAAATGTTGCTCGTTCTTTCTACGTGTATTTGTATAGTAGATTACAAAAATGAGATCGCTTTTTGTTTGAGTGTTAATAAAAAATTATAATATAGGCCTATTGTTTTTTTGGAACGAAACTGCTGGAATTTACGTGCTGTATTTGTCAAGTACCCGCGAAAATACAATAATCAAATGACTCACTTACTTACGCATTAATTACTGTCTGTTCACTTGCTCTTTCCTTACTGTCTACTCACTTCCTCTCAGCGTTATTTCCCATAATACCTTCTATGCTCACTTATTACTCACTCACTTTCAGATTACTGACTACTCACTCACTCTTTGAGTACTATCTATTAATTCACTCCCTCTCTGAGTACTATCTACTCATTCACTCCCAATTCAATTCAATTCAGCTCCTACTGAGGAAATAGTCAATGTTGGTTGTTGTTTATATGACGACAACAACTATGTCTTTTTTAGCACATACTGAGGAAATATGCAATGTCGGTGGTGGTTTATACGACGACAACAACCATGTCCGTTTCAGCTCCTACTGAGTAAATATTCAATGTTGGTTGTTGTTTATATGACGGCAACAACTATGTCTGTTTAAGCACGTACTAAGGAAATAGTCAATATTGGTTGTTGTTTATATGACAACAACAACTATGTCTGTTTCAGCTCCTACTGAGTAAATATTCAATGTTGGTTGTTGTTTATATGACGGCAACAACTATGTCTGTTTAAGCACGTACTAAGGAAATAGTCAATATTGGTTGTTGTTTATATGACAACAACAACTATGTCCGTTTTAGCTCCTACTGAGTAAATATTCAATGTTGGTTGTTGTTTATATGACGGCAACAACTATGTCTGTTTAAGCACGTACTAAGGAAATAGTCAATATTGGTTGTTGTTTATATGACAACAACAACTATGTCTGTTTCAGCTCCTACTGAGTAAATATTCAATGTTGGTTGTTGTTTATATGACGGCAACAACTATGTCTGTTTAAGCACGTACTAAGGAAATAGTCAATATTGGTTGTTGTTTATATGACAACAACAACTATGTCCGTTTCAGCTCCTACTGAATAAATATTCAATGTTGGTTGTTGTTTATATGACGGCAACAACTATGTCTGTTTAAGCACGTACTAAGGAAATAGTCAATATTGGTTGTTGTTTATATGACGACAACAACTATGTCTGTTTCAGCACCTACTGAGAAAAATATCAATGCAATCAAGACTGCAGCAAAGCCATGTACGTTTCTTTGTTATCAATGTTGTTTACAAGAAAGACAGAAGAGTTGCAAAGTCGTGTATTGCGTAAGAGACATGCAGTGCAATTGCGTCGACAATAAGTGGTGTTTTTGCCTGGCATTCAAAACAGATAGTTGTCACGTGTAATGGATACACATGATGGTAGCCATGATTAACATTTCTATCAATCATGTCAGTCACATGTGAACAAGTCATGTTGCTTGCACCTGTTCTATTTGTTCAATTGAGTGAAATTAAAGTAGACATGTCGGAGAGTATGGAAGTACGCTAAACAGGTTCATTCAAGCTGTGTGTGTGATATGTCTACAGTGCAAGGGGAGAGCAAGAAAGACATGCAGCTCCGGGCCCTCCGTGTGATGGCAAAGATCAAGGAGTACGGGCAGCCAGAACTTTGGACACACGTCGCCCAGAACATCATGAAGGACGGGAGGTTGGACTTGGACGGGGTGCTGACAACAACAAACCTCCAGGACCTGGTGTACCTGATTTTATCAGGTGAAGCATGCGACATCAAGATTTTAAAGTGAGTGTTCATATGGTTTCTTACTCTATTTGAATATGTCTACTTAGTCACACCCGGGATGACCGATGTACCCACTCTCGCACCCAACACAGTCAGGTTGTAATATCCCAAAAACATGATTCGATTCGCCGAGTAGTCTAACGCACGTTGCGACACCAATCTGTTGATATGTATCCGAGCATAATCATACCTCGTGGTCATATATGAATATGTCAAACTTTTCACGCAATGGGTGGAAAAACGGTGTCTGATTGAAATTTATTTTGAAAAGATTATGTATCATGCGAACGTTGTTTTTTGTTATTTCAGTGTGTAAATTATAAATGATACGTCTTTTATTAACCTTTCAGTTGTCACAGTTGTTAACCTACGTGTTGGTTATGCAGTCACATTGATTACAGGAAAGTTAGAAAGGAACACAAGTTATACTGTAGTAATGGCTAAAAATAAAACATCCATTTAAGAAGTGTCCATTGCCATTAGTGTTATTTTGTGTTTTCTAACCCTTGCTGATTTTTGGAACCATTGATACAATTACTGTATATTTTTATGCATGGTAATGACACAAGTTAACATGATAGTTGCCTTTCTTAATTTTCTTAATTTCGTGCCATTACTGTGAAATCTATATCATAATTATACTATCCATTCATATTCAGCTTCATATATTCATTTATATATAAAAAAATTATTAAACCTCGTTACTTTTTTTGTATGCGAGGAGTAAAGAGGCCAGTTCTAGTGCTAAGTCATTGCATAGATATAGTTTATTACAGTCCCTATACAGGAACACTGTAGTATGTGTAATGCCAGCGACATTCGGCGAATGCATTAGAACCACGTTAGTCCGACAGTTGTCTGCAGGTGGTAGCACTGTCACGTCAGATCAGATGTCGTCTGCTTGAAATCGCCGCTGTCATGACGGTTTCTTTTCACAGTTCTATATAATTAGTTTTATCTGAAATCTGTAACGATAACGGCAATCCAACCAATTCCTTATTAACATCATGTAACAAGGTAAGTATAACACAATAAGTTGTGTACATGTCTGTCAAAAAGAACAACAAATACACAATTTTTTTGGCATAGTTTTTTCCCGCGGGAACAATAAGTTAATCAAAGTTGAACAGCAACAATCATGCGTTATGTTCTGGCCCTGTGGGGGCGAAGAGGAAAGGTAAGGCAAACTACAATCACTGAATCAGCGCCTAATCATCATTGTTATCTTATTGGCGGTCTTATACATAGACTAGTCTTGACTCATACATAGGCATAGCTATTAATATTATGAGAATTTATATGCCGTTGTGTTAATTTGAAAGCCGCGTTTAAAAATACAGCATACGACGGGCATCTTGACTTAAGACTTAACTCTCATGTTTGAAAACAGTCGTCAACACTTAATTTAGTAGGAACAACTTAATTTATCAGGGTTGATCTATATTGGCAATATTATACAGCAAACACACCACATGTCAACAAAACGAATAATAAAAACAATAAAAGAGATAGTATGGTGTATTATGTTATAAATGTTTTTATTAATAAATTTGTACTGGAATGTTTTTGAAATATGTTAGTTTTATTGTTACAGTTTAAAATGCCCAATCGTCAGAGCGGTCTGGTAGGTTAATGATTATTATGATAATTATGAATTTTTTGGGTAGAAGTTTCCAGATGACCGACCGCTCGTTGTAATACAGTGTATGTATTGCTCCGGACGCTGCCGACTAAATTGAAACAAATTGAACAAAAGTGTCGTTCAAATCCGTTGTTTGCCGCCGCATAATGAGACACGAGGTCGACACATTCGTGAGCAGGAAACATTAAACAGTTGTTATTTAACGGAATGTGACATACTTGAGCAGGAAAGTGTTGTCCACTTCTGTTGTTGGTCAGTGGTCAGTCAGTGTAGTGGACATGAGTGGACATCGCAACATGCGGCAGTTTATTGTCTGTTGTGCACGTATTATGTAGTTTAATCTGTGATAGCGAGTGACGCGGTCGTGTGTTTGTGGTGTTTAATCAAGGAATATATTTCATCCACAGCTTGTACAACAACGCCGCCGTATTTCGTGACGACGACGCGGTGCGGAGCCTGGGGACCGCCGTCTCGTTTCTATCAGATCTAAGTGAAATACAGTAAGTTTAATTATTTATTACAACATGTGTTAACAGTGTAGTTGTTAATGTAGACATGTCGTCGTGGGAGAGTTGAGAGAACTGAGTTTGTGAGACGACAGATGTGTGTTGTTGGTGAGATAAAACAACTCGTTGTTTACGTTACAGCCTCGACGACTGTCAACTGACGGACGTCGGACTCCGACACATCGTGGACGGCCTCACCTGGGGCTGTCCAGATTTGACCGACCTCGGGTAAGGACACATTTACTTATTCACCCCACATCATTTCACTTTTACCCCGTCACACCAATGATGACTTATCGGTCTTAGCTATTTAATTTGAAGAGACTTATGTTGTTTGTTTTGGCAGTTGTTAAATTAAAACCAAATTGTACACATCAATTACCTAATTGCTATTAACATTCCGTAAAAGTTACCTTTTTATTCGAACTGTTTAAATTGTAAATTATATAAACAATTTGATGCACAAATAAAACTCACATTTAGCTTTACTCTTTAGTTGGTTTACTGAACAAAACTAAACAGGTGCGAAAGTTGCGTTGTGTCAATGTCACGTGTCATAGCTAATTGCAAATACTTGTTGAACATGGTAAATTGTGTCTTATTCACCCCACTATATATAAGTTTACCCCTCCGTCGTGACGGGTTGCTGGTGTAGTCGGGTTACTTGCGTGTAGTAGATGGATGTTGTTTATGTTTGTGTGTTTAGCGAGGTGAGATAAAGTGTGAGACGTCGTCACTATTGTCTCCTTCTTTACAGGTGTTGGGGCAGACAGAGACAGAGACAGGTGACATCAGCCAGTGAGGAGACCGTGAGACGTCTCCTCACTCAACTACCCCAGGTGGTGATATGGTAAGTCTTTACTACATGCACGTGTTAGTGTGTTGACAGTGCGTACACAGCTGTGTGAGTGTCGTGTGTCACTTCACGTCTCCTCTCTCTTCCAGGCTGTGGAGGTGGTCCAAGTCACCCCCGTCGTGGATCAGACGACTCCAGGACGAGTTCCCCCGGAGGGTTTATTAGGTAAGTCACTTCTCTACAGTCGCCGTCCACGTCACACACCAACCACACAACTGTCAAATAACACACCCTCACAACTCTGTCCAACTCCTCAACGACCACCGAGTGTCCCCAAATGTCAACTTTATTAGACGCGGCTGTAAAAAGTGCCGCGAGTGATAAACAACAGCGTCCGACCGACCTTCACCTTAGTTCACGTCAGACGTTGTGCGACTGCAAATGTATCACAAAGTATCAAAGGCCGCCATAGTTGCTACATCTAACGTGAGTGATGACGTCACGCCTCGCCTTGTGGCCGTCGGTGAAATGTACAGTTTAACATTTAGTAATCTTGAAACAGGTTTTAATCTTGGCCAGAGAGCAACGCGGAAAACTAACACAGTCGGGGGAAATATACTAGAATATTATTTGTTATTAAGACGTTTTTATAATCATGCCTTTAGAAGCATGACTTCATATAAATTGATCTAGTAATTCACTACTTAAGTTCAGTGATCTTTTAGGCTTAGTCTTTTGCAATATCAATAATCGCATTGAATCATGCATTGTGTCTGTGCCGAAATATAATTCATAATAGCGTCATCTGTTGCAGAATATGACTGGCCAAAAACAATGTTAACACTAAATACTATGTCATGATGTTTCTACTAGACGAGGCATGAAAGGAACTTTGAAATCCTCATTCTGGCCAATTGTGTTGTATGGAACAGTTTCACGAAGTTCCATCACGTTCCTTACACCGAGAGTCCACGGAATATCAACTGTAGTTGTGCTCATGAAATACTGTATTACATTTATATAAATCAGTGAGTGTAAATATAATTTTTACAGATATGAGTCCTTCCATGGTCACACAACTCCTGGCCACACGACTGCTGAAGACACCACTATTGGAAACAAACCTGCCGAAGACACCCTACTGAAGACACCAATACCTAAGTGTATCATTGAAGACAGTTTGAATAACATTTTTGATTTGATTTGTATTGCTGCTAATCTTGGAGCCACTGCACATACAAGAAATTTATAAGAAAATAATGTGCAGTGATTGTTTAGATAGATGAACTATTTGTTTAACACTGTATATAATATGAGACATCTTCCTCTTGCATTCAGGGGAAGATGTCCGAACTGTTGCGTATGCACATTTCCATTATTGGTCATCATTAGCGCTGATAACAGGTTACTTTCACCTTTACTAGATTTTGGCTTGTAATGTAGAGTTATCAGCTAACATTTTATTGCTATTAATGGAAATTGTACAAAATATCAGTAACAAGATACCAATATTACAGAATACGAATACTACTTGGTAGCAAATTTCTTTGAAGTAGCTGCACTGTCTGCATCTAAGTGGTGTTATGTTCTCTCTGTGTGTCTTGTGTTGGAGAGCATTGCAGATAATCTGAGACGAACACCTGGCGATTGATTGACTGGTCACTTGTCTTCACTTTTATAATCGTCACAGGCGAGTTTTTCTATGTTAATTGAGTTCTGTCTGCACGGTTGGATTTCACCAAACTACATTACTACACATGTATATATCTTAGCTTTGTATCATTTATTTTAATATATAATTTTTATTGAGGTATTTGTTACTTTTATTTGAATATACTGATTATTTGTTTGAAATCAAACACCATTACTGTACTAGCAATTTTAATATGTCTTGAAAGCGTTTGCCAGTATTTTCAATCACGGTGTTTCAACATAGCTGCCCAATCAATGTTCTGACATGACTTGCAAAACCAATTCAGTTTGTAGATTTGTTGGTAAAAGTATCGTTCAATTTGTTGTTCTTAGTTTTAAAATAAATTTTACAGGGTTCACCTGTATAATACGTAACACCCTTTGTTGGTTGTCTTTGGGTCAGCGTGAGGAAGCCTTACACGGAGCTATGGTAGGTATTGGATAAACAGCCTGGCTCGATTACCCGCAGAGCTACTGCCCCACCCCTCCCTCTAACGCCCCACCCATCGCTCGTCAATCACTACACATAAAGAAAGTGCACAGGTCTAAACATGGACTGTTGGTGTTATTGTTTATTATTTGCTATGCACGTTCTTTTATTCTTCCGTTGAATTATTTATCAACACACACACACGACGAGTGACTAAATGATGTGCCCATAACCAAAAAGCGTCGGGAGGGTCTTTTCTCAAAACGAATAGAGGCGATGTAGGCCAACTTTCAGGGGAGGCAAACAAACCACCATTACAAGGGGTGAAATCAGATAAGTCCCAATTTGGTGTGACGACTGTATGGACGATCCACACTCGGGAGATACTACGCATAATAGGCGCCTACTAACTACAGCACGGGGATGAGGGGTACCGGTGGGAACGGGATGACTACAGGATACAGGTGGCTCCACCACGTAGACAGCTGGTGTGATAACCTTGTTCAAGTGCATGGCGAACAACTTCCGCGGTGTCGCACCCAAACGACTAACTACAACGTTATTTATACTTCTAATGAAAAACATACTATCGATAAGTTATAAGATTTAAACTCGCTAATACTAGATTTGCTGTTTTGACTACATGACCGTGCAGTTGATTCTTGCTACACATTTGATATGATCTAATACTTGGTCTTCTTAAAACAAGTGTCATGCTTACATCACCATTAGAACGACATTTAGGTTACCCGTTCTGATACTACCGATAATGCAATGACTGGTGTTGACAAACTGATGCGTTTCAATATGGCTACGGTAATCAAGCGTATAAATATAAACAGTGCAAACTGCGTTTTTAAGTTTCATTATTATTCAATAATTAATGCATCCAAAAGCGACATTAATTGATCACACGTGTCTCTCAAATCGGACAGCTCTGACAATGTTATATGTTGGAAATGGACATTGGCAGGATACGCTGGGGACGTCTTGCAAACATAATTAATGGCTAGTAGTAAGGGGGGGGTTTGAAGGGGTATCCTACGGTGTTTCGGAGGAGTTTTTGGTTGATATTAGGGAGGTTTCGAAAGCCGCCCCCCTGAGCAAAGTGAGTAGTCACGTGACCGTATGTGTGAGCGTGTGTAGCGCCCCCAGGCGGTGGAATGAGTAGCCATGGAAGGGTTATTGTGTATATATGAGAGACGAAAGACCGAAGAGGGAATTGTAATAACAAAACATCAAAGAGGAAAGGTATTGAAAGAAACGAAAGATCAAAGAGTCATAACGAAAGATCAAAGAGAAAAGTTTTAAAAGGTGATGAAAGGTGTATAATGAGAGATAAAGAAGTAAACGGAATGATGTAATAACGAAAGAACAAAGAGAAAACATGTAGGTATCCTTGTATGTATGTATGTATGAAAGAGAGATTATATATATATATATATATAATATAATAACCAACAAACACCACAGTTTGAAAGTTGAATGTTTTATTGATGTCAACGATCGATTACATCTTCAAAACCATCATCGCTATCGTCTGTCTCCGAACACCAATTTTCCATATCCCCCGTGTCTATAGGGGCAACAGGGTCGGTATCAACCCAAGGGTTGGGGGGATCGTAACGTTCCCGTGTCCGGAGCAGCTCCGCCATGACGTTGCAGAACGTATAACTGTGATACTCGCGGAACTCTTCGTCTCTGGAACATACATTAAAACTCTCAAACCGTATGAACGAGACGTTAAATATATGAAAACTTTGAAAATATCTTCTCTGAAACATATATGAAAACGTTGAAAATGATCAAGCGAGTGGAATAAGGCAGCATATATATATATATATATATATATATATATATATATATATATATATATATATATAAGTGCAAAAACACGAGAAGCGACAAGACAAGCTCAAGCACAGTACACACTAGCTGAGAAGGAGGTAAAGAAAGCCACCAAAAGAGATTTGACAAGATCAAGCACAGAAGGGAGACAGAGGGGGATAGGAAGGCAGAGAAGGCGAGGAAATAGAGGAGAGGGAGACAGAGGAGGATAGAAAGGCAGAGGAGGCGAAGAAAGAGAGGAGAGGGAGACGGGAGGATAGGAAGGCAGAGAAGGCGAGGAAAGAGAGGAGTGGGAGATAAGGGAGGATAGGAAGGCAGAGAAGGCGAGGGAAGAGAGGGGAGGGATACAGAGGAGGATAGGAAGGCAGAGAAGGCGAGGAAATACTTGGGAGATCAAGCATATGTCAAGCGATAAAATACAAAGTTTGCAGCACTTACTTATTGGAGACGTATAATATTCATCTTGTCCTCGGGACATGCCTTGTCGTGAGCGCTCGCCATCTTCAGCAGTCGGAGTGAAGTTGCGTTGTTCGAAGTCGGTAGAAAGTAATATGCTCCACTAGAGTTTTGTTAGGTTTATATACGCAAACCCGATAGAGGCGTTATGTCTTTTCAATCACGAGACAGTACAGACAATGGAGTCACGAGTTGAACTCTGCTCTCTGCCCGTGCTCGTTAGCGGGTGCAATATGAGATAAGCCGCGTGCCTCGACACTCACGAGAAGCCACTACGCTACGTCCATCCATACACGTGTTCCAACTTCCAACAGTTTACTTACCACAATTCTCATTCTTCAAACTGTCATATACATCTTGTGTCACAGGTGCTCGTTAGCGGGTGCATTCCGTACATGGTCTAGCCTGTTACATGTCTCCCTTCCATACATGGTCTAGCTTGTTACATGTCTACCTTCCATACATGGTCTAGTTTGTTACATGTTTCCCTTCCATACATGGTCTAGTTTGTTACATGTTTGCCTTCCATACATGGTCTAGCCTGTTACAGGTCTACCTTCAAAAGGTCAGTTAGGGATGTCCCGTGTTTTTACCAACACTGTCATCAGACGGTTGACTGAAAACGAAGTTCGGGTGACGTGCACCGCCACACCGTGGCCGACGAGAGATCCACCAACTTCAAACAACTGTATTTAATTCGATAACCATCTGTAACGAGGCGGGAGGTAGCCTATGTAGGCCTTCCACACACTGGCCATAGTTAGGACCGTCTACACGAGATTACGGTTGTTAGTCAACAATCCATGCGATAGAAATGTTGGGCATACGCTCTGTAGAAACCAATGATTACTGGTTTGTTTAGTTGAAATCTTATTAACGGTGGAATACAATGTAATAGCGCAGCTTCGGTGCATGACACTAGATATTTATAGATATCGACAAACTAATTATTGGCAACACTTAAGTGGTACACCGCAGGTATCGAATACTGTCTGATAACCATCTACAACGTAGCGGGAGGCGACCTATCCTAGAGAGATTAGAGCTTAGCGACTACAGAACGGGATTACAATTACTGCCCGTGTGGTCGACGAGTTCTGCTTCACTTGTAGACACTAGTGTTTACCCGTCTGTCTTGACGATGTTGTAACAATCTGTGTCAACTCTTATTAACGTTACAATATGATCTCACAAAATGGCTTCGTTGCACGTCATTGTGTTCTGAATGAACAAGTTAATTTTAGGCAATACTTAATGGAGGATTTGGTAGATTAAGCGTGGACAAACAAAGACGTGTTCTGACGTCCAACGTTTCTCTTTGTGTCACAAGGCCGAATCGTGACTTGTACGAATAACCTTCTTTAGAGAAACTCGATGTTTATTAGCCGTCATGACAACTACAATAAACATCATAATGTTTGCTGTATGCGCCAAGACGTGTTTCTGGCGTTTCACAACATTGAAACATGGTATGCTAACTCAAATGAATAAATTAAAACAGAAATTGTACTAAACATTATTATTATTAATTAAGAATAACAGTATGATAAGTATAATAATAATATACTTAATAAATAAGAAAATATATGTAATACTTGTATAAATATATATATATATATACATGTTATATAATCGTACATATAACAATATACATATATGCCATTATACATACGCAGGCAAATTGAATACTTTTCATGTTATTCCAGCATGTCTGGGAATGCTGGTAATGTTGGTAATTCTAAGCAGATCTATGAAAATACTTTAGATATAAATAGTGAAGCACTGTTTGTGTGTGTGTGTGTGTGTGTGTGTGTGTGTGTGTGTGTGTGTGTGTGTGTGTGTGTGTGTGTGTGTGTGTGTGTGTGTGTGTGTGCGTGTGTATTAACAAGATTTAACAAGTGAGCGTGCGTGCGTGCGTGCGTCATGCATTGCGTGATCGTTTTACTTTGACCATTGACGTGTCAGCAACTTATGGAGACATTGCCGAGGCTAGTAGTTGTCTGTCTAAGGGAACCGACATTTGCCGACAATTTTAATCAGTCATTTTAAATTAGAAATAATGTGCATGGACAGCGTCATTCAGATGTCGTGTTCGGCGAATCATCTATTGTTGACGGTCAACAACAGTTGACGTAACACAAACAACCATAAGGTCTGTGGAGAACACGTTATATCATGTCTACCAGTACAGAGGAAGAGACGCCACTTAACCATTACAAATCGCATCTAGTTACTTCACATCCAATAATACTATTTTACAGGTACTAAAATAATAGTTTTTGGATCATAACTGGTTAATGTTTAGGAAGGAATTAGTTTCCTTGAGACAGAGACAAGTCGACGCGTCATCCGGGGTGATCACCCAATACATTGTTTAACAAGATTTAACAAGATTGCCATCCAGAAAATTACTCTGGATGGCAGTTGGACAAGGAAGCCTTTTGGCTTATCGAGAGTCCAATACTTTTTATCTACATGTATCCCGCCTTTTTAAGGTGTGTGTCGATTTTATTTTTAAACATATTCACGCTACTAGCACCAACACAATCAGGAGATAATCTGTTCCATTCATTTACAGTCCTTTGTGAGAATGAGAACTTTCTTATATCTAATCTACACTGCTCCTTTACTAATGTAGCTTCATGTCCTCTGGTCCTTCTATCTTTCTTAACTGAGAAAAAAATGTTTCTATCAATATTTTCATAACCATTCAATATTTTAAACACTTCTATGTGATCTCCTCTCAATCTCCTGGTCTCTAGTGTTGTTAAACCACATTCTTTTAGGCGTATTTCGTAACTAAGATCCTTCAGATTTGGTATCATTTTAGTCGCTCTCCTCTGTACTCTTTCTAGCATATCTATGTCCTTCTTGCGATATGGCCTCCATGCTTGTATACAATATTCTAAATGAGGCCTCACTATTGTTTTGTACAGCGGTACTATTAATTCTTTTTTCTTATACGCTATATTTCGCCTAATTAATCCAACGATTTGATTTCCCTTTGACGCTGCAATTCCGCACTGCTCTGAAACCTTCATATCAGCACTAATGGTTAACCCTAAGTCCTTTTCTTTTACAGTAGTACTTAGAACAGTACCCCCCATTTTATATTTTACCTCTTCATTCCCATGACCTAGTAACATCCTTTAGACAGAGACTAATCGAAGCTTCATCCGGGGAGGTCAGTTAATACATTGTCAGTACCATCCTCTAGACAGAGAGAAGTGAAAGCGTCATCCGGCGAGATCACTCAATACATTCTGAAAATCATCCGTTAGACCAGTCGTATATCAATGAAGGGCAGCATAGACGGCTGAACAAATATTTTATTTTACATCTTCACCCAAAATGCGTGCGCCCAATCCTGGGGACTCTGAATTCTCTTTTCATCTTCATAGAAAATTAATTGACTGGTATTTATGTTGATGAAGCAGAAGGGGCCAAGTCAAACAGTGCCAAGTTGGTGGAATCTGGCTAGTGGATACCTAACAATAAATGGCGACAAGTCGAAGTGAGTCGACGATGTCTTCGTGAGCCCAGCCAATACATAACACAAGGTACACACCAGTCCTATCCGGCCGAGCAAAGCTGGTGTAGCATGAGACAACGACATGTCGAGACCTGTCTTCGTGTGCCCACTCAATACACAATGCTAGCTAGCAATCAGCTCGATCCAAACGAATCGATCCAACCAGTGGTCTGGAATCGAACCAAACGGTTGATCTAATTGACGTCTGATGACTCTAAAATCCTGGCTGTCGACTCCCGATTAAAAATCCGAATTGAGAGACTGTGTATTTGGTTGCGGTACCTGTAAATGAGTGGGATTTTCGCTATTCACCCTCATGGTCAGATCCGTGCGTCAACGGATCGGTCTGGTTGATGGCTCAACCCCGGCCGGGTGTATCACCGACTATTTGGGTCGTGGAGAGGACAGCCTCTTAGACTACCTCTTAGAATACCTCTAATTCCTTCCAAGTGCCGACGATTGGTCCGTCGGTCTGGTGTATACATAGCATTATTCTCTAGTGCACCGCACTTGAGACAAATTATACGAATTGTGGGCATGTTTTGTTTATGATTCATAAAAAAATGATATATTTCTATTTTGAAATATGATTAAATTTGAGGGGCACTTTACCTAAATGTAATTAATAGTAATCCCAGAATAGTATGCGTTGCTGAATTAACCGGTGTGACATATCATAAACACAATCCATGCGTTCATATAAACGGGTACTTCTTTGTTTCATCAACTTGAATAATTGATCATGTTGGCCAACTTGTAGAATGTGACGTGTTATTGAGAAGGGGCGTATACTTTTAGCCGTTCAACTTGAACAGGGCGGAGGGAGTTGTTGGATATCAAGTCTCAATAACTACCTAAGAAACCCACCTGCAAGACTAAGTAGTACTCGGTCCGAAGACGCTGGGAACGATGAAGAAATGACAGCAATTTGTTTTAATCGTAGATTAAGAGTAGACCTGTGGAAATGTTTATATAAGAGGTCACTGGCGGAGGTGACATGATCACGAGTCACAGGTGGTTCACGCAGTCAGGACTTAGGCACAACTTATTCACTACACGGCTGACTGCTTCAGAAAAGATGTTTTCTCGAATGTTGTACAGTCACGCGTTAACTGCGTCACTGTCGCGTATGGTAAAAGGGCTTTGAACCAATGTTAACCAGTGGCTCACTAAATAAATACGTTTGACCAACTCACCCAACACGCACTTGTGCATCGGCTACTGCTAGAGATCAAGCAACACCTTTAAGACAAGACAAGACACCCAGCAGCAACTCAGTGGACGATCAGAAGATTGAACCAGATTCGATCAGAAGATTGAAAAGAAGTAACAAAACGATCCCCTACGTTTACGGTATGTTGACGCCCATGTCCGTGTATTATCATAACGACCATTGCACAGTGGCTACCCTTAATCACAGCTACCGTTGTTGATTGGCAGTAAGCCAATATATTCTAGCCATACTGCACTGTAGGCACGGCCCCATTGTTGGTCATGGCTTTTCGAGTTCGCTCGAGTACCTGTAGTACGAGTTTCCCTCGAGTGTACTCGGTAGATTCTATGTGGTAATGTGTGTGTGTGCGTGTGTGTGTGTGCGTGTGTGTGTGTGTGTGTGTGTGTGTGTGTGTGTGTGTGTGTGTGTGTGTGTGTGTGTGTGTGTGTGTGTGTGTGTGTGTGTGTGTGTGTGTGTGTGTGTGTGTGTGTGTGTGTGTGTGTGTGTGTGTGTATATATATATATATATATTTGCGTGTGTGTGTGTATAATTATAATTATTATTATTACATAATAGAGTAAAGCTGGGTTTCCGTATGTACCATGTATACGGAAAGGGCTTGCGGAAAATGGGAAATGCCGTTTCCCTGCGTAAGCCGGGGTCTGTGGAATCCTTGCTTAAAACGACTCGAGCGCACATAATGCAATGTAAATCTTTATACACACATATGTTACCAACATTGTTTAAACAGGCAGTTGTAAGAATTCGAAGACAACGTTGCTAATACTTTCATCAAATTCAATTACTCAGAAAACGTCGTTTTTTTACAGACTTCACAAACCCACGTGTACGTACTTGCGTGCTCGCGTATGTGTGTTCCAGCGCGCGTGTGTACGAGCGAATGTAGAAATGAGTGTTTGTATATGCGTGCGTAAGTGTATGTGTGTGTGTGTGTGTGTGCGCGTGTGCGTGCGTGTGCGTGTGCGTGTGCGTGTGCGTGTGCGTGTGCGTGTGCGTGTGCGTGTGCGTGTGCGTGTGCGTGTGCGTGTGCGTGTGCGTGTGTGTGTGTATTTGCGTATGTGTAAATGCGCAAACGTATGATATATTGTGAGGTATTAGTTAACTTGAGGTAATTTGGAAGGTTTTGACAGGGGGTGTCACAACTCGATGCCATCTTTACCGTTACTGTAGTTGTATGGAAAATAATAAGATTTTATTGTATTCAGTTGTAACCACCTTGTATGGCATCTACTACAAGGACCATTTGCAAGTGGTACATTTAAGATATGTTTTTGACCTGTATATGTCATGTACTCTCGCCGGTTACCGTTATGCTACTTTACCGTTGTCAAGGAACATTTCTAATTTCAAATTTATTTTGTTTTATTTTGTTTAGACATTACTACTGTCATGAGAAAGTAAGTATGAAAAAAACTAATACAACCTATAAGTAATTTTCCCATTATGACATTTTTTAAATTGTCGAATTTCACCATTTAACCATAACAGGGTACTTAAATTGTTCTGTACTAATGCTTCTGATCAAACATTTCTCCTTCCTAAAGATCTCGGAGCATTTCATTCACGTGTACAGCGTCGGGACAATTGTCAAAGCGGGCGCTGTGTAGACTGAGAACCTTCAGACGTGGCAATGCAGCTTGCGTTAAGACGACGAATTCAAATGGTTGTAACGTAGATGATTGCAACTGAAACATGGTGTTCTCAATATGACTGGCATCTATGACGAATTGTGTTTTTATATGCGAAACAGAAAATAACGCACGTCACGGATCAAACTATGCTTTGTTGCGTGGTGAATGTAGTTACGAATCATAATACCGCTGCGCAATTGAATACACGGCAAAAAGGAAGGCATATGTGTATACTTCAATAGACAATTAGCAATGGAATATTGTAATATATTACCAATCATCTATAAACTGATAAAACATTAATAAGGTTCGACTACATTACAGATTGAACATGGCACAATCGCGCAAACTGACATTCGGCGCCGCAGCTGAAGACGATCTCCCGACAAGAGGTAACGGCCATGCTGGTTAACGGAACTTTCACAGATGTTACCAACAGTGTGAGAGTTTCCCTCAATAGAAAGTAGGACCCGAATAGATGATAGAACGACAAGAGTATATTATAATCTTCGCTGTGATATTTGTATGTGGCGCTCATTCATTGTGGAGTCACTTTGGTGACTATAATAAGGTTCTTTCTTAGATAGCCCCCGAATATAATCGAACGCCCTTAAACACGTACACCTATATTATATTTCTAAGTTATATTTATTGAGCGAAGCAAACTTAGACAATCAAATCGATTTAAATGCATTACATATTATGTAGCATATATATATATAAATGAAAAAAAAATTCATTGTGTTCCAGCCACCGTTTTATTATTTCACACGCTCAACTTATTGCTTCAATTAATATGCTTGTCTTTCTATATATATGTATATGTATATGTATATATATACATATATATATATATATATATATATGTATATATATATATGTGTGTGTGTGTGTGTGTGTGTGTGTGTGTGTGTGTGTGTGTGTGTGTGTGTGTGTGTGTGTGTGTGTGTGTGTGTGTGTGTGTGTGTGTGTGTGTATGTGTGTGTGTGTGTGTGTGTGTGTATATATGGTGCCTGTTTCAGAGCAACTTCGCCAACTGAAAGAGAAATTACAGAAATCAAGGGAAACTGCACAATCGGTGAAAAATCATTCCAATGGTACATACATTGTGAATTTGATAATAAATAGCGATGCACAATAAGGGGTAATCCATATAGGACTTCACTCTTACGGATGGTGGGGATCTCCGAGTCAGCGTGACAAATCATTTTGTGGGGGTTTGGGCAAGGCTAACGTAACGATTATAAAAGTAAACGTGTTAGCTTGTTTACCTGTCAATATCAAACTACTGATACAAAAAGTTGCATTGCCAGTTACATTCGAAAGTGTGTGCTTTTGGTGTCGGGTGCGTATCGTTACAGAAAGAACTTCCAATGCAATGGCTTTAATACATATGTCATAATCGCCAACATCGTTTGTGTCAGAGCAAATGCAACTTGTGAAAGTGGAACTTACACAGACTGAGGAGCAGCTTGAGGAGACAACACGAGAACTACAACAGACCAAAACGGAGTCAAAGCAGACACAAACAAAGTTGCAGAAAACAAAAACGGGGTTGCAGAAGTCACAAGCGGAGTTACAGAAAACAAAAACGGACTTCCAGAAGACACAAGCGGAGTTGCAGAAGACAAAAACTGACTTCCAGAAGACACAAACGGAGTTACAGAAGACAAAAACGGAGTTACAGAAGACAGAAGGTGAGTTGCAACTGAACATGTTAAAACGACAGAGGAGAACAGGCGAGTTGTAACCACCCATTGGCCGAGTTTGTGAATTAGCAGTTTAACTTACAATAACAAAACAGCGGTATGCTATAAAAGAGAAAATACAACAATGGATTGATGTATTCGTAACGACAACAAGTTATAACAGTCTAACACAAAAATGTTGCTCGTTCTTTCTACGTGTATTAATATAGTAGATTACAAAAATGAGATTTCTTTTTGTTTGGGTGTTAATAAAAAATTATAATATAGGCCTATTGTTTTTTTGGAACGAAACTGCTGGAATTTACGTGCTGTATTTGTGAAGTACCCGCGAAAATACAATAATCAAATGACTCACATACTTACGCATTAATTATTTTCTGTTCACTTGCTCTTTCCTTACTGTCTACTCACTTCCTCTCAGCGTTATTTCCCATAATACCTTCTATGCTCACTTATTACTCACTCACTCTCATATTACTGACTACTCACTCACTCTTTGAGTACTATCTACTCATTCACTCCCTCTCTGAGTACTATCTACTCATTCACTCCCAACTAACCAACAATTAATTCACTTTATTTTTTTCTTACTACTCATTCACTCTTTAAATACAGATTACTCATTTACTCACTCAGTCAGTCATTCACTAATTACGTCATTCACTCAACACTCTCACTCATTAATGACCTTATTCACTCAGTCAATCAATCATTCACTATTTCCTCACTTACTCATTCACTCACTAACTCAAACCAATCAGTCTTTCTCTAATTACCTCACTGTAATTACCTCACTCTAGTCACACATTCACCCATTATTAACTTTACACCGACGACATATAAATCATGACTTGCTATATCACGTTTGTTGGTGTGACAATGTAATAATTGAACAAGTTTAGAATGTTTAGTAACGTAATTACATGACTCAACGCATGACAAGGGTAAATATGATACTTTACATGATCTTCAAAATGCTAGACTATGACTGCATATTTTGTTTATATATGAGGATTTTGTGACCTGTTTTAGACGAAGTCCGACGTCTGAACGAGTTAGCCGAAGAAAAAGGAACTTGTGGAAATACAGCTGCAGGTATTATGTTGTATAATATAACATTTTATATATTAAAAATATCTTTGTTTAGATAATTCAGTTTATCCTATGTGTAATATATTAAAAACCCCATAAAACATAGTATACTAGCGGAGCTACGTAACTACAAATGCGGCATTTTTCGACAGTTCAGTAATGACATCTTTATGTCTAAGACACCACATCATTGATTGCACACTATAAAACATATATATGCTATCCATTAATGTGTCTATTGTAAAGAGATAGTGCAGGAAAAAAATATAATTCTTGAAAAACACTTTCTAATTAGAGTACTTTACCCGTGTGTTACAGTGTGACTGTATTGTATATTACACTTGGGACGTTTCCGTAGTTCACCTATCAGGCGTGGCTCTTCAGCTTCTTGCATAACATTGGTAAGATAAACGTGGACTGTCAAGCACACCAGCAACGCGTTGATACATACAGCGGGTGCCGTGATAATGGTGACAGTGATCAATATTATGCCGACAATGTGTGTTTCAGCCCGACCTGCGAGAGGGACCAATACAGCTGCTGCAGAGATGTCAGGTACGTTGCAATGTGTTTAGGGACCGTCCTTGTTTTCTTAGGGCGCGGTGCCCTGTCGTTGCTTTGCAGAACTTTAGCAAATGCATACGAAGCACCAACGTCCGTATTCGCGAAGGTATTGCACATTCGTGCTAACGTTTGTTGAAGATTTGTCTGCCAAACTGCCCAAGCTAGGTCATGCATGCCATTAATACAAAAAGGAGTGTTTTATGACCGTGGCGGCGATGATCAATATGACGAAAACAATGTAGTTTCGTTCCGTTTGTACAGAGGAAATTATATGGTAATATGACGGCAACAATTACATGTCTTTTTCAGCACCTACTGAGGAAACAGTTAATGTTGGTTGTTGTTTATATGACGACAACAACTATGTCTTTTTTAGCACATACTGAAGAAATATGCAATGTCGGTGGTGGTTTATACGACGACAACAACCATGCCCGTTCCAGCTCCTACTGAGGAAATATTCAATGTTGGTTGTTGTTTATATGACGACAGCAACTATGTCTGTTTCAGCTCCTACTGAGGAAATAGTCAATGTTGGTTGTTGTTTATATGACGACAACAACTATGTCTTTTTTAGCACATACTGAGGAAATATGCAATGTCGGTGGTGGTTTATACGACGACAACAACCATGTCCGTTTCAGCTCCTACTGAGTAAATATTCAATGTTGGTTGTTGTTTATATGACGGCAACAACTATGTCTGTTTAAGCACGTACTAAGGAAATAGTCAATATTGGTTGTTGTTTATATGACGACAACAACTATGTCTGTTTCAGCACCTACTGAGAAAAATATCAATGCAATCAAGACTGCAGCAAAGCCATGTACGTTTCTTTGTTATCAATGTTGTTTACAAGAAAGACAGAAGAGTTGCAAAGTCGTGTATTGCGTAAGAGACATGCAGTGCAATTGCGTCGACAATAAGTGGTGTTTTTGCCTGGCATTCAAAACAGATAGTTGTCACGTGTAATGGATACACATGATGGTAGCCATGATTAACATTTCTATCAATCATGTCAGTCACATGTGAACAAGTCATGTTGCTTGCACCTGTTCTATTTGTTCAATTGAGTGAAATTAAAGTAGACATGTCGGAGAGTATGGAAGTACGCTAAACAGGTTCATTCAAGCTGTGTGTGTGATATGTCTACAGTGCAAGGGGAGAGCAAGAAAGACATGCAGCTCCGGGCCCTCCGTGTGATGGCAAAGATCAAGGAGTACGGGCAGCCAGAACTTTGGACACACGTCGCCCAGAACATCATGAAGGACGGGAGGTTGGACTTGGACGGGGTGCTGACAACAACAAACCTCCAGGACCTGGTGTACCTGATTTTATCAGGTGAAGCATGCGACATCAAGATTTTAAAGTGAGTGTTCATATGGTTTCTTACTCTATTTGAATATGTCTACTTAGTCACACCCGGGATGACCGATGTACCCACTCTCGCACCCAACACAGTCAGGTTGTGATATCCCAAAAACATGATTCGATTCGCCGAGTAGTCTAACGCACGTTGCGACACCAATCTGTTGATATGTATCCGAGCATAATCATACCTCGTGGTCATATATGAATATGTCAAACTTTTCACGCAATGGGTGGAAAAACGGTGCCTGATTGAAATTTATTTTGAAAAGATTATGTATCATGCGAACGTTGTTTTTTGTTATTTCAGTGTGTAAATTATAAATGATACGTCTTTTATTAACCTTTCAGTTGTCACAGTTGTTAACCCACGTGTTGGTTATGCAGGCACATTGATTACAGGAAAGCTAGAAAGGAACACAAGTTATACTGTAGTAATGGCTAAAAATAAAACATCCATTTAAGAAGTGTCCATTGCCTTTAGTGTTATTTTGTGTTTTCTAACCCTTGCTGATTTTTGGAAACATTGATACAATTACTGTATATTTTTACGCATGGTAATCACACAAGTTAACATGATAGTTGCCTTTCTTATTTTTTTTATTTCGTGCCATTACTGTGAAATCTATATCATAATTATACTATCCATTCATATTCAGCTTCATATATTCATTTATATATAACAAAATAATTAAACCTCGTTACTTTTATTGTATGCGAGGAGTAAAGAGGCCAGTTCTAGTGCCGAGTCATTGCATAGATATAGTTTATTACAGTCCCTATACAGGAACACTGTAGTATGTGTAATGCCAGTGACATTCGGCGAATGCATTAGAACCACGTTAGTCCGACAGTTGTCTGCAGGTGGTAGCACTGTCACGTCAGATCAGATGTCGTCTGCTTGAAATCGCCGCTGTCATGACGGTTTCTTTTCAGAGTTCTATATAATTAGTTTTATCTGAAATCTGTAACGATAACGGTAATCCAACCAATTCCTTATTAACATCATGTAACAAGGTAAGTATAACACAATAAGTTGTGTACATATCTGTCAAAAAGAACAACAAATACACAATTTTGTTTGCATAGTTTTTTTCCCGCGGGAACAATAAGTTAATCAAAGTTGAACAGCAACAATCATGCGTTATGTTCTGGCCCTGTGGGGGCGAAGAGGAAAGGTAAGCCAAACTATAATCACTGAATCAGTGCCTAATCATCATTGTTATCTTATTGGCGGTCTCATACATAGACTAGTCTTGACTCATACATAGGCATAGCTATTAATATTATGAGAACTTATATGCCGTTGTGTTAATTTGAAAGCCGCGTTTAAAAATACAGCATACGACGGGCATCTTAAGACGTTAAGTCTAAGTACTAAGACTTAAGACTTAACTCTCATGTGTGAAAACAGTCGTCAACACTTAATTTAGTAGGAACAACTTAATTTATCAGGGTTTATCTATATTGGCAATATTATACAGCAAACACACCACATGTCAACAAAACGAATAATAAAAACAATAAAAGAGATAGTATGGTGTATTATGTTATAAATGTTTTTATTAATAAATTTGTACTGGAATGTTTTTGAAATATGTTAGTTTTATTGTTACAGTTTAAAATGCCCAATCGTCAGAGCGGTCTCGTAGGTTAATGATTATTATGATAATTATGAATTTTGTTTGTTTGTAGAAGTTTCCAGATGACCGACCGCTCGTTGTAATACAGTGTATGTCATTGCTCCGGACGCTGCCGACTAAATTGAAACAAATTAAAAAAAAGTGTCGTTCAAATATGTTGTTTGCCGCCGCATAATGAGACACGGGGTCGACACATTCGAGAGCAGGAAACATTAAACAGTTGTTATTTAACGGAATGTGACATGCTTGAGCAGGAAAGTGTTGTCCACTTCTGTTGTTGGTCAGTGGTCAGTCTGTAGTGGACATGAGTGGACATCGCAACATGCGGCAGTTTATTGTCTGTTGTGCACGTATTATGTAGTTTAATCTGTGATAGCGAGTGACAGGGTCGTGTGTTTGTGGTGTTTAATCAAGGAATACATTTCATCCACAGCTTGTACAACAACGCCGCCGTATTTCGTGACGACGACGCGGTGCGGAGCCTGGGGACCGCCGTCTCGTTTCTAGCAGATCTAAGTGAAATACAGTAAGTTTAATTATTTATTACAACATGTGTTAACAGTGTAGTTGTTAATGTACACATGTCGTCGTGGAAGAGTTGACAGAAGTGAGTTTGTGAGACGACAGATGTGTGTTGTTTGTGAGATAAAACAACTCGTTGTTTACGTTACAGCCTCGACGACTGTCAACTGACGGACGTCGGACTCCGACACATCGTGGACGGCCTCACCTGGGGCTGTCCACATTTGAACGACTTCGGGTAAGGACACATTTACTTATTCACCCCACATCATTTCACTTTTACCCCGTCACACCAATGATGACTTATCGGTCTTAGCTATTTAATTTGAAGAGACTTATGTTGTTTGTTTTGGCAGTTGTTAAATTAAAACCAAATTGTACACATCAATTACCTAATTGCTATTAACATTCCGTAAACGTTACATTTTTATTCGAACTGTTTAAATTGTAAATTATATAAACAATTTGATGCACAAATAAAACTCACCTTTAGCTTTACTCTTTAGCTAGTTTACTGAACAAAACTAAACAGGTGCAAAAGTTGCGTTGTGTCAATGTTACGTGTCATAGCTAATTGCAAATACTTGTTGAACATGGTAAATTGTGTCTGATCCACCCCACCATATATAAGTTTACCCCACCCTCGTGACGGGTTGCTGGTGTAGTCGGGTTACTTGCGTGTAGATGGATGTTGTTTATGTTTGTGTGTTTAGCAAGGTGAGAGAAAGTGTGAGACGTCGTCACTCTTGTCTCCTTCTTTACAGGTGTTGGGGCAGACAGAGACAGAGACAGGTGACATCAGCCAGTGAGGAGACCGTGAGACGTCTCCTCATTCAACTACCCCAGGTGGTGATATGGTAAGTCTTTACTACATGCACGTGTTAGTGTGTTGACAGTGCGTACAGAGCTGTGTGAGTGTCGTGTGTCACTTCACGTCTCCTCTCTCTTCCAGGCTGTGGAGGTGGCCCAAGTCACCCCCGTCGTGGATCAGACAACTCCAGACAGAGTTCCCCCGGAGGGTTTATTAGGTAAGTCACTTCTCTACAGTCGCCGTCCACGTCACACACCAACCACACAACTGTCAAATAACACACCCTCACGACTGTGTCCAACTCCTCAACGACCACCGAGTGTCCCCAAATGTCAACCTTATTAGACGTGGCTGTAAAACGTGCCGCGAGTGATAAACAACAGCGTCCGACCGACCTTCACGTTAGTTCACGTCAGACGTTGTGCGGCTGTGCAATGTATCACAAAGTATCAAAAGTCGCCGGAGTTGCTACGTCTAACGTGAGTGATGACGTCACGCCTCGCCTTGTGGCCGTCGGTGAAATGTATAGTTTAACATTTAGTAATCTTTAAACAGGTTTTAATCTTGGCCAGAGAGCAACGCGGAAAACTAACACAGTCGGGGGGAAATATACTAGAATATTATTTGTTATTAAGACGTTTTTATAATCATGCGTTTAGAAGCATGACTTGATATAAATTGATCTAGTAATTCACTACTGAAGTTCAGTGATCTTTTAGGCTTAGTCTTTTGCAATATCACTAATCGCATTGAATCATGCATTGTGCCTGTGCCGAAATATAATTCATAATAGCGTCATCTGTTGCAGAATATGACTGGCCAAAAACAATGTTAACACTAAATACTATGTCATGATGTTTCTACTAGACGAGGCATGAAAGGAACTTTGAAATCCTCATTCTGGCCAATTGTGTTGTATGGAACAGTTTCACGAAGTCACATCACGTTCCTTACACCGAGAGTCAACGGAATATCAACTGTAGTTGTGCTCATGAAATACTGTATTACATTTATATAAATCAGTGAGTGTAAATATAATGTTTACAGATATGACATCTTCCATGGTCACACGACTCCTGGCCACACGACTGCTGAAGACACCAATATTGTAAACAAACCTGCCGAAGACACCACTACCGAAGACACCAATACCTCAGTGTATCATTGAAGACAGTTTGAATAACATTTACTTGAGTGTATTGCTGCTAATGTTGGAGCCACTGCACATACAAGAAATTTATAAGAAAATAATGTGCAGTGATTGTTTAGATAGATGAACTATTTGTTTAACACTGTATATAATATGAGACATCTTCCCCTTGCATTCAGGGGAAGATGTCCGAACTGTTGCGTATGCACATTTCCATTATTGGTCATCATTAGCGCTGATAACAAGTTACTTTCACCTTTACTTGATTTTGGCTTGTAATGTAGAGTTATCAGCTGACGTTTTATTGCTATTAATGGAAATTGTACAAAATATCAGTAACAAGATACCAATATTACAGAATACGAATACTACTTGGTAGCAAATTTCTTTGAAGTAGCTGCACTGTCTGCATCTAAGTGGTGTTATGTTCTCTCTGTGTGTCTTGTGTTGGAGAGCATTGCAGATAATCTGAGACGAACACCTGGCGATTGATTGACTGGTCACTTGTCTTCACTTTGATAATCGTCACAGGCGAGTTTTTCTATGTTAACTGAGTTCTGTCTGTACGGTTGGATTTCACCAAACTAAATTACTACACATGTATATATCTTGGCTTTGTATCATCTATTTTAATATATTATTTTTATTGAGGTATTTGTTACTTTTATTTGAATATACTGATTATTTGTTTGAAATAAAACACCATTACTGTACTAGCAATTTTAATATGTCTTGAAAGCGTTTGCCAGTATTTTCAATCACGGTGTTTCAACATAGCTGCCCAATCAATGTTCTGACATGACTTGCAAAACCAATTCAGTTTGTAGATTTGTTGGTAAAAGTATCGCTCAATTTGTTGTTCTTAGTTTTAAAATAAATTGTACAGGGTTCACCTGTATAATACGTAACACCCTTTGTTGGTTGTCTTTGGGTCAGCGTGAGGAAGCCTTATACGGAGCTATGGTAGGTATTGGATAAACAGCCTGGCTCGATTACCGGCAGAGCTACTGCCCCACCCCTCCCTCTAACGCCCCACCCATCGCTCGTCAATCATTACACATAAAGAAAGTGCACAGGTCTAAACATGGACTGTTGGTGTTATTGTTTATTATTTGCTACGTACGTTCTTTTATTCTTCCGTTGAATTATTTATCAACACACACATACGACGAGTGACTAAATGATGTGCCCATAACCAAAAAGCGTCGGGAGGGTCTTTTCTCAAAACGAATAGAGGCGATGTAGGCCAACTTTCAGGGGAGGCAAACAAACCACCATTACAACGGATGAAATCAGATAAGTCCCAATTTGGTGTGACGACTGTGTGGACGATCCACACCCGGGAGATACTACGCATAATAGGCGCCTACTAACTACAGCACGGGGATGAGGGGTACCGGTGGGAACGGGATGACTACAGGATACAGGTGGCTCCACCACGTAGACAGCTGGTGTGATAACCTTGTTCAAGTGCATGGCGAACAACCTCAGCGGTGTCGCACCCAAACGACTAACTACAACGTTATTTATACTTCTAATGAAAAACATACCATCGATAAGTTATAAGATTTAAAATCGCTAATACTAGATTTGCTGTTTTGACTACATGACCGTGCAGTTGATTCTTGCTACACATTTGATATGATCTAATACTTGGTAAAACTGGTCTTCTTAAAACAAGTGTCATGCTTACATCACCATTAGAACGACATTTAGGTAACCCGTTCTGATACTACCGATAATGCAATGACTGGTGTTGACAAACTGATGCGTTTCAATATGGCTACGGTAATCAAGCGTATAAATATAAACAGTGCAAACTGCGTTTTTAAGTTTCATTATTATTCAATAATTAATGCATCCAAAAGCGACATTAATTGATCACACGTGTCTCTCAAATCGGACAGCTCTGACAATGTTATATGTTGGAAATGGACATTGGCAGGATACGCTGGGGACGTCTTGCAGACATAATTAATGGCTGCCATCTTGGTTTGTAAACGTGTTTAGTCAAATATATATGAAGATTGACCTACTGACATAATTGACCCAATTCGTCCCATGCGTCATATGTGTATCACAATTTGAACAACGGCTATATCATCAGATATATAAATTTGAAGGAGTTGGCCAAACCGATCAATTTAAAATCCGTGCCAGTACCCAACCTTGCCAAAAAACATGATATCTATAGGTCTCCTACCACGCTTTTGTAATGTATTGGTATATACCACAATACATATAGAATCTCCGAAATGGGAATCGGCAGGAGAGTTGTTTAACTTAAGCGAGTATATGCACCTACGTGTCCTAGTACCGCTTATCCACTACTCGATCGCCTTCGTGTATGACGAAGTAAAATTAATTATCTAATTATGAATATAGGTGACGCCACTTTTCGTACCGTCAGAGGGCGGCACTTTACGCGCCCCTCGATGAAGCCTGGTAAATAATATAACCTGATAACCAAACACCACTAAGATTAGTTCAACGAAAATTATACAACAATCAAGGATCTGATCGACAAGCAACGAGATGCCTTCATGGGCTGTCAAAACCACAGAAACTGCCTGACACGTGAAGCAAAACACCAACACCTGCGTGTCAATGTACAGAGACAAATTCGTAACATCAAGAACCAATGGTGGATAGCAAAGGCCTCAGCAATAGGAATTCGCTGACAGCCACAGGACGCGTGAATTCTTCAAAGCCACCAGGGATATATATGGATCTATAAGAAGACATACTGCATCTCTGCGTTCAAAAGATGGTTTCACTATTGCCAGACAAGGAAGACATCCTAAATCGTTGGCAAGAATATTTCTCGGAATTACTCAATCGTGACTCCCGATGTACATTTGTCGTCCCCTCCGTCTTTCTTCCTTCCTTCCTTCAGTTGGGCGGTATGCAAATGGTTTAAGAAGACCGGAGCCTTACCTCGGGTATGTCGCTCGCCAAGCCGTGTGCATCATTGTCCTGTGGTGATGCATTGTCCCCTCACGGTTAAGGGTGTATTTGTTTGTCAATGAAATTGAACAAACAAAAGTTCCAGGTTCGTCACGAATATATATGTTTTATTGATCAGTAGAAACTTCAGACATGATGTCCATACAACGTCTACACATTCATGTGCGCTGACAGTCCAACTCTATTATACATTTAAATTGTCCGTGGTTTTTGAAGATCGAAATATAAAGCAATATATAAACCACCATTCTTTATATTTGCCGAAATTTTGAGAAATCTAAACTGGGAAATATTTTCCTAGTTTCCCCGTGGAGAGCGTCAACGTGTCTCTTCGTGTGTGTTCATTGCCGCCCTCCCCTTAATTAAAAAAATAGTTCCCTTTTAAACAATGGCTTGGCCTCAAGCCAAATTCGGGAATTGTCTTTAAACCGTAAGGGATCGAAACGCATAGTATGAAATTTGTAGAATTATGGCTCTACGCATGCGTGTTTTATGTCGTCATAGGATGAGGATGCTCACTCACGTGAGGAGGTCTGCATTTATTTGCATAATTTCATCTTTCCAGTTCGATCTTAAAACCAGGACATGGTCACGAAGTGAATCTAAGGTCAGGCCAATGTCTGTACCAAATTCCAATCATGACTCTTAACTGTCAACTACATTCTGTTCCGGTACACACCAAGAAAGAACTATGCCTACAGACGCGAAAATAAACAAATCGTTCAAACCTTGTTGCTTTAGAAACGGGCCCGCAATGCCGGCGACCATATGCTTCCCTTGTGCAGCATTCGTTTATATAATGCGAATCTGGATTTTCTGTTCTAATCTTTCTCTGATAACTAATAATAATAGTAATTAACTAAATTAGCCACTGCAGGTCTGTTATACCGAGTCGAACCGGATACAATCTACATTATTCCTCAGACACTGATTAGGACATAACTAGACGAACATCCACGACTTGAAGTGGTGCGCAAAGCCATTTTCAAATGAAGAACAACAAGGCCTCTGGTAGTGACTGCATCCCCAGCGAAATATACAAGCGTGAAAGAGAAATTTTAACCAAGCACCTACATAATCTCATTCAAAATATATGGAATACTGAGGAAATACCCCAGGATTTAAAGGTGCCATAATCGTCACCATCTTTACGAAGGGTGACAGGGCTGACTGGGGCAACTTTCGCGGGATCTGCCTACTATCAGTTGCTGGAAAGATTCTTGCCAAAGTCTTGCTCAACGACTACAACCACTATTGGAGAGTATCTTACCTGAAACACAATGCGGTTTCAGACCCACACGTGGCACCGCAGAAATGATTTTTGGTGCTCGTCAAGTGCAGGGAAACTGTCGTGAACAAATATAAGACGTGACCTGTACTTTGTTTTTATTGATCTAACTAAGACATTTGACTGTTTGAACAGATATGCCTTATTGGGCTGCCTTAATTGCCCGTCTCGGATGTCCTCGTAAAATGTGTCTCTTTTAAGCGACAATTACACTGCCTTTCTATCACATGTAGCCAAGGGAGTGGACATCACATATCGTACTGATGGTGGCCTGTTTTAACTAAGTCGCCTCAGAGCTAGATCGAAAGTGAAAACAGTAACCATTGTTGACCTTCAGTACGCGGACGACTGTGCAGTTGTCGCTCACTCGATCTGCAAAAGATCTTCTCCAGAACACGCTTGATGCCCTTGTAGACGCATATAAGCTTTTCGGACTCTCAGTCAAAGCAACAAGGACAGGAATTCTGCTTCAACCGGCACAATCATCAGCCACAACACCACCACCAAACATTATCATAGAAGGCGCTGCTCTTGATAATGTTGACCATTTGGCGTACCTGGGAAGCAACGTGTCCAGTTCCGCAAACATCGATGCAGAAATTCAGTGCAGGATGTGCTGCATACGGAAGATAAGACGCAGAGTCTTCTCAGGACATGGACTTAGGACATCCACTAAGATGCTGGTGTACAAAGCTGTTGTGCTGCCCACACTGTTGTATGGCAGTGAAACATGGGTTGTCTAGTCTAATACCTACTCCGAATCGTAGTTGTGGCAGGTGCAATAATGTCCACCAGGAGTACAGTCCCCGTGTGCACATTTCCCGCAATCTTGATACGCCAGCCATTTCACCCTACTCCGGCTGAAAGCTTCGCAACACACGTACACGGCCACAGTTCGTTATCTTCATTATCCTCGTTGTCTACCTTCGATTTTGATTTCTTCTGTCACTTTCTTTTCATCATCATCATCATCAGCAGCAGCAGTAGCAGGCGTTTTCTTAAGCGCTTCGTTCTGCCTTTTAACATATTGTTTCTTTTCTTTTGCCGAAATCTTGTCCATCTTCTTCTACGGCGAGGAGGTCAACCCGTTGGCTGTGTTAGTACAGGTCACCGGGTGTGCTTTCTTTGGCTGAGGTGGACTCAATGTCATCATGGCTTGTGCGACTGCATCACGGGCGACAGGCTGGTTACTGACGTCGCGCTGGTCGCGGATGGCAGGCTGGTTACCGGCGTCGCGCTTGTCCAGGACAGCAGGCTGGTCACCGGCGTCGCGCTGGTCACGGGCGGCGGGCTGGAAACCGGCGTCGCGCTGGTCACGGGCAGAGTTAACGTAAGTCTGATTGAATATGGGCATGATGTTGTGGTGCGTGATGGCCCGGCTTTGGTTTGCCAACAGCCAGCTGTCACATGCCCTGCTGTAAGCTGCCTTCAGGCACTTGAAGAATGTCCGATCTAACGGCTGAAGCCGACGGGTGCAGTGGTGTGGAAAGGTGATCAGGAGAAAGACCTTTGGCTCGGGCAAACTCTAACGCATCTATCGTTTATATACCCGTCCAGTAGGATGATGTGAGGGCTCTCCCGTGTGCATCCGGCGACGGTGAAAAAATGTTGTGCCATCTCATGAAGAGATCTGAATCGATGTAACCCGAACCGCGTTGATTCACTGCAGTAATCCAACCATCGGGGACACCATTCGCCATGGATTCCATCATTCGCTTGCGTGGAAAAACGAACAGAGGTCGTATGTATGTTCCCGCAGCATTCATGCAACACAGAGCAGTTCTGTTGGCACTACGTTCTGCGCTCGACATCTTGCGAACCTGTCGCACTCCCTTCGTCGACACGACTTTGCCGACTTTTGCAACTGTGGAGAAGCCTGTTTAGTTGCAGTTCCATATGCGCTGAACCCCCCAGATTGCAGTACACTCTTTAACAATGCAAAGGAGAGCTCGATGGCATCACTATTGAAGCCATTGATGCGTGGTAAGTTAAGTGGCAATCGGCGTGCATATCGACAAAGCGGGATGCCTTTTCATAAATCGACTTAGCCAATCACGTCCCGCCATGCAAGTTGTGTTGTTGAACGGATTCTCTATCCCCGTCCTTCCGCCACAGTGTACGCCAATCTACGTACATAGCAAGTAGACATACCATAGGGCCTACCTCTCTCTTTCCATGCGTTGAATGGTTGTCACGATCTCATTTTCCACTTCGTCATTGAAGACTGGTCTTTTTCGTCGCAGTTGGGACACTCCAGGTCTAGCTATGTCGCCCCGACAATGCCTCATCAGAGGTTTTTCGGTATGCCCCAATCTGCGACCGCCTCTCTCGTACTTCTTCCACCTTTAATAGCCGCGATTGCATCTTGTAGCCGCCGGTCACAATAGGAAGCCATTGCTGTTTTGCGTTTGTATTTCGGAACCATGTCTCTAAGTCACTAAAGTTAAATTTAACATAATGTTGTCAGATCATGTTGTAATCATCAATACACATTAATATAATATGTTACTGCGGCATTTATTAATGTGGGGTAATAGTTCATGAACAACCTCTAAATAACAACAGATAGTCGTGGAAATATGCATTGTGTATTACCGTTATTAAACGGGGCAAAGCGCACCGGGTGCACTTTGCCCCACATGGGAGGGGTGCACTTTGCCCCACATTCGTTGCATCATCAGAATAAAAAATTGACCTATATGGCATTATCGCACGCAAAAATGCGTTGCGTCTTTTATAGTAGACGGTAGCGTATTTTATATAGCTATTTGGCATAATTGGTTACTTAACGCACGTGGTCGCTGAGTACGGCTAAGGCTGTTCAATTTCTTAAAATAATATCGACGAAAAACGCAAATTTGTCTAACTTACTTCGAATTCTCTTTTTGCTTAAAATGATTGCCGCCAAAATGGTTAGGCAGCATAGTGCTTTCACTAATCGGTAGGTGACACCACTGAAACATATATCTTATGAGTTAGGTGGGGGTGCGCTATGCCCCCTAGGGTGCTCTTTGCCCCTCTCTACTCTATAACTGAACAGTATCATCATCATCTTCATTATAACTTGGATAATCATACTCGACAACGAGTAATTGCAAGAGAGCAGGAGAGAGAGGTCTGACAAATGTCATCCGGTAGGAGGCAAGTAGTCTCGGTTTGGTTATCATGATTTATAAGTTTCTACAGTCAAGCAAATAGTCACATCATTTGACCTTCAAACACACACAAACACATGAATAAACGACCATATAACAATTGTCTATTCCATAGGACGTAGGCCCTACTCGTTAGGGTAATACAAGCTGTTGCTGTTGAAAATATTTCGCCGCCGCGTCGAGGTAACTTCAGCTTATTACAACCTGAACGAGACAAAATGTCAAAGGGTCTAAGGTCGCAACGTGTATTCATGCTAATAATTGTCTAGCTCAATGAATAATAATAACTGATAAACAATGTGGATGTTGACAAAAATATTCAACACACAAATTAATAAAATATCAACCAATACGGAATGCTAACATAAGGATATAATTTATGTCGTGATCTCTGCAAAGACTGTAACTTCCTTCTCCTTAGTGAGAAGTCGGCTGTCAGCTAGTTTACAGAATACTGCAGCCTCGTTCGAAGGTCTCTGTGAACTTGCTTGTTTGGCTACTTATGGACTGAACTGACTTTGTGGTCAATTTAGAGCAAGCGCTGTGTCTTGTGTTGCGGATGCTGAGGTTAGACCTCTATACAATATGACATTAATATTAATATTAGTGACTGACAAAAGTGAACGAATTATCATCCGGTAATGATTAATTGGATTTTTCCGAGAAAAAATAAAGAAATGATTAAAAATATGTGTTTGCTCTGAAACGCATCTAGACGGGTTACACTACACACATGGGCAGCCATGTTCATGCAACTTATATGTCTTTCTCTCCGGAAATTCTTACGCCACGCTGTTATTATTGCGCGAAAAGATACATGGCGGACTCTGACACATACACACACAAACACACACACACACACACACACACACACACACACACACACACACACACACACACACACACACACACACAAACACAAACACACACACACACACAACGCCTCATGCACCCATGCTCAGAAGTTCGCGCGTTCAAGCACTCACACACGCATAATAGCAAATACATACATCACACACGCATACACGCACACGCACACGCACACGCACACGCACACGCACACACACACACACACACACGATAGCATATATATCCATCACACACGCACACATGCACATACCTTTCCTAATTTTCCAATTATTAGTTAATATAATGTTCCTAAGACTATAATAACTTCGTTGAAAGTATACTGCACGCCAAATTACAATTTGGGGGAAGGTACGAGCCTGGGACATGTTCAGATAGTAAGCGAAATATCCAGTTTCAATACGGCCTAGTTGGGCTGAGTTAACTGCAAAACCCTTTGATGTTCAATATGTCCCATTTTCCCCACGTTCAATACAGCATACTTCCTGTTTAATGTTACTACGCCCTCTAATTCCGGGTAGAGGAATTGACTTTAATAATGCTAGGGACAGGAAGGGGTGGCTCAGGGGGAGAGATGCGGCCCCACGTTGCATATAATACATCGCTCTATCGTAAGAATAAGGAGGATATCAAATATAAGGAGGAGATCGGAGTAGAAGAATAAGGAGGATATCAAATATAAGGAGGAGGTTGGAGTAGAAGAATAAGGAGTATATCAAATATAAGGAGGAGGTCGGATTAGAAGAATAAGGAGAATATCAAATATAAGGAGGAGGTCGGAGTAGAAGAATAAGGAGTATATCAAATATAAGGAGGAGGTCGGAGTAGAAGAATAAGGAGAATATCAAATATAAGGAGGAGGTCGGAGTAGAAGAATAAGGAGTATATCAAATATAAGGAGGAGGTCGGATTAGAAGAATAAGGAGAATATCAAATATAAGGAGGAGGTCGGAGTAGAAGAATAAGGAGTATATCAAATATAAGGAGGAGGTCGGAGTAGAAGAATAAGGAGTACATCAAATATAAGGAGGAGGTCGGAGTAGAAGAATAAGGAGTACATCAAATATAAGGAGGAGGTCGGAGTAGAAGAATAAGGAGTATATCAAATATAAAGAAATTTGCTTTGGAAATGCGCTGACATCACCCCTATTGTTGTTTTGCGCCGATGTGGCTGCACTCTGCAAGTGCTGTATAACATCTGATTTATTACAAGTTGTGGCTATCTGATATACGTACTGTTTACCAGACGTGATTTTTTAATATACGTGGACCACAATTCGACGGACAATTTTATGCAAGTGCGACATATATGTGAGTTTTTAAAGGGTTTTATGACATTGCCTTGCTGAACTAGTGATCAGTCAGGCTTGACCACTACCAGAACGAGAGACACACCCAACCAGCCGGCAGATCGGCCTTCACGCTTCAGTGACAGTGTCAATTGGCTGTACCTGGTCAAGCATGACATAACTCGTCCACGCCTTCTACACCTACACTATTTGTCAACTGGCTCAATGCAGACATTCTATCAAGTCACGATTGGATGCCAGTACGTGGACAGTGTTATGTAAACTTGGCATTGCTGCGAGACCTCCTACCAAGCGCGGGTGCCGAGGCGGACGTAAACAGCACCGAATACCAACCGTGATCGGTCATCGACCACCCAAACCCCACACACAATAACAACAACAATGAATCGAACATTTGTGGAACTGGTGCTGACGGTAGAAATCTGATATGTGTTCAAACAAATAAATGGGACCTTCCAACGATAATCAATACAAACATTCGCGGAGCGCTGTCTAGTAAACTGGATGAAATTAAAGTGATAAAGGACAACTACGGGGTAGATGTTATAGCTATAACAGAAACGTGGTGCACCAGCAGCATACCAGACGGCCCGCTCTCGCTGTCCGGTTTCAATATCTACCGGAGAGACAGACAAGACGGCCGCCAACACGGAGGTATAGCCTGCTACGTCAGAGACTCAATTCCAAGTAAATATTGGCCCGAACTAAATCAACCTGAGCTAGGAACATTGTGGATAACTATACGCCCACCAAAGATGCCTCGCGACCACCCGCAAATGACAATTGGAACCATATATCATCCTCCCGGGTCAGATGATTGGGCAATGCTAAATCACATCGACCAGTCACTAGACTACATACGCCGACACCACCCATATACAGGTATCTCATAATGGGCGACTTCAACAAGATGAAGGATTCTCACTTGAAACGAAATCACGACTTGAAACAGATTGTCGACCAACCAACAAGTGAAAACGCGATATTGGATAACGTCTACACCAACTTACCTAACTATTATCGCCGCCCTGTTATTACCGCGCCAATCGGCCTCTCAGATCATAAGGTGGTTGTTTGTATTCCGTCAACATCGTCAAATTATACCACACCAGAGGTCTCAAGCACACCTTCGCGCAGTCACAAACCACGTGACCGGGCCCGTTTTGCCGAAGCGCTTCGAGCCATCTCATGGGAAACGCTATTCCGTCTACCAACCTGCGAAGAGCAACTTAATTTCTTCAACTCTACTATAAGAACATTACTTGATTTGCATCTTCCAGAGCGCCAAATCAGACGATGCTCAAGCGACAGACCTTGGATAGATGATAATTTTCGCTATCTAATTCGCCGCCTAAACCAATTACTGTACAAGCTTTGTAGAAACAAAGTCAACCGCGACAGAAAGTCATTGCAACGGAGATACTACGAACGGAAAATCCAGGCTCTTGAGAAAGATCACCCGAAACGTTGGTGGAACAACGTTAAAGACATTGCTGGAGTCAAAGTAAACCGCGACAATCTGCAGGGACTCGCTAACGCACATTGCTCCGGAAATGTAGACGTTCTCGCCAACGACGTGTGCGATTTCTTCCAATCCGTAACGAACGATCTGACTCCGCTGTCACCGGACGATACATTCCTTTCGGTAGGAGCTGATACTACCGTCCCAGATACCTACATCATCAGCGTCATAGAAGTAGCCAATGCTCTATCACGGATTAGAACAGACAAAGCTGTCGGCCCCGATGAAATACCTAACTGGATTCTACACGACTACGCCACCATACTTGCTCCCCCGGTGTGCGCGATCTTCAACAGCAGCCTGCGGGAAGGGACTGTACCACCGCTTTGGAAATGCGCTGACATCACACCTATACCCAAAGTACGACCGCCGAAGCTCATCCATAAAAACCTGCGCCCAATATCACTCACGACGGTATTGTCCAAGTGTCTGGAGCAATTCATTTGTGGCTGGATAACGGCCATCGCTGGAGACCAAGTTGATCCTCAACAATATGGTTCAGTAAAGGGAACGGGGACAGTTGGTGGAGGGAGCGGTGCAAGATCAGCGAGGGAAAAGAAGACAAATTACTGAAATCGGAATCGAGGCCAGCCTCACCCCTGACGACAGGGAAACAAAAGGAGAACAACAGCAACAAAGGTAAGTTCTTATATAGCGCAGTATCCAGTCCTCAGGATTGCTCAAGGTGCTCTACACTTTACTCCCGGGCAGACGTGTTCAATCGAACACCATCTTGACTCTTTGGGAAGCATTCAGCCACGCAAGGTTCGACACCGCCGCACAGGATTCGAAACCGGGTTCTCTCAGTCGAGAGTCCGAAGCTACCGCGCTCCTCCTCCTCCAACAATAATAATAATAATAATAATAACAACATCAACGGATACACGAACAAATCTTCTGAAAAACCTAATGAATATGAAAGATATTGTTCATGGCTCCACGATTCCACTATTTTATTTATTATAAAGCATTTATAGAGCGCCGTGTGTCCGGATAACAAATCTGCTTAAAGGCGCTGACAATCGTAGAGTATAAGTAAAATACATTAAATGACCTAAAACATATTAAATAGACATATTAAATAGACAGCAAGAATTACGTCAAGCTTTGGCAATAATATTGATAATGGTAATATGTGTGTATTACATTGCAAGGGCAGCAGAACGTCTCCTAGATCAAACAATTATGCATACAGCTGTCACTTAATTTTGTTTTAAACTTTGTATACATAAACTTAATACTCTTGTTAATAATGTGCCAAATATGAAGCCTGTTCGTTGTGAATTCATGTCATTAAGCCCACTCAAATGTGGTCATTTGCGTGTCACAGCCTGTCAGATGTTGCTGACGTCACCACAGGCAGGGTGAACAGTGGTGCGGCCTGTTGTTTCAGACTATATATGAAATTGCAATCGCGGAATATGTTATTTTTTATATCATCGTAGATATAATATTCCTACTAAAAAAATTGTTGTTAGATCATATTTCATTCAGATTGGGAATAAAAAGATTAATTTCACTTAGTCTTCAAGAACAGAATTTCAACAAATTATATGACGGAATGTCTGAACACTACACGTGTTCAGTATCCATATTGGATGGCTTGGTGAACTTTTTGCTAAGCAACATCATTACATGTCACGTGATTGATAAGTCAGTAAATTATTGTAGAGATTAATAACGTTGGGAACAATCGTCTAACGTTCGGTATGAACCCTAAAGATGCTAAGAACCCTAACCCAAGAGAATTTTCAAAACAATAAAGGCATTGCTTTTCTTCCCGAGTGGATATACCCATGAAAGTTCGGCAAGCATCTAGAACAAACACAAACATACATACACATAATGCTAGCTCAATTATGGTTATATACGGTGTGGATGTCCAAGTTTCTAATTGGTTGGCAACATAGGATTCTTGATTGGCCAATGGCTTCCTTGTCCACATGCCACGTACCCTTGGATGGTTTTGTTAGTCACAGTGGATACTTGCGGTAGGGGCATCTCATGTAAGGAACACCCGCTTAGTAGGAACAACTTTGAAATTACCATATTGTCGTAGTATTTTGTGGACATAAGGAATGATCTGATAAAGTTCTGACAACACACAGAGAACACAGTGATTGTCTTAGACCTTTATTATTCCTAGTCAATAATATTAGTACAGTTAATAACATTAAAAATCACATTCTGGAATGCCAGTTCATATATAATTCAACTGTTTTTATACAAATGAAATGTGACCTGGAAACGACACATTGAACATTGCAGAGCCTATACAGTTGTCATCATTTAGCCACAGCATACTCTAGGGACACACCATGAACAGGTGATAGAAACTACGATTACAGCCGTTACTTGCTACACGTCATTCTATTGGCTCTAGCACCAGTCTGTTTTCGTTGCAGCCACATAATACAATGTCTTTGTACCAGAAGCTAAAACAATTATTCACATCACTTGTAGGCGGCATCCTAAAACCTCCATTGGCAACACTGAATACATACACATGATTGTCTCCATGAAAGTATGCAAAGTTGTACCGTAACTACAGAAAGAAACTGGGCTATTCACTAACCTCTCTAGTGACAGACATATTAACGACATACATACAGGTGTATGATTAATGCATGGTTAACGATAAATGAAAATTACAATAATTCTACAGTATTATAGTGTAGAAGAAATACGTACGTGACTGATATGTGCAGTATTAGATTACTGACACATGTATTGTTTAATTTATTTCGTCAATTTATGGAAACGGAAGGACAAATTTAGGCCAGTTAGTATATTATAGACACTACTGCGATATGTTACATCTATCATACACTACTGGCAAGCAATTGTCAGAAGGACAAGTCATTTGCTGAAACCACGACACTCGCTAAAGACTGCCGCTTCAAACAAACATTATTAACAATGGCTAATCTCCTCGGCAGTTATCACTGAGTTGCTACAAACATTAAACCATCAATGCATAATAATAATGAAAACATTACATATGTTAGTGAATAAACAATATACACTGGGTGGCATTCTCTTACTAAGATTTCAGAATAATTTTGATTGAAAAAAAATGGAGATTTCGTACTGTGCCTGCCAACTCTAACAAACAGTTTTACTAGTTTTGGACAACTGTAAATACAGTTAAACACCAACATCTGAATGTTTACAATTGTGAATTCTGCAGTGTCGACAAGCTAGGAGGTTTCGGGGGCATGCTCCCGGAGATGTTTTAAACTAACTTTAAAATGGTGCATTCTGAGGTATGTTTTAACTTTTATTCCTTCGTATAGAGGGGGGATATAAAACAACAAGACAGCATGTAAACATGTTTATACTAGTTGTAAAGTAATCATGATTGATAAAATCTGTAATCATGATTATTTCATCATGTTGAGGCGTGGTTTCTATTTGACCAGTGGTACTAAATGGAGATGTGGTTTCCACTTGACCACCGGTACTTGGTTGTGGTGATATTTTTTCTTGCCCTAACCCTAGGCCTTGTTACCACGCTGACAGAATCAGTGACAGTGGTATATGATGTCTACTTTCCCCATTATCACCTTTAAGTGATTATTATAATATTATGTTAGATTGGTGGCGGTGGGAGTTGGATAGAAAATCACCAGACATTGCAGACTAAAGACATGTTTACTCAAGCGATTAATTGTCAGAATGTTAGGTGACACATTTCTGCCAATTAGAAACATTGTTGATTTTGTCCAAAAATGCGTCCAATTGGTCAGATAATGTGTCACCTGACAACTGCTTGAGTAACCAGGTCTTTACATTGAGACTCTATACATTTCCAGGGGCTCGGGATTTAGAATTTGAATAAATGCAAATCATATCAATCTAGATAAAAACATATGGTATTCTAAACAGGATTTTTGATATTAAAAATATATATATTATGACACTTCCTGGATATGTATGGTTTTACTTTTTCTATTTCAGCCAATTTAGTCCTACAGCATACGATTGAGAGAATTCACGTTGGGAAGAAATATGAAGACACCCCTAGAGGAATCTTTGTCATCAGAGGAGACGATGTTGTCCTACTTATTGAAATAGTAAGTCTCCTAATGCGTATAGTTCACTACAAATTAAAAACCTAATAAAATATCTGTATAGAGTATATATTTAATTGATGTAATTTAAGATATACATTTTATTTGATGATATTGTTTTATCCATATTTGTTAATAACATATAGTTTAATTGCGGGCTATTCTTTTAGTACCCAGGTGTTGTAAATCAATATATTTTTCAAAAAGCAGTTGATTTCCTGATCACTGTTCACAAAGTGCTGCCGTGGACGTCGACACTAGAGAAAGTGCCGATTGAGGAAATACTCCAGATGCAGCGAAAGGAGCAGTTGTCACGGCAACAGGAGGAGGAGCAGAAGAGGAAGGCTCTTCTTGAGCGCGACATAAAGTTGTGTAACGACACGATACAGGACGACATTTTATGGTGTGTCGCCTTCAGAAATGAGAGGCACTGAATTGGCTCTCGGAGTGTGAGGTCAAGACGTTTAATTTCACAGTCTCAAACGTGTATAGCATTATGTATGGATGGCTTGTTTAATTGTCACTACGTATCACAGGGAAAATAAATTGCAACAGTGGCGCCACCTGGTACTCAGAATATGTATTAATGCACATTGATCCTATTTTCGAAAATAGAACAGGGCAACATGGTTGTATTATCTTGGCAAATATGTCACGTCAGTTAAACTTGGAGGGGATTGGCTGTAGGTTTTGGAAGCCATTTTGGATCACTGAACATGTCAGATACCACACTACATGTTGGTAGGGACGAGTGGAAATTTGAACCAATACAAAACATACACACTTATGAAAAGTCCTTGAATGTACAGTTTTGTTGTGAGAATATGAAATGGAATCAGTTATATCATGAAGGTATTGTGGGTAGAAGAAATATGTTTACTGCTACCAATCTTTCTTTCAGTCATTTGTTGAATTATGTATTAAGTTGATGTGTTAAGAATGAGTAAACTTAACTGTATGTTGATTGACCAGTCCTAAGTTTTTGTTATCATATTAATCTTTTCAGATCACGTGTCAGAAAGTGCTTAGACAGTCGAGTTGACGGATCCTACAGTATACATTTTTTGCACCACTGTACAAGTTACGTAACCACACCTATGATGTACATGTATATAAGTATATATATATATATATATGTGTGTATGCAATTGTTTCTTCACACACAGGTACATGTGTGTAAATACATTTTTGTATAAATATTAATCTAAACACTAAACATGTGTTGTGTGTATTGAGAATATTTCTACGACTAGACAGTTTAATACTAATGTCTAAAGGGATTCTTTGTAAGCTAATATACATTCGAGGTGTACCGTATCAAAACGTATTAATTTCCCATAAGTAGTTTCACTGCTACTTATGTCTTGCGAATAATTTTGAGCTTGTTGCCACGTGGATGATTAATTGTGCAGCCCGAGTATAATGAATATTCATGCACGAGCAGTGGACCATACAGAGACCGTTGACGTCACACACACGCAGTTGACATGTTAGATTCCAAGGTGAGTTGATTCAAGTAATGGGATTGTAAATAAGCAATCTGTAGACATATGCATATTGACAGCTATTTTTATCAGTGTAGGAAGCGTATGCATTGTTTAATTATCCTGCTTCCCAATGCCGTCAGCCGAGTAACGTTTCGATTAAGTAGAATTATAACGTTCGCCGACGCGGACGGCTGCAGCCGGTGTCAGCTGCCGCTGGGACGCAGATCACTGAAAGTTGGTAAATCGACGGTAATGTCTGCGCGCGCAATACTCCCGGTAGCGTTAACTTCCTTCCGGTTGGAAGGGAAAATTACCTGTGTGCGCGCAATCCCGATAACTTCCTTCCGATTTGAAGGACAATATTGCCTTATTTTTAACGTCCGCTTTTTTCTAATATTGAATCGACTATGGCATTTAAAACAAATATTGGATATGCCCACGTCTCGTCTATCTGTTTATTATACACTATATTAGGTAGTCTCTTTCCTCAAATACCCCGTACGCTTCGCTAATTTAGCCAACATTGAGACTTTGGATATCGAATTATGCTGATTTGGTAACGAACATGCATGGTGTGCCAGTGTATTTGAAATCGGACGACAATAAATGCATATTGATTTATTTGAATAGTGTAAATAATTGTTTATTATGCACTATATTAGGTAGTCTGTTTCGTCAAATACTCCATACGCTTTGCTAATTTAGCCCACATTGATTTCTCAGTTAAGAAAGATAGAAGGACTAGAGGACATGAAGTTACATTAGCAAAGGAGCAGTGTAGATGAGATATAAGAAAGTTCTAATTTTCACAAAGGACTGTAAATGAATGGAACAATTTATCTGCTGATTGTGTGGGTGCTAGTAGCGTGAATATGTTTAAAAATAAAATCGACACATACCTCAGAAGGGCGGGATACACATAAATAAAAGGGTTGGACTTTCAATAAGCCAAAGCGCTTCCTTGTCCACCTGCCACCTAGAGTTAATTCTCTGGTGGCAATCTTGTTAAATCTTGTTAAATCTATATTACCTGCATGTCTGACTACACTAACTGCCGGTCTACCTATACTAACTCCTGGTCTTACTACTATAACTGCTGGTCTGACTGCTAACTCCTGGTCTGATTATTAATTGCTGGTCTGATTACTGCCAACTCATGGCCTGACTATACTAACTCCCGGGCTGAGTAAACTGCATGCAGGTCTGACTATGCTAGCCACTGGTGTAGCTACACTAACCACTGGTGTAGCTATACTGACAGCTGGTTTAACTGAACTGACCCTGAGTGAACTATGTTCATTCCTGTTTTAACTGAAGCATTTTTGTGTAAACGTGCTATTGCTAACCTTTTAAGTTTGTAGGCCAAAATGTGAGAATTGCCTGAAGCTACCTCACTTATTGTCAAACGACGTTTCTTATGCAAAGATCTTTTCCTCCCACCCCATCTTTCTCTAGCATCATGTGGAATTTTGACCAGAGGGTTGTTAGGGGTCAACCGTGTTAAACACAGGGAATTTCAACTCATAAACACTACTTTTTATAGACATGGGTCCTCCCTTCCTCCTGAAACCTGCATTATGAGAATGTCGTAAAGGGAGTCTACCTTGGAAAGATGTTGGAGCTGCTGGTTTCTCTGGATCATGAAGAAGTAATTCACCTTTCTTAGCTTGTTTTACCTCTAATTTAGTTGTCTGGTGAGAAATTTGCAATAATGACTGGATACAAATGAAAACATTACCGCGAACTTGTAGATTATTTCTAGCGGGAGGTATTTTAGGGACTGAAGCAAAATACAGTTCTAACAACTTTAAACGGTCAATTCAATTATGGGTAGTTGCTAGCGCTGAATATAAATGCTTATAAAAACATGGCTGTCCTTTGTGAACAAAATCTAAGCATGTACATATGTTATAAACTTGTTGACAACGCAAACGCCATCACCTGGTGCCGGAACAGGAAGGTATTGAGCAACAACATCATGGAATGTCTTAGCAGCACTAACATTTAAATGTGTAAATAAATGTGTACTAGCTGTGTTTATTGAATAATTATGGTCATTACCCGATTGTTTGTGGTCTTCTGAAGTTACAAATGCCCACCCATATTGTTCCCAATTTTGAATCATTCTGACTTTTCCTGGCTGAACCAGATATATACCTTTCATAATATACTTCAATAATTTACCTTTGGGAGGGTTCACCTGATTTTGAAATTTAGCCAAATTAGTAGCGCCACGCAGAATGTCACGTGCATGTCTGGGAACTGTTCTATCAATCAATGTTCGTACTTGTAATGCCAGAGAATTATTCAAATGATTTACATTTCCCCATGCACAATCAACCTGAACTAATTTTCCTTTATATTATTAGTTAACAAAAGTGGATTTCGCCTATCTTGTTCCGGTACCAAGAATGCTGTTTCGGCAGTAAAATGTTATGTCAATTCCAGGGTAAATATTTATTAATGTAATCAATTATCATGCACAATTTCCACAGCACCTTAAATAAGTTAGTCAAAGTCAATTAATTAAATGTTGAAACTAACAACTATATTTGGTGAGCATTTCCAATTCAATGTCAATATAATTACAAGAGGAGCTGTAATGTTTCGCTCAATAAGCCCACGCCAGGGGTAATTTTACACAAAGTGCAATACCAGTTGGGATCGAACCAACAAATAAAACCGATACATTAGCGTCTATCATTAATTACAAACAAATTTTTTTTAATGTAGGACTATAAAGTTAAGAAATTCGAAACTTTCATTTTTCATATCCAAGAATAATGTTAAATTACCTGGTAGAGGCTTTCGTTGACGTGTCACGTCGACTTCATCAGTACCTATGACGCTGAATGACGTCATCGTACACGTGAGGCAGTTCGTAATTGCCCTCGTCTCTGTTGATGGGTGTTTGGGTTTTTCTGATCCAGATGGCTTCCTTGATTTGCCGGCAAAATCAAATTGATCTTGGATGCAAAGTTCACCAGAAAGGAAGATGGCAGTGTGAAGTCCACAGTGTACAGGAAGAAGACGCACACTGACCAATACCTGAATTTTGCATCCCACCACCCCAAACATCAGAAGTTGGGAGTTGTCAAAACCCTTATGAACAGGTGTGAGACAATAACTTCGGAGGAGGGGGACAAGAAAGAAGAGGTGGAACACCTGAGAGGAGCTCTAAGAGTATGTGGCTATCCGTCGTGGGCCTTGAAAAAGGCGACAGATAGCAGTAAGAAGAAAAAGACCAACAAAAAGACTAAGGACAAAAACTATCGGAGCCAAGTAGTCATCCCATACATAGAGGGGGTATCGGAGAGAGTACATCGAGTACTGAAAAAATATGGAGTAGCAACGGCCATGCGTCCCCACACCACCCTCAGACACCTGTTGGTACATCCCAAGGACAAAGTACAGCTAGAAGAACAGGGCGAACTGGTGTACCAAATACCGTGCAAGAATTGTGGTGGGGAATACATTGGGGAGACAGGAAGACTACTCAAAACAAGACTGGAGGAACACAGAAAGGACGTAGACAACACGAAAAATGAGAAATACACAAGGAGCGGAAAAAAAAGATTGATGTCTACCATCAATAAATCCGCCCTTACAGACCATGCGACAACTGAAAACCATATCATAGACTGGGAGGGAGTGAAAATTGTTGACAAAGAACCCAACAGAAGAATTCGGCAAATCAAGGAAGCCATCTGGATCAGAAAAACCCAAACACCCATCAACAGAGACGAGGGCAATTACGAACTGCCTCACGTGTACGATGACGTCATTCAGCGTCATAGGTACTGATGAAGTCGACGTGACACGTCAACGAAAGCCTCTACCAGGTAATTTAACATTATTCTTGGATATGAAAAATGAAAGTTTCGAATTTGAAAACGAACTATCCTGAAGAATGTTCAGTAAAAATATAAAGTTAAGAAATTACTCCAAAAGGCAAGCTGATTCTCTTTGTAAGATGTTATGGTAACTTCTCTCTTGGCCTTGGCATTCCTCGGTGTGATCAAACAGCAATAGTGACTGATATCAGATGGCAGAAATAATGTGGAAACAAATTAACAAGTGTTCTGAGCACTAATTCCAACCGACAGTGAAATATCAGTTAGTAAAATCGAAACATTATGAGTGAGTGAGAGAAATGTCAAATGAAACGTCGGCACGTATACTCTGCAGGTGGTTGGTACCAACATGTAGAATTACGGCATCGACGTTCAACTTGTCTGTCTCAGCAAGCACTGAATGTATATGTTATATATGTATAAGTCAGCAATTTAGTATACAACAGCCAACATAAAAAAATTAACCCAAAACCACCATGCATACAGGTATACTCTATCAACAGTACATTTTGCCAGTCAAAAAACAGACACAGAGCTATGGACATAGCTGGCACCATGAAATATGAAATTATATATAAATTTACATTCACTGTAATGCTTCTATATTATAATGTATAGTTTGGACACAAGCAGCAGATTATAGAGGAAACAGTCCAACATGAATTAAATATATAAATAATGTTATACAAATCACTGAAATTGATCTACAAGTACAAAGCCGCCAGGAAGCAACAGAAACATACGTAGATCTGACCATCGAGGTCACCGCCTACGGTCAGGAACAACCTAAGTAAGTCAACCGAAGTAAGTAAATGCTTTTTGACTGTACATGCAGATCTAAGCTGAAGCAAATCTTACCCTGGCGAATGTCATTGACATGACCACCACGTCTGTAATACAGATCAAAGACAAAGTCAACATTGCTGACACTCAGGGGCCAGGTACTTGAAGATGGAGTCGGAGAACACTGCCACCAAGTAGGACATGTTGAAGATATGCGATCCAATACCCACAGTAGTTCATAATCGAGTAGTCCATGAAAAAGCTATCAAAGTATCCGAAGCGAGCAGCGAGCGAGCCAAAACAAATCTGTCATCCAAATGAATAAGCAGAATTGTGACCTTGAATTTACCTTGTGACACACCATTACAAACAATGATTTATATAGATGGAACCAGAGACTAAGGCCAAACCTACTTCATAGAACCACCAATGCATGGTCTTGTAGCACAATTGCCACTTAAAAGTTGGAAGAAGAACCAATTGATTCAAAACACACTCACTGTTGTATGTTACAAAACGACCATGCAGTTGGCTGAACTGCAATCGTACATGAAATGTAGGAGCCTAACTAGGCTACAATCCAGGGGTGTTAGCCTAGACCTAAGTGATGACATATGCATAATATCCACTTACAGGTGTGCTTGTTCCATGCTGTACACAAAGACGATAGCACTCAATCCACTTGGTCTTAGCCTCGGGAGAGACTGTAAAATCAGACATAAACAAACACACAAACAACAACAACATAACTGTCAGTGTTTAGACTGTGCTTCCCTTGGCTTGATTCATGCTGTACACAAAGACGATACTGGCCTTGGGTGTGAACCTAAATCACAGGAAGACAAACAACAACATTACTGCCTGTGTGTTTTGACTGCTGATTATAACCATGCTACTCTAAAATACGCCTACGTTGTGGAATTATGCAATGCAAGACAGGCTACCACCAACTGTCATTACTGCAAAACCTCTGTCAATTTTAGCCCACAGGAATTCACTCCAATGCCCACACTTCGAAAAACATTACGATTTATTTATTATTCACTGTCATTAGATGTAACATGATGCAAAACGATTTATTGATAGTGAGTGTAGTGAGAGTGTGCATAGAAAACAACTGTCACTGTAACCGTGACCAACTAATAGAATTACAAAATTAATTTTTTATATTTCTTAACTGCACGCAAATTTAGTGGACGGACACATGAATGAAAACGCGCAAATCCTTACCGCTTCCACATCCCCTTCCGTTATGCATTGCGCGCGCAGACGCTACCGCCGATTTACCAACTTCCAGTGCCTTGCCGCTGGGACAGTCCCTGGGTCTGAGTCTGTCGAGCCACTACTACAGCAACTAGCCTAGCCCTAGGCAAGGGTCTCGCCTTTCTAGTTAGTAAAACTGCATTGTCCAGTATTTGACATGCAATGAACGAAAATGCCCACTAAAATATCAATATATGCAAACATAGCAAGAGGATTAACTTGATCGTGGATGTAATTTGTGGCCTAAATCTGGGATTTGGGTATGTGTGTCTACGGGTCGTGGATTTCCAAATTCCAGTCAGCCGTTTTTGAAAAGTCCCCGGATTGGGATTTTAGTCTGACTGAATCAACATAACAAGGTTCTCTTGTATATGTCCCATAATCCAATATCTAAACTGAATTAATCTGCACAGTGCTGTGTTAGTTAACTCATATTTAGGCTCAGTTACTTAATTCAACTTTGTTTATTTTCAGGAACATTGAAAATAGCTGAGCTGATGAAAAGAGGAAATTGAAGAGCTCTACTTAACAGTGCTATCAATAGGATAATATGTTAACTGACACAGTAGTGAAGAAGATGTCTGACTTTGTTCTGCTACATGAGTTTCATGTGGCTTTTGCTGGGAATATGTACATCACTACGTTTCAAATGTATTTGTGCAATCGATCGATTTGTGCATCCGAATGCACATCATTCCGTCAGTATGTTGCAAAGTAGGAGAACATAATTAAATTATGCTTTCTTATGCTCATCATGTCTGGATTGTGTTCTACAGCATATTCTTCAAAATTTGTTGAAACAAGTTTGTGTTAAGTGAACTATACTGGGAGTAGTGTATTAAAAGGTGTCGACAAAGTTGATTTTATAATAATTTTCTAAATCTAAATGTTCCACAACATTCAAAATGATGATGACGTATTTCTTGCATCTATTAACTCGGCGTAGCTAATCGAAGTTTGACGGACAGTCCCGAATATTCATGAGCATGCGTTATGCGGATCGTGAAGGTGGGCCCAAAATAGAAATTCCGCGTAGGCGGAGTTATGTTTTCGATATATTGTTAGGGTTATTAGTGATTAATAAAACATAATTCTAATGAAATAAAGTCATATAATTACATAAAATAATCATATTAACAGGAATACCCAATAATTGCGTGCATTACAAAAATATATAAATTCTCAAAGGATCCGTTAAAGCAACAAAACCAGCCACAAACATACGTCATTATTACATTCTTACCACTTAATGTCTACCTCTTGAGAGGGGCACACCAAGAGAGGAACACGTTAACATGTACACACGCACACACGCACGCACGCACGCACGCACGCACGCACGCACACACGCACACACGCACACACGCACACACGCACACACGCACACACGCACACACGCACACACGCACACACGCACACACGCACACACGCACACACGCACACACGCACACACGCACACACGCACACACGCACACACGCACACACGCACACCAGTCCCAAGCCCAATCGCCCCCAAAACAACCCAAAAATGTGTCCAATCACATAGAGTTTACGTATTATACTATTACAAATCCGGATTGTAGGCTGTCAGTAACAAACAATAAATAAACAGTAATCACAACATACAATACAATAAACTGTCTACTAACTGGCATTTCACCAAGACGTCCTTTCCCAGTGTGGCCCTGGGCCCAACCAGGATGAAGAACTTCATTTCATCTGCACTGCACTAAGCGTCTTGAAACTCATTCACATGTCTTCCTATAATTAATAAGATAAAAAAGTACTGCCGCCTCTAAAACCCGGACAAAAGACTCTCATTTGGGTAAATATTGTTATTATTAATGTTAGGTATAATTTGATTACGTCTATGTAACATTTTACTGCGCTTTTTATTTTTATAACGACTGATTTATATTTAATACAATTTTATATTGAGAAGTACTGTGATTTATAGTTACTGCAATTTTATAATTACTGTAAATTATGGCATGTCAAACGACTCAGCGATGCCTTAATTACTCATGTTAGGCAAGCCCATGATAAGCGGAGACATACAACCCAATCCAGCCCCTTTGTCATGCCAATTCGACCACAGGGATGAGTCATTCTTTCCATGTGGTTATTGTGATCTGGGCGTTTCATGGCAGCACAAGGCAATATGCTGTGACAACTGTAGCATCTGGTACCACATTTCATGCATCGAACCTTCCTCAACTGATTAGAGACACCTACAACACAGCAGCGTTGATTGGGTGTGTGCCAAATGTGACTCTTACATCTACACAAACTGTTTATATCATATATATAACCTAGTCACGTCAAATTATTATAATCCGTTATCAGACTTGGATGTGGTGTGGTGCGAGCACAGGTCTGAATGATGCGTCTAGTGTCGCAATGTAGTGAGTAGATTGTAGTGCATGCGCTTCTTGCTCTCGCTTTCAGTTGCGATCGCCAGCTAGTCCCTTCACAGGGGCGAAAAGGGACATGAGTGCGCAAGCCTCCCGTGCTGGTACATAGCCTCTCCATAGACAAGACTCTAGCATGATCTCCTTGTGGTACACTGCGGTAACTGGGCACCTTACGGCCCCAGGCTAACATGCTAGGAATCTAGGAGAAGGACAACTCTGATTTAAATTGATTCAAACCATGGGCAGATCAAGTCCACTACTCCACTACGGGAAGGAAAACCTGGAACACAAACCCACCACATGGGTCAGCATGGGCAGCGCCATGTGGCTCGAATAAATGACCTTAATTATATGCTATGTCACTTAGTAATTACGAGATTGGCTACCGCGTGCGGGGAACCGACGCGCTGGGACTCAGGCACCAACGAGAAATCAGCTAAGACCTGGAGGGACGAACAGCCGGCATCTCATGCGAAGTCCGGTTTGCCCCTCTCAGTGTGGGAACAATGGCGGGGAAACGAGTGGAGGTGGTGGAGCTAATGAGGAGGCGGCAACTGTCAGTGATGGGGGTACAAGAAACCAAGAGGAAAGGGGTCCGGGCAGTGGATCTGGGAGATGGGTTGTAGATGCTGCATGCAGGGGGAGATAGAAGGACGAATGGAGTGGGAGTGATTATGAAGGAGGAATACAGCAAGCAAGTCATCAGGGTGGAACGATGGGAAGGCAGCATAATTGCAGTGTGGATGTTAGTTGGTGGAGAGATGATGTGCTTACTATCGGTCTACGCACCACAGACAGGGAGAACTCAAGAAGACAAAGATGCATTCCGAAACAACCTGGAAGAAAATATTGGGCACTTGGAGCTGGAGACAATGTTGGTTGTGGCAGGTGATCTAAATGCACATGTAGGAAAGAGACAGAACAGTGAGGTGACATTAGGAAAGTACGGATATGGAACGAGAAACAGAGAGGGACAAGATATGGTCGAGATGCTAGGCAGAAATCAGCTAGTGGTGGTAAACTCCTTCTTTCAGAAGAAGGAATCACACAAGATCACGTACAGAAGTGAAAACAATAGAACAGAGATAGATCTTCTGATTGTTAGAAGCAAAGTTCTGGCAGGAGAGCACATGACGAACCAACATAAACCGTTGATTTATGAAATGTGGATAGGAAGAGGCAAACAACGAAAGAGGAAACAAAGACTGATAATAACATTGTGGAAATGTGAAGGAGAGGTGATGGCCCAATACAAAACCGAAGTAGATCAGGCTACTCCAAGAACAAAGGGAGGATGTGGAATCAGAGTGGAAAGCACTTAAGGAAGGCTTTGTTAGAACAGCTGAGGAGATATGTGGCCGAACATCAGGAAAGCCGACACAAAGCCGAAAGAAGAAACTGGTGGTGGAACCAGGAAGTTGAACAAGCAATACGAGAAAAAAGGAGGCACTGAAGTGTGTAGAAGAAGCGAGTGATGAAGAAAAGACAAGGCTAAAGCAGAAGTACCGGAAGAAGAAGAAGGCAGCAAATAAGGCAGTTGCTAAAGCAAGAGATGATAAACAGCAGGAATTATGTGATAAGATTGAAGAAGATGGAGGGGAAAAACTGATCTTCAAACTTGCCAGGGATAGAGATAGAGAAGCGACGGGACACTGGTCACTGGAGCAAAACAAGTGCTGGGTGTTTGGGAAGAGTACTTCAAGAAACTAATAAATCCGGAGGAAGAATATGAGATAGAGATACATCATACTGTAAGGAGAGAGCTGGAGGTGAGGACAATAACAGAAGAAGGGGTGGAAAAAGCAGTAAAGAAGATGAAAACCGGAAAGGCTGTAGGAGTGGATGAACTCTCAGTAGAAATGATGAAAGCAAACAGACTAGTTGGAATAAAGTGGCTGACGAGGCTGTTTAATGTGTGCTTCACAGCAGGAGAGATACCAGCAGAATGGCGAAGAGGAGTGATTGTGCCGTTATGGAAGGGGAAAGGGGACATCCATGACCCAAGGAGATACAGAGGCATCACATTACTGAGCCAAGCCCTGAAATTGTTGGAAAGGATACTGGATGCTAGGGTGAAGCTTACAGTGGAGAGCAAAATCGGAGAGAATCAGCTGGGATTTAGGAAAGGGAGAGGAACAGACGATGGATTGTTTTCCATCAGACAAATTATCGAGAAGAAGAGAGAATTTAAAAAGGATGTAGCGTTCGGTTTTGTAGATCTGGAAAAGGCATTCGACACCGTGCCGAGAGAACTCGCGTTTGCAGTGATGAGATGGGTGGAGGTTGGAGAAGCAGAAGCCAGAATGGTGGAGGAAATGTACAAGGAGACAACAGCGGTAGTGAGAGTCGAAGGAGAAACATCGGAACAATTTGGAGTGGAAGTAGGTCTCAGACAGGGAAGTGCCTTGAGTCCCCTGCTTTTCATTATGGTGATGAACTTGATCAGTGGAAAGATATCGGAGCAGGAAGAACTTAAGAAGATACTGTATGCAGACGACCTAGCAGTGGTGGCTGATAACAAAGAAGAACTACAGAAAGCTTTACAAGAATGGCGTGACACCTTCAGAAAACACGGCCTCCGAATGAATCTGGAGAAGACTGAAGTAATGTGGATAGGTGAACAGGAGGTAGATCTGCATGTAGTTATTGACGGAAAGACCATTAAACAAGTGAACAGCTTTGTATACCTGGGCGGTACAGTGTGTGAGGATGGAAGGAATAGTAAAGCAATACAGAGGAGGGTCCAAGCAGGAGCAGCAGCATGGAAGGGTAGAAGGCATTATGTGGGACAAAAAACTGAAGAAATAACTCAAAGGAAAAGTGTTGGAAGCCTGCGTTGTAACAGCCTTTATATATGGGCTGGGAACACTGGCACTGACAGAGAGACAGGAGAAGAAACTACAGGTGGCAGAAAACAAATGGGTCAGAAGAATATGTAGAGTAACACGAGAGGATAGAAGGAAGATGAAGGATTTGAGAGAGGAGATTGGAATGAACAAACACCTAAAGAGGAAAGTAGCCGGTAACAGAATGAGATGGGCGGGACATGTACAAAGAATGGGTGAAGACAGACTGGCCAAAAGAGCGTGGAAAGTAGAAGAGGGTGGCAGACGAAGAAGAGGAAGACCAAGGCTGAGATGGAACGACAGCATAAAACGAGACCTGGGGAGGGCTGGTGTGAACAGATATGAATGGATGGCCATTGCGGACGAGAGAGAGAGGTGGAAAGAAATGACAAGAAAAGTAGAAGAAGCTACCAAGTGACGTGGACCCCACCCCGCAAGGGGAAGAAGAAGACTTGGATGCATATACTATGTCAATACCATCAGTAGACTCAACATTCAATCCGGAAAGAACAAGAAGCCCAAAGAAAAGAAATGGTACTCCCGCCTCTAAATCTGAAAGCAGCACGTCTACACCCAGAACCAGAACACGGTCCAACAACTCTACTAGTTCACCCAATAGTTCTAGCAAATCCAACCAAACACCAAACAAGCTAAACACCTGGCGAACACTTGTTACTACCTATAATGGCATCTTCAGCAAAAAAGCTGAATTAGCTCATCTCAGTGAATCCACTGACCCAGATCTTCTCATCTTATCCGAAACAAAAACCGACTAAACCATTACAACATCTAAGTTCCTCCAACCAAACTACACAGCTAGCCACAAACATCGTAAGCGAGGTGGAGGTGGGGTAATGCTAGCCATCAAAACAAAATATCCTGAAGTGGAGATTGACACACAAGCTGACTGTGAACTAATATGGGCCAAAATATCATTGAAACATAACCACACACTTTATGCGGGTGCCTTTTGCAGCCAACCTGACAGTAAAACGCAACATTTTGATGAAGTAGAAAAAGCACTAAACACCTTAGCACTCAAGAACTCAAAAAATCTCTATACTATGTGGAGACTTTAACGCTGGGAAAAAAAGGGAAACCTTACAAGTAACACCTGGCACCAGCAACAAAGCCGTCAATGACAAGGTCATTAATATCCTAGAAGAACATAATCTAACCCAAATTCATCGTGCTCCCTTACGCGAAGGAAAACTCCTAGATATGTTCTGTGTGTACAAACAAGCCAGCTCTAACTAAGCACTCTGATTCCATCCCATGTATATCCGATCATGAGATTATCCTCACAGACTCAAATATTAGACCCGAGTACACGCAAAAACCACCTCGTCAAATTCACCTGTTCTCGAAGGCAGATTGGAATAAAATGAGGGAAATTACATCAACTTTTGGTAATACATATTCTCAACCGGTCAGCAAATTAAAACTGGAATGCCATTAAACCCCACATTTCTACGATCATTAGCAAGTTTGTCCCAAGTAAGATGTCGGATGTCATCTCCCTTGGCTGACAGCTGCTCTCAAGCGAATGTGCAGAAAGAAAAACAGATTATATCAACGCGCACGTAAGACCCAAAACCATCAGGACTGGGTAAAATTCAAAGACTTTAAAAGACTTGTTGCCCAAGAGATAAGAAAGGTACACTGGAATTACATCAACGAGGTACTATCAACCAGTCTAGAGGCAAATAACACCAAACCTTTCTGGCAGTATATAAAATCCCAGAGGCAAGACAACTTTGGAATACCTCCCATGAGTGAGTCTGGCGTTGCTCACACTGACAGTACAACGAAAGCAGATATTCTAAATAAGCACTTCCAGCACGTCTTCACAAAAGATGACGGCACAGACATGCCCAATACCCAAGGCAAAAGCTTCCTATCCATAAGTGCATTACATGCTGACACTGTTGGTATCAAGAAACTACTGTCGGACATTAACCCCTCTAAAGGCTCCGTTCCAGATAACATTCCCTGTCGTGTGTTGAAGGAACTTACAGCCGAGCTTGCCCCAATTTTCGCACTGCTCTTTAACCAGGCACTAAACACAGTGGAAATACCATTAGACTGGAAAAAGGCATATGTTATGCCGATACATAGGAAAGGCAATGTCCACGATATGTCCAACTACATGCCTATATCATTAACATTACTTAAATAAACATATCATCTGTTCACATGTCCGTAAACATCTTGATGAGTATGACATTTTAACTCCTGTCCAACATGGTTTTAGAAAACAGCATTCATGCGAGTCACAGCTAGAAACAACTCTTCAAGATCTGCAAAAAAGCAGGGATAGTAAGATCCATGTGGACCTTTCTATCCTAGATTTCTCTAAAGCTTTCGACACTGTACCACACAACAAATCCAAGTGGACCTTGCTATCCTAGATTTCTCTAAAGCTTTCGACACTGTACCACACAACAAATCCAAGTGGACCTTGCTATCCTAGATTTCTCTAAAGCTTTCGACACTGTACCACACAACAAATCCAAGTGGACCTTGCTATCCTAGATTTCTCTAAAGCTTTCGACACTGTACCCCATAACAAACTTCTTGGTAAACTCAGTCATTATGGCATAAATGGTAACACACATCGCTGGATAGCTAACTTTCGTAAACACCGTACCCAGAGATTCCTTGTACAAGGGCGTGTTTTGGATAATGTCAATGTCGAGTCAGGCGTGCCTCAGGGTACTGTTTTAGCCCCTCTGTTATTTTTAAATGACCTACCCATGCAAGTGTCTTCCAATGTCCGTCTGTTTGCAGACGATTGCCTTTTGTACAGACCTGTCCAAATACAGGCGGACCAGTTGGCCTTTCAGACGGACTTAACCGCTTTCAATAAATGGGGAAAAGACTGGGGTATGCAATTTAATGCAACAAATTGCAATGTAATGCAATTCGCCAGAACTCCAAATCCAAATACATTATCCAGCAATCATATACTAAAACAAGTTGACACAGGGAAATATCTTGGGGTAATGGTCAGAGACAACCTGTCCTGGTGAACACATATCTCCTAAACTTGCAGCAAAGCCAATGCCACTTTATCATTCTTAAAGAGAAAGCTGAAATCGTGTCCGCACGTCCTAAAAGAAAGAGCTTATATTACACCTGTTCGCCCCATTCTAGAATACGGCTGCACAGTATTGGATCCACATTTACAAAAAGACATAAACACACTCGAGAAAATACAAAGAAAAGCAGCAGTAAAAGGCGACTGCAATTACAATAGCAGCGTAACAAATATAATAAAATATTTAGGTTGGTCAAATCTCGAGGAGAGGAGAATGAACTTCCGATTATTACTCATGTTCAAAATCATCCACAATCAAATTGCTGTCCGGTCCAGAAACATTTTAATTACATGCAGACAGACGCACACGCTCAAGTCACCCTTATAAACATAAACACATCAGAGCCAACACTGAAGAATATAGAAACTAATTCCCCCCGCACCTTAACTGTATGGAATATCTTAGAAGCGTCAGTAGTTAATGCAAAGGACGCCCAACAATTTAAGGAAATACTAAGCCGTGTGCAATGCTCATAGAGCAACCAACATCACTGGTGCGATACCCCGAAACAGAAAACCACACACACCCTGCCATCCACTCACCAGCTACCCACCAACGCATTCACGGGGTTATGCCACAGGAATTGTCTTATTTATTCCCCATTGACTTCGACCACCGCTCCTTCCTCTGTCGGTCGGCATTAGACGACAAATACCAAGTTGTTTCACCGCCTCTGTGCCTCGGTGTTTTTGAACAACGACTTTGTATTCTAATGACGCAGTTGAAGAAACCGGCGGCTTGTGTACAGTATCACCATGGCAACGGTCACAATTCACCGAACACGACGCGGCTATATTACACCAGTTGTATGTCAGAAAATCCAGGAAGTGACAACTATCCATGCTGTAATTATGACGTGGTGCTGCATAGATGTTCACAGTTTGATGTAAAATCAAAGTGTACATGTGCTAGTATAACACTTATAACAGTTAGTGAATGATGTGGAAGTCATATAGCCGCACTGGAAATGACGAAGGCTACAACATTTATAAAGAAGCACTTAACCAATCTTCAACTGAAATTAGAAATTCAAAGAGAAGCTATGAACAGAAAATACCTTGTAATATAAAATATGACAACACGAGTTTTTATGCATATGTTCGGAGCAAACGGAAAGTTCAGGATAAGGTCGGTCACCAAAAGATAGTGCCTGAAATATAATATCACACGGATTCTTAATGGCAGACGACCTGAATGAGTACATTAGTTCGGTGTTTACCAGGGCAAATATTAGATCACTGCCAGTACCTGAGATTAAGTTCAAGGGGGCGTAATCAAACTATTTAGGACAGTTAATTCTGCACCAGCTGAATTGCACTTCACAAAGGTATTCAGATTCAGATTCAGACTGTTTATTACCAAGTAGCATTTCAAATGTACGAGGAATTCTTGGCGTTGTGGCGTCAACATACTGCCCCCCATCATGCACGCGCAAAATATACAATCAGAAACATTATGAAACTGTGCTAAATCTAGTATAAATTTAAACCAAGGCCAACTGCCAACATATTTTAAGACAGTCGTACATCTATTGACATAAAGTGAACTTTATAACATAATATTAATACCGTCTGAGCGTTACCTAAAAAGTTAGAAAGTATACATGTAGTTAAATAAATAATAAATAAATGTATAAATAAATTAGCTGACGATATAAAAACTAAGCTGACAGTTAAAAAGTGTGTACATACATGTAGTCAAGTTAATAAATAAATAATAAAATAAATAAATAACTATAAAATAATTAATAAATAATTTAGCATGGCGACATATAATCTAAACCGACTGAAAACAGTATCATGGCATCTCGCGGTTCAAGTGACTCACAGCCTGCGAATAAAAACTATTTATAAATCTTGTGGTCCTTGTCTTACTACTTCTATAGCGCTTGCCAGAGGGAAGAAGTTCAAAGAGATGGTTGGCTGGGTGGGTAGTATCCCGTACAATGCTCTTGGATTTTCGCGCACAGCGAGCATGGTAATTAGATTCAATGGATGGCCACTCGCGCCCAATGATTGTAGATGAGCCCTTCACGATAACTTCTAGCCGTTATTTCTCCTCCTGACTGGCGCGGCCAAACCACACTACAATCGAGGAAGTGAGGATACTTTCAATGATTGCGCGGTAGAATCGTATCATAATCTCCTGAGCAATGCCGAATCTCCTGAGCTGCCTCAGGAAGAACAGGCGTTGTTGTGCCTTTTTTGTAATGCACAGTGTGTTTGTGCACCAGCTGAGATCGTTTGAAATTGTTGTTCCAAGGAATCTAAAAGATTCAACCTGCTCGACCTCCACGCCATTTATCGAAAGAGGGTGGAGGGGAGTCTTCTTTTTACGAAAATCAACAATCATTTCTTTAGTCTTTGAAACGTTCAATTCGAGATTGTTATCCGCACACCAGCCAACCATTCTCTGAATTTCCTCCCTGTAGGGCGTCTCATTCGCATTCTCAATGCAGCCCTCCACAGTAGTGTCATCGGAAAACTTGATCACAAGGACCGATTGGTCCACGGAGACACAGTCATTTGTGAAGATAGTAAACAGGAAGGGGGATAGCACACAACCTTGTGGGGCACCTGTATTTAGGATAAGCGGTCTGGAGATAGAGTTGTTGACTCTGACAGATTGAGGCATGTGAAGAAGAAAGCTAAGGACCCAGTGACACATGGCAGGATGTACATTACCGCATCGTCTACTGATCTGTTTGCTTGATATGCAAACTGGCGCGAGTCCAGGAGGCCGTCGGTGACCGACTTCAGGTACTTGAGTACTATGCGCTCGAACACTTTCATGGCGACTGAGGTCAGTGCCACTGGACGGTAGTCGTTCAACCCGGTGATGTTGGACTTCTTGGGAATGGGTTATATAGTGGAAGTTTTGAAGCAGATTGGAACTCTGCACTGCCGGAGAGAGGAGTTGTAGATGTCCGTATACCAATGAAGGAGCAGCATAAATAGCTATACATGGCTGAACAAGTATTTTTCAACTTCACCCAAAATGCTTGCGGCCAGCCCTGGGAACTCCGATTTCCTGTTGTATCTTCATAGAAGCCTAATTGATTGATATTTAAGTCGATGAAGCAGAAGGGGCCAAGTCAAGCTGTGCCAAGTTGGTCGAATATGACTAGTGGATACCTAGTAATGAACAGCGACAAGTCGAAGTGAGTCGACGCCTGTCTTCGTGAGCATATTCAATACATAACGCTGGGTACACACCAGTCCGATCCGGCCGAGCAATGCCGGTGTAGCATGAGACAGCGACAAGCCGAGACATGTCCTCGAGAGACCACTCAACACATAATGCTAGCTAGAAATCAGCTCGATCCGAACGAATCGATCCAACCAATCGTCTCGAATCGAACCAAACGGTCGAGCTAATTGATGTCTGATAACTTCCCGACTCCAAAATCCTAGCTTCCTACTCCCGATTGAAAATCCGAATCGAGAGACTGTGTATGGGGTTGTGGTAACTGCAACTGAATTCCTTTTTCGCTATTCTCTCCCGTGGTCAGAGCCGTGCGTCAACGGGTCAGTCGAGTTGATGGCTCACCCCCGGTCGGGTGTATCACCAACTATATGGGGCGTGGAGAGGGCAGCACCCGACTAACCGGTGTGACATATCATAGACACAATCCATGCGTTCATATAAACGGGGTACTTGTTTATTTCATCAACTTAACAATTGATCATGCTGGCCAACTTGTAGAACATGTCATTGAGGAGGGGTGTATACTTTTACCCGTTCAACTTGAACAGGGTGGAGGGAGTTGTTGGATATCAAGTGTTAATAACTACATAAGAAGCCCCCGGACCACATCAGCAAGACGATGTTGCTAGTACCCGGTCCGAAGACGCTGGAAACGATGAAGAAATAACAGCGATTTTTTGTTCGTATACATAGTAGGCCTACGGAAATGTTTATATAAGAGGTCCCTGGCGGAGGTGAGACGATCACGAGTCACAGGTGGTCTACGCAGTCAGGACTTAGGCACAACTGCTTAAGAAAAGATGTTTTCTCGAATGTTCAACAGCCACGTGTTCACTGCGTCACTGTCGCATATGGTAACACGGCGTTTAACCAATGTTAACCAGTGGCTCACTAAATAAATACGTTAATCCAACTCATCCAACACCTACTTGTGCATTGGTTACAGCTAGAGATCAAGGTTGATGCTTGATATAGTAATCCATTTACTGCGCGCTGGTCACAGCTAAACTGGGATTTGTGCGGTGCGTAACGTCAGGGCAGTCGAACAGAAGGAATCGTGAAGAAGGATGTTCCAAATAAAGAAAGAAAAACAACGAAAAACAACGAAAAACAACGAAAAACAACGAAAAACAACGAAAAACAAATAAAAGCGCAGATAAAAACAAGTGGTGAACTATATACATATGTTTGTAGCTTTAGAGAATGTGGACGCCATGCAAGGGTTGCATTTCCCTGTTGGCTGACTGATATAGTTTGGGGTTTCGTTTGCGTGTGATGGCGAGGACTGCGAATTTCTTAACATTGAAGGTCATTGACCACTTCTTAAAACAGGTCGCGAGGGTTTCTAAATCGATTTGTCATATCTGTTGATCTTTTGTGTTCTTTATTTCTCTGTATAGGATGCTGTCGTCTGCAAAGAATTTAATTGTTAAATTTATTTGTTCTTTGATGTCGTTTATGTATAGAAGGAATAGGACCGGCCCCAGGACAGATCCCAGACGAACCTTTGGATGGAATTGAGGTTTTCGGGTGCATATTATCTTCATCATTGATGCAATAATTGTCATTAGTGTCATCAAGTTCAGAGAGCAGAGAAAAGGAGTTTGTATGGCGACTAATTGGGTTTAGGATATTGAAGAAAAAAAATTTGGAAAATCACATTTGTAGCAGATCCACGAGAAGCTTTATATATTTTAATGACGCTATAGTCAATTTTGTTGGTATCTAAGCATTTGGTATGGTACCATAGTTCACATTTGTAGCACAAGATTGCTCTGTCATCTTCCTTTACTTCATCCCTGCATACTCCACAAAGATATGTGTTTCGATTTGGCCAGCGAGAAGTATGATCAATAACATATGATAATGGTTGGCTTTGAATTTCAGGACATGGGTACAGAAACAGGATTTCTGTTTAGAGATTATATACAGAGCTAAACTCTACTTGCCGACACTTTCACTGAAATTTAAGATGTTGCTGACATTAGTAGTATCGTTGGGCCCTTCCTCAATGTGGGAATTTGAAGGTTATGCAGAAAGGAAGCCAGAGTTGTGTTAACTTGCAGACTAGTCTTGTTTGGGGCTGTGAGCAGGGCAAAAATCCCGAGTAGCAGTAACAGAGTTGTCACGTTGAGAGTTGGGAGAATGTGATAATGTTTATACCGGCTAAGCAAATGGAGCGTTCTAACTGTAGATGTTTAATAGGTGTCAATTTTAGTGTAGTGCTGTAACGTACTTACAAAATATTGCTTGTTAAAACTTGCCTTTACATGAGAGCTAAAGACACAGTAAATATAAACTATGAATTATAAAGACAAAATGTGCACGTGCAGATTTTGAGGGCTTGTGCAAGCAACACAAACAGACAGATATTAATGTTATTTTCGGTTCTGGGCCGACTCGGAACCTCTGGGTATTTGAAAAACAAAGGGGTGTCAATGTCCCGAAAATGACACACCCGAAGATTGCCCTGTTAGTTCAGAGGGCGGAAGATAGATGGGTAGGATGATAAACAAAATTGTGTTTTAACCTAAAACTGTGTATGTACATTTTAAGGTAATTTGTGTATAATTGAAGCTAGAGTAGTGTAATAAATGTCTGTTTAGTTCGTATATTAAATTATGAAGAAATGCGTTGTTATTTGAGTTGTTTTTTTGGGGGGGATTTGGTTACGCGCGCTTTCAGTGCTTATTGTTTACATCCGTGCAACCGGTTCCTATATTAGGAACCGGTTGCAAAGCTAGCTAATTTGACAAAACGTAGTTTAGGGGAGTTTGAATGGAAGTATTATTACATGATTACATTCTAATAGTGGTACTATTGAACATCTGTAAATTTGAACTTGTAAAAGTTTTTAAAATTCGTGATGTTAACGATAAACATTAGAACGAGTAAAGGTACGACTGCACCTGACGCATGCGCACACACAATCCACAAAAAACAACACCTTTAAGACCAGAAATCCAGTAGCCTCGTTTATCCAGGCGTTGTGAGGTGGCAGCATTGTACCATCATTACGGCCTGGATTATTAAAACTCCTGCAGTGCTATCGGTAGGGCGCTTTATCCCAGATTCGGGTAAAGACAATGATTGGCTCTCGGGTCAACTATGAAATAAAAAATTAAATAAGGATACACTGTTATCAGATAATACTATACTAAAACAACTATTCAACATTAAACTTATATTGAAACATGTCACACACAAAATAAACCGATATTAAACTTGTTTGTAGTGTAGTGTCTTTTAATCACATGCATATTTACTAGGTGGCAGCTCTCGTGGCTGCCGAAGATTCCGTATTGGCGTTTTTTGATTATGCTCGAGGAGAAAGAAAAAGACTAAGTGTGAATAAGCATGATATAAATACAAAACAAGGACAAATTTTACTAAACAAAGTGCAATCGATGTCTCGCGCAACGGTCGGACTGCTAACTAATATTATGTAGTCGCCAAAATACAACCAGAACGTGCTGATCTTGGTGACTAAGTCGGTTGCCTGTCGAGCAACTGTTTTAGGGTCCTCGGTTCGAATCCCGCAGAGTACGCGAAACCTTTGTTTGTGTTCATTTAGTTTAACATTCATTTTATGTTGTATAATACTATTTCGGGCACTATTTCGTAATTCCATTTCGTTATCAAAAACACACATAATATATAAACATTCTGGGCGATAGACGTGCTAACTAGCAGTGAGCAGTCAAAACGCGATTCAGATTTTCCTGGCGAAGTCACGCAGCCAGGCGACAGTCGGTTAAGCGAGACTAATAATTACTAAAACACGGAAAATCCTGACAATACATCACATATAACTTCATAAATTGATGACGCTTTAATTTATGAGTATACCAGTGTTGCCATCTAGTGGATAACACTCAGAAGGGCCGTTCAGGGCCAGACTTCTTCCTGGCGAAGTCACGCAGCCAGGCGAGAGTCTGTTAAGCGAGACTATCACTCAGGAACAAAAGTTGACGATCAGAAGATTGAACTAGATTCGATCAGACGATTGAACCGAATTAACAACACGATCCCCTACGTTTACGGTATGTTGACGCCTATGTTCGTGCATTATCATAGCAACCATTGCACAGTGGCTACACTTAAATTCTTAATCACAGCTACCGTTGTTGATTGGCAGTAGGCCAATATATTCGACTCACGTCGATCTCGGCCCTCGTCGATCTCGGCCCGTCGATCTCGGCCCACCTCGAACTCGGCCCACCTGATTATAGTTGTTAAAATAGGTAGTTGTGTTGGGGGATATGTATAAATATATATGTGTGTGCGTATGCGTGTGTGTAGAGAATAAACATATCGGCCCACCTATTTCAATGAGATTATTCGCACAGCTTCTACTAAATTAATTGGAAGTGAAACTTAACTGGAAGTTAAAATTGGATATGATTCAAAACCAGTCTAACATATGAAAAAATCTAAGTTTCACTGAGCTTTAAGTTTGTGTTGTTTGTCTTTGATTTGTATGTGGTGTGGAGTCGAAAAAGTAATCGGCTTGGTGCTCTTGCATTGTTTCATTGATTGGTGTGTGGTAACAATGTACGTAGTCGGTTGAGGCTTTAGTAATCGGGTTGGTACTCGTGCATTGTTTCATTGAGCAGATCCTTTCATGTTATTTGTCTTTGATTGGTGTCTCTAAATAAACTGTGGAGGCCATATTAATCGGCCAGCTGTGTAGCATTGTTACATTGAGCGGATGTATAATGTTCTTTGTCTTTGATTTGTTTGTGGTAACAACGTACGTAGTCGACTGAGGCATTTGTAATCGGCTTGGTGCTCTTGCGTTGTTTCAATGAATGAGCAGATCATTTCATATTTTTATTTGTGTCTGATAAAAAATGTCGAGGCCGTAGTAATCGGTATGCTATTCAAGCATTATTTCACTGAGCATGTCTTTTTTTTGTATAACGGCAAAGCCGTTATAGGTACTTGCTTGTTTACTGCACAGACGCTGTAATGAAAACCTGCACTTTTGTACATCAATGTATATAAAAGTGAAATATTTGACACTCGGAGACTGGTTCCACTTTAAACAAGTTTCATGTAATACAAAAAGACTATTTCATATATGACTATAGGTGATGTTTAGTAAATACGAATTTCCAGTAAATGTAATGCAGTTTGTAAAGTTTAAACTATACACTGTAGTTTACTTCATCTTAATAAATAATACTAATAATAAAATAATAATGATTGTAAAAATAAAGTAAAATACAGTGTATACTCAGGCACACAAAATACAAAAAACACGATAACTGATCATTATTGTTTAACTTATCAAAGAACCCCAATGCATTTGATCTTTGATGTCTACTGTAGTTGAATCGTGAATCGTTGCGACCCCAGTTGTGAAGTTGAAGCTGTGTGTCTCATTCACACCGGTCCATTGCACAAAGTGCATCGGAACAAAGCTCAAAACGTATTTATGGGAAATGATCACGTTTTGATACTGTTCATCTTGAATGTTTATTAGCTTAGAAAGAATTGCTTTAATAATAGAGAATGAAAAATCACGTATGACTACTAAAGGCACAAGCAAGAAACAGACACCTTGCAGCAGATTCTCTGAGAAAACTGCTGCCCCCTTTCCACTAAGATGGAGGCCATCTCTCATGTACATATCTTCCCTCCCAACAAAGTATCCCCATAAATCTGTGAATCCCACCCCCTCATCTTCACACATCTGCTCAGCTAGTGCATTGATCGCCATCCTCTTGCAGTTTCTATACGTTGCCCCCCTTCCTCCCATTACGGGCAAAATTCCTGACAAAATAACCTGTTCGACTCTCGTCTTCTTTAGCTTCCTCACTAACTGTCTATACTTCTGTACTATCGCAGTTGTTCCCTCCCTGTCTGCATTATTTGTTCCTACATGTACCAGTATAGACCCCCCCTTGCCATGTCCCAATACCTTCTCTACCCTGTCAGTTACATGTTCAATCCTAGCCCCCGGTAAACAAACAACGATGTCATTCCCCTCGCTCAGTGTCTTGTCTGTCTTTCTCATAATGGAGTCACCCATAAACACCCTCTCTTTCCTCATTGCCCCCTCAATCACTGCCTTAGAATAGCTCCTTCTTCGGTTTGCATCTGTCTGGTTGTTGTCTTTCCCCCCTGCCGTCTTCTCTCCTGTCAACACAGTTGTTATGATTAAACCATCAAATAATCTGATTAAATGACAGCTGTTTCTACACAGCATGTTCATCTAAAGCATTTGGCAGTATTGGAGGAGTGGAAAGTAATGACATTTTTACAACTGTTTGAGTCAGTGGGCCAGTCAATGCACCAAACTCAACAGGTGTGATTTTATAACCTTCCAATGTTCTGACTTTATCCAATCCCTGATTGCCCCCATTCATTATTGTAGCTTGTGACAGTTTCAGGTAATTAATTGATTGATTTAACTTGGGATTTATGAATTAGTGACAGTGACCCTTTAATGCATGAATGCTACCAGAAACTCCAGGACCCAGTTTTCCAGCAGTGCCCAGCTTGTAGGCACAATTAACTGAAATGGCACCACAGAACCTCATGAAAGAAGAACTTAATTGAGAATAGCTGTTTTATGCATACATACACACTCATATATATATATATATATATATATATGAGTGTGTATGTATGCATAAAACAGCTATTCTATATATATATATATATATATATATGAATAATGAATTTCAATATACACTACATAATTTTGGAGAAAAAAATGGGTCGTTATAGCAAAATGGATCTTAAGTCTTAACACATGTCTGGTAATTTGTATAGTCAGATTTTCAGTTATTACAAAATTTTAGTTGTAACTTTAGTTCTTGTGACTCCATTTCCTTTGTCTTTTTTCTGTGACATTTCTGTGACTAACTATGATATATATATATACATAATATATATAATATACAGCTGTATATATATTAGATTGGGGCACCACTCCTATCAAGATGGGCAAGTATCTTGACACAATTAACAATGATATAAGTAGCATTTCTACAGATTGGCATTCTGTCATACCAGTATACATACTGTCTTTAGGGTACCCCCTCTAGTTCACAACTACATGTACTTAGACATCTGCTTATCCAACCTTGTGCAGCCAATCATATAGCTGATACTGCCAGAGCACACTTATCAACATGTTAGTCATTTCCTTTAATTGTCAACTAATTAAGAGGATGCCAGTCCACCGTCATTAAAATATCTACACTTTCACATACAATTTATTAGTAAAAAAACAATGGTATAGAAGGTAAGTTCTTATATGTATCACAGTATCCAGTCCTCAGGTCTGATCAAGGCAATGGAGGTTGATTCCTGTGTGCAGTATATGTTTGTTTGACATGTAATCAAAATTATACAACATAAATATACATGTTACACTACTTATAAAATTGCAATACTGCAGTATATATATATATATCTTATATCATTTTATAAATAACCTTTTAGTTTAGTTGCCTAAATGCACTTTTCAAGTTATAAACACTAATATATATACAGATTGTATAATTACAGAAACAAATACCTAAATGATAGTTTGGCATTCCTGGAAAAAAATTTTTGGGTGATACAAAGCAATATTGTATCGCTGACTACCCACGAATCGGCATGTGTTCTGACAGTCAAGTGGATCAATTTCTGGAGGGGGGACATTACAGAAATGTTGTTGATGGGTAAAACGAGCACATATATTTTTTTAATTCAATTCAATGCTTTATTTCAGACACAATTACATATACCCCTACTACTGTTAAAGTGATAGTAGAAGCACGTTATATAATACATAAGGTAAACATATACAACAAGAACAAAATATGAAAACATCTACACAGTACCACTGGCACTGCTCCTACAGAAGGTCGTTGTGTACATACAGGGACTTAACCCATCGCCTTCTAATCCTGGAGATCCATCTGATATCCGTACCTAGTACGGCTAGTGGGAATCCATGTCGATTTTTGTACCTTTGTGTTCATTAATCCATTGTAACATTTACAGAGGTTAGGATAACAGATTACTTTTAGACGTATGCCCTAAAACTGTTCAAATAACATCCAAATGCCCACACATATTAGGAAACGGTTCGGAAGTTGGATGAACATCTTGCCAGTTTTGTAACACATTCTAACAAACTCTACAGGTGTGTAAAACTCATCTCCCCTGTCAGGGTGTTTCATTGGTAATTGTAATTTATTCTGTGTAATTAAAAAGTACATCAATTATGATTTATTATAATGGTAACATGAGGAATATTATTTATGTATCTATATGATATATTGCAATATCTATATGATATATTGCAAACAACATCCAATCCTGGTCAGTCCAAAGCCACATAATAACACTACACTATTTAGTATACAGTTGAAAGTCTACAATTCCTTACCAGATGTCTGAAACAGATTAAGCCTGTCCATCCTTATCCAGAAGGCAGGGTAATTGTTTGGTCAGTTTGGCTCTAGGGTGCAACTAATTGCAGACCATGATTCCCAGGGGGTATCATAAAGCCTTCTGAAATACAGACTGGCTTCAGGCTGCTGTGTAGTCCTAACTACCTATGTACACCTGTAACTGAATAGAGACTAGATTGAAAAGTATTGTTATCATAAAAAGTCAGGTTATTCTTTTCCAAACAACTAGTTGGTAGAACACATTACAAAAATAATCAAACATTTGAAAGTTAGATTTGAAGCCACAAAAAGTTATTATTTGTGTGTGCATTAGTTTTACCTGACCTCACACCAGATGCCTCACCATGGTACACACCACCACTTAGAAATGAGGATCACCACTCAACCCCTGAGACAACTGTTCCGTCTGACCTTACTCCAGATATTGCCACTAACTATTTCACCAGCCAGAAGTGAGGATGAATTCCAAAATTCACAGGTGTGCACACCACTACCATCTCCATCAGTGCCGGTCAACGAACAGTCGCAGTGTGACTCAACATCACCACCACTCCCACTGGAGATAACCATTGACACAGATGAACATATAGCATCTGGAGGTGATGACCTTCCAGAAAAAGGCAAGTTACTTGAAAAAAGACCTATATATTCTTTGTTTAGATGGCGTAGTGGGTCATGAATGTATGTCAGTAGGTCTAAAAGAGAATCAGTTTTTTTTTCTGCTCCACTCGCCCACTCTACTGCTCTTGGCGTTGACAAGACTTTACTTAGGCGACTTCCGTGTTACCGTTTGTGTATTTTGGCAACAGTGTTCGGCAGTAGTGATTTTTTAAGTTATAACAGCTTCTTCAGCCATCTTGCTGGTAAGCTACGAGGGACACCATCACACTCCATCTTTGGCACAGATGATGAGAAGGCAATGAAGCAAGCCATGCAAGCAGCTTTTCCGGATTCTAACCTACTCAATTGCAGCTGGCACCTAAAACAGAATGTAGACGCCTACCTAAAAGACAAAATTGGTGTGTACCATAAAGACCTTTCATCTATCATCACCTCAATATTTGGGCCGAGTGGCATCACAAGCGCTTATGAGGATGTCACATTCAACCACGCGTTAAAGAAGACAGAGGATTTAATCAATATGCTGCACCATCCTGTAACACATATTTTCAACATATTGTCGCCGTTTCAATAATAATAATAATAATACATTTATTCGTACTAAAATTGTACAATTCAACTAAATCAATGTATATAAGTTACTGTGTACATAAAACAGTAAGCAATGAGCGCAGCTCGTCAATGGCTAAAAAAGAAGAGCTACCCACATTATTTATATTATGTAATACATCTTTTGCAAATGAGACTCTACATACTAGTTCATCATCCAGCCCCTCCTGGTAGTGGTCTTGAATCATACCATAAAACTGATTAGACTTCATTCGAAAGAATGTCATGGCATCAAGTTTGAATTTGGACATGATATAGTTAAAACTTTTAGACATATATGACCCACTACCTTGAAAGGCTAGATGAGAGAGCATTTTCAAACTGGAGTTACTGCATTTAATGTGTCGCCGTTTTGGAACTGCCGCCATTTTGGTTGTCGCCGTTTTGACCTGTACCCATGTATAAACCTTATTGCCTAGGCTAATGAGTGGGCCTAATCCAGATCTGCAGCTTGGGCTTGGCTATCTCAATATTACAATAAAAGAGGCTAGGTCGCTAATATTCGCTATCCAGTTATAAATAGGTCAGTAGATGGATCTAGTAACATGAATATTTTAGTTTAGTGTTACCCGTCAGGTAGCGCCACTATGCCAGATTTAGCTGTATATAAGGAGGGCTTTAATGAGGATCAGGGTTGGCTGTTGGGAGATGCAGCCAGACACTTCGAGGGAGCTGTTTGTTAGAACAGGCCCGAAGATGCATGCTGGAGCTGTGTGTAACACAGGCCAGTTGTGTAGGGGGCGCACTGCCGGAGGAACGTTTCTCGTGAAGCACTGTCACCGAGCGCCCTGCGAGAAGTACTAAAAGACTCTCGCAGTACACCCGTGGCAATCAGTTATTCGCAGACTCGGTGGGTAACTCGGTTGCTGTATATAAGCCGCTGCCGTCTGACTTATCGTTCTGACACCTATAATTCGGTTGCAGTATATAAGCCGCCGCCGTCTGACTTATCGTTCTGACACCTATAATTCGGTTGCTGTAGATAAACCGCCGCCGTCTGACTTAACGTTCTGACACCTATAATTCGGTTGCAGTATATAAGCCGCCGCCGTCTGACTTATCGTTCCGACACCTATAATTCGGTTGCTGTATATAAGCCGCCACCGTCTGAGTTATCGTTCTGACACCTATAATTCGGTTGCTGTATATAAGCCGCCGCCGTCTGACTTATCGTTCTGATATTTATGACTGGGTAGTATTTAGCAGACATAGCCGTATGTTGTGTATCAGATCTTGTATTGGTAGGGTTTTCCGCATATAATAAACTGTGAAAACGTATAACCTGACTTATCATTAGTACGACTGAGTGAGTGAACGTTTGCCCGTATGCTTCCCTGCCGACCGCTCGCCGCAAACGCTACACTGGTATAATATGTAGTTTGGTCAATACACCTCTAGGCTCTATATTTGTGACATAACAATTTTACAGTGGCTATTTATGAATAACACTTTTTTGTGTAGTGGCCTACCGATTTATTTACTGTTATATTGCTAGACCGGATAATACAGTAAAGATCTCGGAGCCTTTCATTCATGTGTACACCGTCGGGACAACTATCAAAGTGGGCGCTATGTAGGCTGTCGTTTCATTGTAGGTCTACGTGTGTTCTGGGCCAGGTAGGTTAATCCACTTCGGCGTGTGTGGTGAACCAATCCGGAGGTCAGCCTTCGTCGCGTTATGAATACATTGTGGAGAACCTTCAGACGTGGCAATGCAGCTTGCACTAAGATATGCATAATTTTATGTTTACTAACATGTTTTATAGAGAAGACGATGAATTCAAATGGTTGTAACGTAGATGATTACAACTGAAAAGTGGTGTTCTCAAATAACTGGTATCTATGACGAATTGTGTTTTTACATGCGAGACAGAAAATAACGCATGTCACGGATCAAACCATGCTTTGTTGCGTGGTGAATGTAGTTACTATTCATAATGCCACTGCGCAACTGAATACACGGCAAAAAGGAAGGCATATGTGTTTACTTCAATAGACAATTAGCCATGGAATATTGTAATATATTACCAATCATCTATAAACTGATAAAAACATTAATAAGGCTCGACTACATTACAGATTGAACATGGCACAATCGCGCAAACCGACATTCGGCGCCGCAGCTGAAGACGATCTCCCGACAAGAGGTAAAGGCCATGCTGGTTAACGGAACTTTCACAGATGTTACCTACAGTGTGAGAGTTTCCCTCAATAGACTATAATAAGGTTCTTTCTTAAATAGCCCCCGGATATAATCGAACGCCATTAAACACGTACACCTATATTATATGTCTATATTATATTTATTGAGCGATGCAAACTTACACAATAAAATCTATTTAAATGCATTACATATTATCTAGCATATATATAAATAAAAAACATCTTCATTGTGTTCCAGCCACCGTTTTATTATTTTACACGCACATCTTATTACGTCAATTAATGTGCTTGTCTTTCTAGCGCTGATAGATACCAAGTTTATGATGAAACTTGCTCAAAATGTAACGTCGACGGAGCAGCTCCAACTGGGAGTATTCCTGGACATGAAATCGTCTACAGTCCGAGACATCATGCGTGACTCCGACGATGCGGTGACCAACTCATTCACCATCTTGGAAGCCTGGATAGATTCGAGAAAGAATGTAGGGAAATCTAGCGTCATGTACGATGAACTCAGCGGAGCATGTGTTAACATAAAACGGGCAGACCTCGTTGACATGGTTCGGTGCGGTGAGTGTGCAGCAGTGACGGTTGATCATTTCCTGTCAAATTGTCGAAGTTTATTGTTGAACATTTTATGTAAAGCTACAAACGTAGACACATCAACGATGATATTAGCCAATTATCACAAATGATCTCTTCGTCTCTATGATCTCTTACGGAAGTGGTGTGTCCGATACAGAAGCGGTGCATAAAGAGGGGAGCCGGCCGTTGCTTCGTGAACGGATTAATCAGGGGCGGATCCAGAGAGTCTGGGGGCGCAAAAACCTCCACTGGCGGCCGACGCAAATTAATATTTAAACACTTATGTTGCGTCGTTTTCTTGTACAATGACAACTAGCTAGCGTACGTGTCCTTCTTATATATGTATATATAAAGGACACATACGCTAGCTAGTTGTCAATCTACAACAAAACGACGTAACGTAAGTGTTTAAAACCCCAAACACGGTTTACTATTGCACCTAAGAATATGTATATATATATGTGTGTGTGTGTGTGTGTGTGTATATATATGGTGCCTGTTTCAGAGCAACTTCGCCAACTGAACGAGAAATTACAGAAATCGAGGGAAACTGCACAATCGTGGAAAAATAATTTCAATGGTACATACATTGTGAATTTGATCATAAATAGCGATGTACAATAAGGGGTCATCCATATAGGACTTCACTCTTACGGATAGTGGGGATCTCCGAGTCCGCGTGACAAATCATTATGTGGGGGTTTGGGCAAGGCTAACCTAACGATTATAAAAGAAAACGTGTTAGCTTGTCAATATCAAACTACTGATACCAATAGTTGCATTGCCAGTTACATTCGGAAGTGTGTGCTTTTGGTGTCGGGTGCGTATCGTTACAGAAAGAACTTCCAATGCAATGGCTTTAATACATATGTCATAAATGCCAACATCGTTTGTGTCAGAGCAAATGCTACTTGTGAAAGTGGAACTGAGACAGACCAAGGAGCAGCTTGAGGAGACAACACGAGAACTACAACAGACCAAAACGGAGTCACAGCAGACACAAACAAAGTTGCAGAAAACACAAACGGAGTTGCAGAAGTCACAAGCGGAGTTACAGAAAACAAAAACGGACTTCCAGAAGACACAAGCGGAGTTGCAGAAGACACAAACGGAGTTACAGAAGACAAAAACGGAGTTACAGAAGACAGAAGGTGAGTTGCAACTGAACATGTTAAAACCACAGAGGAGAACAGACGAATTGTAACCACCCATTGGCCGAGTTTGTGAATTAGCAGTTTAACTTACAATAACGAAACAGCTGTATGCTATAAAAGAGAAAATACAAAAATGGATTAATGTATTCGTAACGACTACAAGTTATAACAGTCTAACACAAAAATGTTGCTCGTTCTTTCTACGTGTATTAGTACAGTAGATTACAAAAATGAGATCGCTTATTGTTTGGGTGTTAATAAGAATTTATAATATAGGCCTATTGTTTTTTTGGAACGAAACTGCTGTATGTGTCAAGTACCCGCAAAAATACAATAATCCAATGACTCACTTACTTACGCATTAATTACTGTCTGTTCACTTGCTCTTTCCTTACTGTCTACTCACTTCCTCTCAACGTTAATTCCCATAATACCTTCTATGCTCATTTATTACTCACTCACTCTCAGATTACTGACTACTCACTCACTTTTTGAGTACTATCTACTCATTCACTCCCTCTCTGAGTACTATCTACTCATTCACTCCCAACTAACCAACAATTAATTCACTTTATTTTTTTCTTACTACTCATTCACTCTTTAAATACAGATTACTCATTTACTCACTCAGTCATTCACTAATTACTCACTCATTCACTCACCAACTCAAACCAATCAGTCTTTCACTAATTACCTCACTGTAATTACCTCACTCTAGTCACACGTTCACCCATTATTAACTTTACACCGATGACATATAAATCATGACTTGCTATATCACGTTTGTTGGTGTGACAATGTAATAATTGAACAAGTTTAGAATGCATAGTAACGTAATGACATGACTCAACGCATTACGAGGGTAAATATGTTACTTTACATGATCTTCAAAATGCTAGACTATGACTGCATATTTTGTTTATATATGAGGATTTTGTGACCTGTTTTAGACGAAGTCCAACGTCTGAACGAGTTAGCCGAAGAAAAGGGAACTTGTAGAAATACAGCTGCAGGTATTATGTTGTATAATATAACATTTTATATATTAAAAATATCTTTGTTTAGATAATTCAGTTTATCCTATGTGTAATATATTAAAAACCCCATAAAACATAGTATACTAGCAGAGCTACGTAACTACAAATGCGGCATTTTTCGACAGTTCAGTAATTACATCTTTTTGTCTAAGACACCACATCATTGATTGCACACTATAAAACATATATATGCTATCCATTAATGTGTCTATTGTAAAGAGATAGTGCAGGAAAAAATATAATTCGTGAAAAACACTTTCTAATTAGAGTACTTTACCCGTGTGTTACAGTGTGACTGTATTGTATATTACACTTGGGACGTTTCCGTAGTTCACCTATCAGGCGTGGCTCTTCAGCTTCTTGCATAACATTGGTAAGATAAACGTGGACTGTCAAGCACACCAGCAACGCGTTGATACATACAGCGGGTGCCGTGATAATGGTGGCAATGATCAATATTATGCCGACAATGTGTGTTTCAGCCCGACCTACGAGAGGGACCAACACAGCTGCTGCAGAGATGTCAGGTACGTTGCAATGTGTTTAGGGACCGTCCTTGTTTTCTTAGGGAGCGGTGCCCTGTCGTTGCTTTGCAGAACTTTAGCAAATGCATACGAAGCACCAACGTCCGTATTCGCGAAGGTATTGCACATTCGTGCTAACGTTTGTCGAAGATTTGTCTGCCAAACTGCCCAAGCTAGGTCATGCATGCCGTTAATACAAAAAGGAGTGTTTTATGACCGTGGCGGCGATGATCAATATGACGAAAACAATGTAGTTTCGTTCCGTTCGTACAGAGGAAATTATATGCAATGACGGCGATGGTAATATGACGGCAACAATTACATGTCTTTTTCAGCACCTGAGGAAATAGTTAATGTTGGTTGTTGTTTATATGACGACAACAACTATGTCTTTTTGAGCACATACTGAGGAAACATGCAATGTCGGTGGTGGTTTATACGACGACAACAACCATGCCCGTTTCAGCTCCTACTGAGGAAATATTCAATGTTGGTTGTTGTTTATATGACGACAGCAACTATGTCTGTTTCAGCTCCTACTGAGGAAATAGTCAATGTTGGTTGTTTATATGACGACAACAACTATGTCTTTTTTAGCACATACTGAGGAAATTTACAATGTGGGTGGTGGTTTATACGACGACAACAACCATGTCCGTTTCAGCTCCTACTGAGTAAATATTCAATGTTGGTTGTTGTTTATATGACGGCAACAATTATGTCTGTTTCAGCACGTACTAAGGAAATAGTCAATATTGGTTGTTGTTTATATGACGACAACAACTATGTCTGTTTCAGCACCTACTGAGAAAAATATCAATGCAATCAAGACTGCAGCAAAGCCATGTACGTTTCTTTGTTATCAATGTTGTTTACAAGAAAGACAGAAGAGTTGCAAAGTCGTGTATTGCGTAAGAGACATGCAGTGCAATTGCGTCGACAATAAGTGGTGTTTTTGTCTGGCATTTAAAACAGATAGTTGTCACGTGTAATGGACACATGATGGTAGCCATGATTAACATTTCTATCAATCATGTCAGTCACATGTGAACAAGTCATGTTGCTTGCACATGTTCTATTTGTTCAATTGAGTGAAATTAAAGTAGACATGTCGGAGAGTATGGAAGTACGCTAAACAGGTTCATTCAAGCTGTGTGTGTGATATGTCTACAGTGCAAGGGGAGAGCAACAAAGACACGCAGCTCCAGGCCCTCCGTGTGATGGCAAAGATCAAGGAGTACGGGCAGCCAGCGCTTTGGGCACACGTCGCCCAGTACATCGTGAAGGACGGGAGGTTGGACTTGGTCGGGGTGCTGACAACAACAAACCTCCAGGACCTGGTGTACCCGATTTCATCAGGTGAAGCATGCGACATCAATATTTTAAAGTGAGTGTTCATATGGTTTCTTACTCTATTTGAATATGTCTACTTAGTCACACCCGGGATGACCGATGTACCCACTCTCGCACACAACACAGTCAGGTTGTAGTATCAAAAAAACATGATTCGATTCGCCGAGTAGTCTAACACACGTTGCGACACCAATCTGTTGATATGTATCCGAGCATAATCATACCTCTGTTTTATTATGAAGCCTCGTTATGTTTACTGGTCATATATAAATATGTCAAACTTTTCACGCAATGGGTGGAAAAACGGTGTCTGATTGAAATTTATTTTGAAAAGAATATGTATCATGCGAACGTTGTTTTTTGTTATTTCAATGTGTAAATTATACGTCTTTTATTAACCTTTCAGTTGTCACAGTTGTTAACCTACGTGTTGGTTATGCAGGCACATTGATTACAGGAAAGTTAGAAAGGAGCACAAGTTATACTGTAGTAATGGCTAAAAATAAAGCATCCTTTTAAGAAGTGTCCATTGCCTTTAGTGTTATTTTGTGTTTTCTAACCTGTGCTGATTTTTGGAACCACTGATACAATTACTGTATAGTTTTATGCATGGTAATGACACAAGTTAACATGATAGTTGCCTTTCTTAATTTCGTGCCATTACTGTGAAATCTATATCATAATTATACTATCCATTCATATTCAGCTTCATATATTCATTTATATATAACAAAATAATTAAACCTCGTTACTTTTATTGTATGCGAGGAGTAAAGAGGCCAGTTCTAGTGCCGAGTCATTGCATAGATATAGTTTATTACAGTCCCTATACAGGAACACTGTAGTATGTGTAATGCCAGTGACATTCGGCGAATGCATTAGAACCACGTTAGTCCGACAGTTGTCTGCAGGTGGTAGCACTGTCACGTCAGATCAGATGTCGTCTGCTTGAAATAGCCGCTGTCATGACGGTTTCTTTTCAGAGTTCTATATAATTAGTTTTATCTGAAATCTGTAACGATAACGGCAATCCAACCATTTCCTGATTAACATCATGTAACAAGGTAAGTATAACACAATAAGTTGTGTACATATCTGTCAAAAAGAACAACAAATATACAATTTTGTTTGCATAGTTTTTTCCCGCGGGAACAATAAGTTGAACAGCAACAATCGTGCGTTATGTTCTGGCCCTGTGGGGGCGAAGAGGAAAGGTAAGGCAAACTATAATCACTGAATCAGCGCCTAATCATCATTGTTATCATATTGGCGGTCTCATACATAGACTAGTCTTGACTCATACATAGGCATAGCTATTAATATTATGAGAATTTATATGCCGTTGTGTTAATTTGAAAGCCGCGTTTAAAAATACAGCATACGACGGGCATCTTAAGACTTAACTCTGATGTGTGAAAACAGTCGTCAACACTTAATTTAGTAGGAACAACTTAATTTATCAGGGTTGATCTATATTGGCAATATTATACAGCAAACACACCACATGTCAACAAAACGAATAATAAAAACAATAAAAGAGATAGTATGGTGTATTATGTTATAAATGTTTTTATTAATAAATTTGTACTGGAATGTTTTTGAAATGTTAGTTTTATTGTTACAGTTTAAAATGCCCAATCGTCAGAGCGGTCTCGTAGGTTAATGATTATTATGATAATTATGAATGTTGTTTGTTTGTAGAAGTTTCCAGATGACCGACCGCTCGTTCTAATACAATGTATGTAATTGCTTCGGACGCTGCCGACTAAATTGAAACAAATTGAACAAAAGTGTCGTTCAAATCTGTTGTTTGCCGCCGCATAATGAGACACGAGGTCGACACATTCGTGAGCAGGAAACATTAAACAGTTGTTATTTAACGGAATGTGACATACTTGAGCAGGAAAGTGTTGTCCACTTCTGTTGTTGGTCAGTGGTCAGTCAGTGTAGTGGACATGAGTGGACATCGCAACATGCGGCAGTTTATTGTCTATTGTGCACGTATTATGTAGTTTAATCTGTGATAGCGAGTGACGCGGTCGTGTGTTTGTGGTGTTTAATCAAGGAATATATTTCATCCACAGCTTGAGCTACAACGCCGCCGTATTTCGTGACGACGACGCGGCGCGGAGCCTGGGGACCGCCGTCGCGTCTCTATCAGATCTACGTGAAATACAGTAAGTTTAATTATTTGACCCAGCTCTTGTAAGGACACATTTTCTTATTCACCCCACATCATTTCACATTTACCCCGTTACACCAGTGATGACTTATCGGTTTTAGTTATGCATTTAATTCGAATAGACTTATATTGTTTGTTTTGGCATTTGTTAAATTAAAACCAAATTGTACACATCAATTATCTAATTGTTATTAACATTCCGTAAAAGTTACCTTTTTAATCGAACTGTTTAAATTGTAAATTATATAAACAATTTGATGCACAAATAAAACTCACCTTTACTCTTTAGTTGGTTTACTGAACAAAACTAAACAGGTGCGAAGGACGCGTTGTGTCAATGTCACGTGTCATAGTTAATTGTGCTGATTGCAAATACTTGTTGAACATTAAATTATTTCTTATTCACCCTCCATATATAAGTTTACCCCACCCTCGTGACGTGTTGCTGATGTAGTCGGGTTACTTGCGTGTAGATGGACATTGTTTATGTTTGTGTGTTTAGTGAGGTGAGAGAAAGTGCGAGACGTCGTCACTCTTGTCTCCTTCTTTACAGGTGTTGGGACGACGACGACAAGAGACAGGTGACATCAGCCAGTGAGGAGACCGTGAGACGTCTCCTCACTCAACTACCCCAGGTGGTGATATGGTAAGTCTTTACAACATGCACGTGTTAGTGTGTTGACAGTGCGTACAGAGCTGTGTGAGTGTCGTGTGTCACTTCACGTCTCCTCTCTCTTCCAGGCTGTGGAGGTGGTTCAAGTCACCCCCGTCGTGGATCAGACAACTCGAGGCCGAGTTCCCCCGGAGGGTTCATTAGGTAAGTCACTTCTCTACAGTCGCCGTCCACGTCACACACCAACCACACAACTGTCAAATAACACACCCTCACGACTGTGTCCAACTCCTCAACGACCACCGAGTGTCCTCAAATGTCAACTTTATTAGACGTGGCTGTAAAAAGTGCTGCGAGTGATAAACAACAGCGTCCGACCGACCTTCACCTTAGTTCACGTCAGACGTGCGGCTGTGCAATGTATCACAAAGTATCAAAAGTCGCCGGAGTTGCTACGTCTAACGTGAGTGATGACGTCACGCCTCGCCTTGTGGCCGTCTGTGAAATGTACAGTTTAACACTTAGTAATCTTGAAACAGGTTTTAATCGTGGCCAGAGAGCAACGCGGAAAACTAACACAGTCAGAGGAAATATACTAGAATATTATTTTTTATTAAGACGTTTTTATATATGTTCCCTTCATGTAAATCATGCCTTTAGAAGCATAACTTGATATAAATTGATCTAGTAATTCACTACTGAAGTTCAGTGATCCTTTAGGCTTAGCCGTTTGCAATATCAATAATCGCATTGAATCATGCATTGTGTCTGTGCCGAAATATAATTCATAATAGCGTCATCTGTTGCAGAATATGACTGGCCAAAAACAATGTTAACACTAAATACTACGTCATGATGTTTCTACTAGACAAGGCATGAAAGGAACAACTTTGAAATCCTCGTTCTGGCCAACTGTGTTGTATGGAACAGTTTCACAAAGTTCCATCACGTTCCTTACAGCGAGAGTCCACGGAATATCAACTGTAGTTGTGCTCATGAAATACATTTATATAACTCGGTGAGTGTAAATATAATGTTTACAGATATGAGTCCTTCCATGGTCACACGACTCCCGGCCACACGACTGCTGAAGACACCAATATTGTAAACAAACCTGCCGAAGACACCACTACCGAAGACACCAATACTTAAGTGTATTATTGAAGACAGTTTGAATAACATTTACTTGTGTGTATTGTTACTAAAGTTGGAGCCACTGCACATACAAGACATTTATAAGAAAATAATGTGCAGTGATTGTTTAGATAGATGAACTATTTGTTTAACACTGTATATAATATGAGACATCTTCCCCTTGCGTTCAGGGGAAGGTGTCCGAACTGTTGCGTATGCACATTTCCATTATTGGTCATCATTAGCGCTGATAACAAGTTACTTTCACCTTTACTTGATTTTGGCATGTAATGTAGAGTTATCAGCTGACGTTTTATTGCTGTTAATGGAAATTGTGCAAACTATCAGTAACAAGATACAAATATTACAGAATACGAATACTATTTGGTAGCTAATTTCTTAGAAGTAGCTGCACTGTCTGCATCTAAGTGGTGTTGTGTTCTCTCTGTGTGGATTGTCTTGTGTTGGAGAGCATTGCAGATAATTTGAGACGAACACCTGGCGTTTGATCGACTGGTCACTTGTCTTCACTTTTATAGTCGTCACAGGCGAGTTTTTCTATGTTAATTAAGTTCTGTCTGCACGGTTGGATTTCACCAAACTACAGTACTACACATGTATATATCTTAGCTTTGTATAATTTATTTTAATATATTATTTTATGTGGGTATTTGTTACTTGTATTTGAATATACTGATTATTTGTTTGAAATAAAACACCATTACTATACTAGCAATTTTAATATGTCTTGAAAGCGTTTGCCAGTATTTTCAATCACGGTGTTTCAACATAGCTGCCCAATCAATGTTCTGAAATGACTTGCAAAACCAATTCAGTTTGTAGATTTGTTGGTAAAAGTATCGTTCAATTTGTTGTTCTTAGTTTTTAAAATAAATTGTACACGGTTCACCTGTATAATACGTAACACCCTTTGTTGGTTGTCTTTGGGTCAGCGTGAGGAAGCCTTATATGGAGCTATGGTAGGTATTGGATAAACAGCCTGGCTCGATTACCCGCAGAGCTACTGCCCCACCCCTCCCTCTAACGCCCCACCCATCGCTCGTCAATCACTACACATAAAGAAAGTGCACAGGTCTAAACATGGACTGTTGGTGTTATTGTTTATTATTTGCTACGCATGTTCTTTTATTCTTCCGTTGAATTATTTATCAACACACACATACGACGAGTGACTAAATGATGTGCCCATAACCAAAAAGCGTCGTGAGGGTCTTTTCTCAAAACGAACACGGGCGATGTAGGCCAACTTTCAGGGGAGGCAAACAAACCACCATTAGAAGGGGTGAAATCAGATAAGTCAAAATTTGGTGTGACGACTGTGTGGACGATCCACACCCGGGAGATACTACGCATTATAGGCGCCTACTAATTACAGCATGGGGATGAGGGGTACCGGTAGGAATGGGATGACTACAGGATACAGGTGGCTCCACCACATAGACAGCTGGTGTTATAACTTTGTTCAAGTGCATGGCGAACAACCTCGGCGGTGTCGCACCCAAGCGACTAACTATAACGTTATTTATACTTCTAATGAAAAACACACTATCGATAAGTTATAAGATTTAAACTCGCTAATACTAGATTTGCTGTTTTGACTACATGACCGTGCAGTTGATTCTTGCTATACATTTGATATGATCTAATACTTGGTAAAACTGGTCTTCTTAAAACAAGTGTCATGCTTACGTCACCAGTAGAACGACATTTAGGTTACCCGTTCTGATACTACCGATAATGCAATGACTGGTGTTGACAAACTGATGCGTTTCAATATGGCTACGGTAATCAAGCGTATAAATATAAACAGTGCAAACTGCGTTTTTAAGTTTCATTATTATTCAATAATTAATGCATCCAAAAGCGACATTAATTGATCACACGTGTCTCTCAAATCGGACAGCTCTGACAATGTTATATGTTGGAAATGGACATTGGCAGGATACGCTGGGAACGTCTTGCAAACATAATTAATGGCTGCCATCTTGGTTTGTAAACGTGTTTAGTCAAATATATATGAAGATTGACCTACTGACATAATTGACCCAATTCGTCCCATGCGTCATATGTGTATCACAATTTGAACAACGGCTATATCATCAGATATATAAATTTGAAGGAGTTGGCCAAACCGATCAATTTAAAATCCGTGCCAGTACCCAACCTTGCCAAAAAACATGATATCTATAGCCTAGGTCTCCTACCACGCTTTTGTAATGTATTGGTATATACCACAATACATATAGAATCTCCGAAATGGGAATCGGCAGGAGAGTTGTTTAACTTAAGCGAGTATATGCACCTACGTGTCCTAGTACCGCTTATCCACTACTCGATCGCCTTCGTGTATGACGAAGTAAAATTAATTATGAATATAGGTGACGCCACTTTTCGTACCGTCAGAGGGCGGCACTTTACGCGCCCCTCGATGAAGCCTGGTAAATAATATAACCTGATAACGAAACACCCCTAAGATTAGTTCAACGAAAATTATACAACAATCAAGGATCTGATCGACAAGAAACGAGATGCCTTCATGGGCTGTCAAAACCACAGAAACTGCCTGACACGTCAAGCAAAACACCAACACCTGCGTGTCAATGTACAGAGACAAATTCGTAACATCAAGAACCAATGGTGGGTAGCAAAGGCCGCAGCAATAGGAATTCGCTGACAGCCACAGGACGCGTGAATTCTTCAAAGCCACCAGGGATATATATGGATCTATAAGAAGACATACTGCATCTCTGCGTTCAAAAGATGGTTTCACAATTGTCAGACAAGGAAGACATCCTAAATCGTTGGCAAGAATATTTCTCGGAATTACTCGATCGTGACTCCCGATGTACATTTGTCGTCCCCTCCGTCTTTCTTCCTTCCTTCCTTCAGTTGGGCGGTATGCAAATGGTTTAAGAAGACCGGAGCCTTACCTCGGGTATGTCGCTCGCCAAGCCGTGTGCATCATTGTCCTGTGGTGATGCATTGTCCCCTCACGGTTAAGGGTGTATTTGTTTGTCAATGAAATTGAACAAACAAAAGTTCCAGGTTTGTCACGAATATATATGTTTTATTGATCAGTAGAAACTTCAGACATGATGTCCGTACAACGTGTACACATTCATGTGCGCTGACAGTCCAACTCTGTTATACATTTAAAGTGTCCGTGGTTTTTGAAGATCGAAATATAAAGCAATATATAAACCACCATTCTTTATATTTGCCGAAATTTTGAGAAATCTAAACTGGGAAATATGTTCCTAGTTTCCCCGTGGAGAGCGTCAACGTGTCTCTTCGTGTGTGTTCATTGCCGCCCTCCCCTTAATTAAAAAAATAGTTCCCTTTTAAACAATGGCTTGGCCTCAAGCCAAATTCGGGAATTGTCTTTAAACCGTAAGGGATCGAAACGCATAGTATGAAATTTGTAGAATTATGGCTCTACGCATGCGTGTTTTATGTCGTCATACTATGAAGATGAGGATGCTCACTCACGTGAGGAGGTCTGCATTTATTTGCATAATTTCATCTTTCCATTTCGATCTTAAAACCAGGACATGGTCACGAAGTGAATCTAAGGTCAGGCCAATGTCTGTACCAAATTCCAGTCATGACTCTTAACTGTCAACTACATTCTGTTCCGGTACACACCAAGAAAGAACTACGCCTACAGACGCGAAAATAAACAAATCGTTCAAACCTTGTTGCTTTAGAAACGCGCCCACAATGCCGGCGACCATATGCTTGCCTTGTGCAGCATTCGTTTATATAATGCGAATCTGGGTTTTCTGTTCTAGTCTTTCTCTGATAACTAATAATAATAGTAATTAACTAAATTAGCCACTGCAGGTCTGTTATACCGAGTCGAACCGGATACAATCTACATTATTCCTCAGACACTGATTAGGACATAACTAGACGAACAGCCACGACTTGAAGTGGTGCGCAAAGCCATTTTCCAAATGAAGAACAACAAGGCCTCTGGTAGTGAATGCATCCCCAGCGAAATATACAAGCGTGAAAGAGAAATTTTAACCAAGCACCTACATAATCTCATTCAAAATATATGGAATACTGAGGAAATACCCCAGGATTTAAAGGATGCCATAATCGTCACCATCTTTACGAAGGGTGACAGAGCTGACTGGGGCAACTTTCGCGGGATCTGCCTACTATCAGTTGCTGGAAAGATTCTTGCCAAAGTCTTGCTCAACGACTACAACCACTATCGGAGAGTATCTTACCTGAAACACAATGCGGTTTCCGACCCACACGTGGCACCGCAGAAATGATTTTTGGTGCTCGTCAAGTGCAGGGAAACTGTCGTGAACAAATATAAGACGTAACCTGTACTTTGTTTTTATTGATCTAACTAAGACATTTGACTGTTTGAACAGATATGCCTTATTGGGCTGCCTTAATTGCCCGTCTCGGATGTCCTCGTAAAATATGTCTCTTTTAAGCGACAATTACACTGCCTTTCTATCACATGTAGCCAAGGGAGTGGACATCACATATCGTACTGATGGTGGCCTGTTTTAACTAAGTCGCCTCAGAGCTAGATCGAAAGTGAAAACAGTAACCATTGTTGACTTTCAGTACGCGGACGACTGTGCAGTTGTCGCTCACTCGATCTGCAAAAGATCTTCTCCAGAACACGCTTGATGCCCTTATAGACGCATATAAGCTTTTCGGACTCTCAGTCAATGCAACAAGGACAGGAATTCTGCTTCAACCGGCACAATCATCAGCCACAACACCACCACTAAACATTATCATAGAAGGCGCTGCTCTTGATAATTTTGACCATTTGGCGTACCTGAGAAGCAACGTGTCCAGTCCCGCAAACATCGATGCAGAAATTCAGTGCAGGATGAAATGTGCCTGTGCTGCTTACGGAAGATAAGATGCAGAGTCTTCTCAGGACATGGACTTAGGACATCCACTAAGATGCTGGTGTACAAAGCTGTTGTGCTGCCCACACTGTTGTATGGCAGTGAAACATGGGTTGTCTAGTCTAAAGCCTACTCAGAATCGTAGTTGTGGCAGGTGCAATAATGTCCACCAGGAGTACAGTCCCCGTGTTCACATTTCCCGCAATCTTGATACGCTAGCCATTTCACCCTGCTCCGGCTGAAAGCTTCGCAACACACGTACACGGCCACAGTTCGTTATCTTCATTATCCTCGTTGTCTACCTTCGATTTTGATTTCTTCGGTCACTTTCTTTTCATCGTCATCAGCAGCAGTAGCAGGCGTTTTCTTAAGCGCTTCGTTCTGCCTTTTAACATATTGTTTCTTTTCTTTTTCCGAAATCTTTTGTCCATCTTCTTCTACGGCGAGGAGGTCAACCCGTTGGCTGTGCTAGTACAGGTCACCGGGTGTGCTTTCTTTGGCTGAGGTGGACTCAATGTCATCATGAATTGTGCGACTGCATCACGGGCGACAGGCTGGTTACTGACGTCGCGCTGGTCACGGATGGCAGGCTGGTTACCGGCGTCGCGCTGGTCCAGGACAGCGGGCTGGTCACCGGCGTCGCGCTGGTCACGGGCGGCGGGCTGGAAACCGGCGTCGCGCTGGTCACGGGCAGAGTTGACGTAAGTCTGATTGAATATGGGCATGATGTTGTGGTGCGTGATGGCCCGGCTTTGGTTTGCCAACAGCCAGCTGCCACATGCCCTGCTGTAAGCTGCCTTCAGGCACTTGAAGAATGTCCGATCTAACGGCTGAAGCCGGCGGGTGCAGTGGTGTGGAAAGGTGATCAGGAGAAAGACCTTTGGCTCGGGCAAACTCTAACGCATCTATCGTTTATATACCCGTCCAGTAGGATGATGTGAGGGCTCTCCCCGTGTGCATCCGGCGACGGTGAAAAAATGTTGTGCCATCTCATGAAGAGATCTGAATCGATGTAGCCCGAACCGCGTTGATTCACTGCAGTAATCCAACCATCGGGGACACCATTCGCCATGGATTCCATCATTCGCTTGCGTGGAAAAACGAACAGAGGTCGTATGTATGTTCCCGCAGCATTCATGCAACACAGAGCAGTAATGTTGGCACCACGTTCTGCGCTCGACATCTTTCGAACCTGTCGCACTCCCTTCGTCGACGCGACTTTGCCGACTTTTGCAACTGTGGAGAAGCCTGTTTCGTCGCAGTTCCATATGCGCTGAACCCCCCAGATTGCAGTACACTCTTTAACAATGCAAAGGAGAGCTCGATGGCATCACCATTGAAGCCATTGATGCGTGGTAAGCTAAGTGGCAATCGGCGTGCGTATCGACAAAGCGGGATGCCTTTTCATAAATCGACTTATCCAATCATGACCCGCCATGCAAGTTGTGTTGTTGAACGGATTCTCTATCTCCGTCCTTTCCGCCACAGTGTACGCCAATCTACGTACATAGCAAGTAGACATACCATAGGGCCTACTTCTTCCACCTTTAATAGCCGCGATTGCATCTCGTAGCCGCCGGTCACAATAGGAAGCCATTGCTGTTTTGCGTTTGTATTTCGGAACCATGTCTGTAAGTCACTAAAGTTAAATGTAACATAATATTGTTATGTCATGTTGTAATCATCAATGCATAGCACTATATGTTACTGCGGCATTTATTAATGTGGGGTAATAGTTCGTGAACAACCTATAAATAACAACATATAGTCGTGGAGATATGCATTGTGTATTACCGTTATTAAACGCACCGGGTGCACTTTGCCCCACATGGGAGGGGTGCACTTTGCCCCACATTCGTTGCATCATCAGTGTAAAAAATTGACCTATATGGCATTATCGCCAGCAAAAATGCCTTGCGTCTTTTATAGTTGACGGTAGCGTATTTTATATAGCTATTTGGCATAAATGGTTACTTAACGCACGTGGTCGCTGAGTACGGCTAAGGCTGTTCAATTTCTTACAATAATATCGACGAAAAATATTCGATAGCTTTAAACAAGGCAATGCGAGTTAACCCAAACGTACAAGTAATGTAAAACACCGAACAACACACTGCAGCTTCGGCGTCAATTATCATTGATCCTATTAAAGACAACAATTGGGTGTCACATTGTGCACTGTGTCCCGGTTCCCCTACTTATAATAATATATCTTTATAAAACAAATGATGCAAATTAGTCATTCTTGTCATAACTAGTGGTTCAGAGCTGGCATAATACTGTAATATCGTATAAACATGTCTGACACATAATGAAAACAGTATGTACACGAAATCCAAACTGTTTAATGAACCTACACAATCAATGATATTGATTTTAGTAAGTACAGATCAATCTTAGTTTTACCGTGTTTCTCCAAGTGTTTAGAGCGTTACCTGTTAAAAAACAAACTATAAAACTTCTTATAAAGTGCAATAAATAATTCTTAGGTCTGCTTGGAACGCTTTGCACCTCATTGCCCTAGTCCCCACTACATGCCAGTTCAATTGAGCACCATCTCGACATATATGGGAAGCATTCAGCAGTTACGGCTAGAAGACTATTCGTACTCATAATATTATATCCAACATTATCTCTATGTAACGGGCCGAAACAGGTTCGTGAGGTTAGAGAACAATAACAACCTTTCGGTAGAAACTACAATCTTTATTAAGTAATCAAGACACACGATGGGATAACTAACTATAATTAATACCAAACACAACCCGACCAGGTCCTCGGCTCTCTATTGGGCCCGTCGCATCGCCCTAAAACATACATTGAGTGAGATCCCGCGTGGAACATATCACACAGATGCATCGTAGGCCCTACAGTAGTCAACATCGATAGATCGACAATAACGTATGTTAAGAGACACCAGATGGCAATACTGCTACATGTCTATGCAGGCTGGGTTTGGTCGCTTATACCAACTTCACTTCAACCCTCAAGAACATGCACACACTGTAGACATAGTCAAGAGACAATGGACATAGATGATCTGTTCCACGTTATCTCCGCTAACTTATCTTACATATGGATATGCAACAATGACATTATTTTACAGCTCCCTGTAAACAACCTGGCTAATTTCATAACCGACTTCAAACTTAGCACACATGAACGATGTTGCCGTTGGCAATTCATATCAACTGGGCTAAGATTATACGTGCCATGCCTTACAACTCAGTTATTGCGTACACTGTACAGGGTGACCAACTCCGTCACGGTTTCTCTGGATCATCCCTGTTATGTCACGGATTCTTTAGTAGACGGCCACTTTCACCAACGTACCTCGTGGTGTAATCTTATCGCACCGCAAAAAAGGACAGTGTCACTGAAATTAAGCTACCCTAAAAAAGGGCGCCCTAGTACATGATGCCAAATGACAGAATAGGGTATAACCGTGCTGCTGTGAGCACCTGGTTACATCTAGCCACTTACAAACTCATACAATTGAGTGAACTGGAGCAACGTTGAGCGAAACACTGTGAGCAAGGTTCGAAACGACAACAAGAGTATCACACCCTGGATCTCGCAATAGAAAATCTGGTACTCTAAACTGTACGCTTCCGCGCCCTACACAACGTGTATTCATGCTAATAATTGTCTAGCTCAGTCAATAATAATAACTGATAAACAATGTGGATGTTGACAAAAATATTCAACACACAAATTAATAAAATATCAACCAATACGGAATGCTAACGTAAGGATATAATTTATGTCATGATCTCTGCAAAGACTGTAACTTCCTTCTCCTTAGTGAGAGGTCGGTTGTCAGCTAGTTTACAGAATACTGCAGCCTCGTTCGAAGGTCTCTGTGAACTTGCTTGTTTGGCTGCTTATGGACTGAACTGACTTTGTGGTCAATTTAGAGCAAGCGCTGTGTCTTGTGTGGCGGATGCTGAGGTTAGACCTCTATACAAGGTGACATTAATATTAATGACTGACAAAAGTGAACGAATTATCAATCGGTAATGATTAATTGGATTTTCCCCCAAAAAATATAGAAAGGATTAAAAATATGTGTTTGCTCTGAAACGCATCTAGACGGGTTACACTACGTACATGGGCAGCCATGTTCACGCAACTTGTCTGTTTTTCTCTCCGGAAATTCTTACGCCACGCTGTTATTATTGCGCGAAAAGATACATGGCGGACTCTGACTCATACACACACGCACACACACACACACGCACACACACACACACACACACACACACACACACACACACACACACACACACACACACACACACACACACAATGGCATAGAAACCCATCACACACGCACACACCTTTTTCAATTATTAATTAATATAATGTTCCTAAGACTATAATAATTACGTTGAAGGTATACTACACGCCAAATTATGTTAAGTAAAACGTTCAATTTGGGGGAAGGTACGAGCCTGGGACATGTTCAGATAGTAAGCGAAACATCCAGTTTCAATACGGCCTAGTTGGGCTGAGCAAAACCCTTTGATGTTCAAAGATGTCCCATTTTCCCACGTTCAGCACAGCATACTTCCTGTTTAATGTTACTACGCCCTCTAATTCCGGGTAGAGGAATTGACTTTAATAATGCTAGGGACATGAAGGGATGGCTCGGGGGAAAACCTGCGGCCCCACGTTGCATATAATACATCATTCTATCGTAAGAATAAGGAGTATATCAAATATAAGGAGGAGGTTGGAGTAAAAGAAAGCTTTAAGAAGAGGCTTGTGAGGAGCCGACTAATGTGGGCTGGGCAAATGGAGAGAATGTGAGTAGATCGGCTGGAAAACAAAGCAGATGACCGGAGAGTGGAGGGGAAATCGAGACGAGGATGACCCAGGCTACGAAGGGAGGATAGTGTAAAGAAAGATTTGGAAGGATTGGGAAAGGAGTAGAGAGCAACAGCGAAATTTATAGGGGAATGGGGACAGTTGGTGGAGAGAGCGGTGCAAGATCAGCGAGAGAAAAGAAGACAAATTACTGAAATCGGAATCGAGGCCAGCCTCACCCCTGACGACAGGGAAACAAAAGGAGAACAACAACAAAAGTAAGTTCTTATATAGCGCAGTATCCAGTCCTCAGGACTGCTCAAGGTGCTCTACACTTTACTCCCGGGCAGACGTGTTCAATCGAACACCATCTCGACTCTCTGGGAAGCATTCAGCCACGCAAGATTCGACACCGTCGAACAGGATTCGAACCTGGGTTCTCTCAGTCGAGAGTCTGAAGCTACCGCGCTCCTCCTCCAACAACAACAATAATAATAATAACAACAACAACATCAACGGATACACGAACACTGAAAAACCTAATGAATATGAAATATATTGTTCATGGCTCCACGATTCCACTATTTTATTTATTATAAAGCATTTATAGAGCGCCGTGTGTCCAGGTAACAAATCTGCTCAAAGGCGCTGACAATCGTAGAGTATAAGTAAAATACATTAAATGACCTAAAACATATTAAATAGACAGTAAGAATTACGTCAAGCTTTGGCAATAATATTGATAATGGTAATATGTGTGTATTATATTGCAAGGGCAGCAGAACGTCTCCTAGATCAAACAATTCTGCATACAGTTGTCACTTAATTTTGTTTTACACTTTGTATTCATAAACGTAATACTCGTGTTAATAATGTGCCAAATATGAAGCCTGTTCGTTGTGAACTCATGTCACTAAGCCCACTCAAATGTGGCCATTTGCGTGTCACAGCCTGTCAGATGTTGCTGACGTCACCACAGGCAGGGTGAACGGTGTTGCGGCCTGTTGTTTCAGACTATACATGAAATTGCAATCGCGGAATGTTATTTTTTATATCACCGTAAATATAATATTCCTACTAAAAATTAGTTGTTAGATTATATTTCATTCAGATTGGAAATAAAAAGATTAATTTCACTTAGTCTTCAAGAACAGAATTTCAAAAAATTATGACGGAATGTCTGAACACTACAAGTGTTCGGTATCCATATTGGATGGCTTGATGGACTTGTTGCTAAGCAACATCATTACATGTCACGTGATTGATAAGTCAGTAAATTATTGTAGAGAATTTAAAAACAATAAAGGCATTGCTTTTCTTCCCCAGTGGATAAACCCATGAAAGTTCGGCAAGCATCTAGGACAAACACAAACATACATACACATAACGCTAGCTCAATTATAATTATATACGGTGTGGATGTCCAAGTTTCTAATTGGTTGGCAACATAGGATTCTCGATTGGCCAATGGCTTCCTTGTCCACATGCCACGTACCCTTGGATGGTTTTGTTAGTCACAGTGGATACTTGCGGTAGGGGCATCTCATGTAAGGAACACCCGCTTAGTAGGAACAACTTTGAAATTACCATATTGTCGTAGTATTTTGTGGACATAAGGAATGATCTGATCAAGTTCTGACAACACACAGAGAACACAGTGATTGTCTTAGACCTTTATTATTCCTAGTCAATAATATTAGTACAGTTAATAACATTAAAAATCACATTCTGGAATACCAGTTCATCTATAATTCAACTGTTTTTATACAAATGAAATGTGACCTGGAAACGACACATTGAACTTTGCAGAGCCTATACAGTTGTCATCATTTAGCCACAGCATACTCTAGGGACACACCATGAACAGGTGATAGAAACTACGATTACAGCCGTTACTTGCTACACGTCATTCTATTGGCTCTAGCACCAGTCGTTGCAGCCGCATAATACAATGTCTTTGTACCAGAAGCTAAAACAATTATTCACATCACTTGTAGGCGGCATCCTAAAACCTCCATTGGCAACACTGAATACATACACATGATTGTCTCCATGAGAGTATGCAACGTTGTGTCTTAACTACAGAAAGAAACTGGGCTATTCACTAACCTCTCTAGTGACAGGCATATTAACTACATACATACAGGTGTATGATTAACGCATGGTTAACGATAAATGAAAATTATAATGATTCTACAGTACTAGTGTAGAAGAAATGCGTACGTGACTGATATGTACAGTATTAGAATACTGACACATGTATTGTTTAATTTATTTCGTCAATTTATGGCAACGGAACGACAACTTTAGGCCAGTTAGTATATTACAGACACTACTGCGATATGTTACAACTATCATACACTGCTGGCAAGCAATTGTCAGAAGGACAAGTCATTTGCTGAAACCACGACACTCGCTAGACTGCCGCTTCAAACAAACATTATTAACAATGGCTAATCTCCTCGGCAGTTATAACCGAGTTGCTACAAACATTAAACCATAAATGCATAATGATAATGAAAACATTACATATGTTAGTGACTAAACAATATACACTGGGTGGCATTCTCTTACTAAGATTTCAGAACAATTTTGATTGAACAAAAATGGAGATTTCGTATGGGGCCTGCCAACTCTAACAAACCATTTTTACTAGTTTTGGACAACTTTAAGTACAGTTAAATACCAACAGGATAAATTTACACATTTTGGCTACCGATGCGACAGATACACTGACACAAGTTCTACGATCTGAATTTTTACAATTGTGAATTCTGCAGTGTCCACTAGGTGGCAGCAGTGTCTAACTGCGCTGGCCGGCACGTGGGTAGTACTTGGCGATCTTTGCCGCTGGGATTCTCTTGAGCATCTCCTTAGGGAAAATTCGCAGCAGCTGCCAGCCAACATCCAGCGTCTCGAAGATTGTACGATTCTCGTACGCACCTGCACAGTAAAAATGATATGCCATATTTTTGTGTATTGTGCAATCAATGTGGCCCACTGTCTTGGTCATAAAATGTGTTCATCAATGTTGTAGTTGGCCTATTCCTTTCTTCAGTATTGTTAGAAAATATTATTATAATCAATGACAGTTATTGGGACATCATTATTTGTTGCGAAAAATCTAATGTGTTTTACCTGGAATTACTAAAAAAAATTCAGTAATCAACGAAAACTTGTTAACGTTTTCTACGAGTTGTGTAGAATCTATACCGAACATGGTTTTCCAAGAATTATAATGATAATAATTTTATTCAATAAAGAATGACACTGACTCTAAATTTTTTTATTTTGTGTTACCATAAAAAATATGTTTTACTTGGTAAGCCCCTCTACAAGTGTTTCCCCTGGGTATAATGATGGGCGAGGTGGTAGGGGTGGGTTACGTAAGTGCCGCAGGTGCGAAGCGTTGCTGGGGTCTGAGCACGTTCCCCGGAGATTTTTTTAAACTAGCTTTAAAATGGTGCATTCTTAGGTATATTTAGTATATTTTTAAGAAGGGAAGATATAAAATAACAACGTAACATGTAAACATGTTTACATGCTACGTTGTTATATCTTTAATATAGAGGAGAAGATATAAAATAACAACGCAGCATGTAAACATGTTTACACTACTTGTAAATATAGTAATCATGATTGATAAATGTCAGAAATCAAGATTTTTTATTATGTTGAGGTGTGGTTTCCACTTGACCACTGGTACTTGGTTGTGGTGATGTTTTTCTTGCCCTAACCCTAGGCCTTGTTACCACGCTGACGGAGTCAGTGACAGTGGTATCTGAAGACTCTTTTCCCCATCATCATCTTTAAATGATTATCATATCATAATATTATATTATATTGGTGGTTTCTGTTCCTATTTGTTGCTAGCATGCTATGCAATTAATTAAACAGTCATTTCTGGAATGCCACAAAAGTATGTTTCTATTAATCGCAAGAACGTTTCTCAAATTGTGTCCTTTTGTATAAAACAGTGTAAGTTGTCTAGTATATCCAATTTATGTGCAAATATATCATTGCCTAGCCCATGGTATTATTAATCCGTTAGTATACATGGTTTTGAGCAATAGGCGTCTTTTACAAGATATGAACTTCGGTGGTTGTATTCGTAAGCACTTCACTCAAATCAACTTTCCCAAAAGTTTGTTTGCACAACTTTGTTGGAATATGTATTATTCAGTTAGCACAAAGATATCTTACAAATCACATTCCTTATTTTGATAAAAAACTGCACAGAACATTAATCTTGCCTCGATTTCGCCATTATAACTTTAGCTTTGCCTAACTTTGATACTTCAGTGAGATAGTTCCATCATTCAACATTATCCTAGACATATTGGCATCTAAGAATATTGCATCTTAGCACCCTTTTGAGGAGTAAATAATGCCCCGATTTGTATCAACATACGCTGCTATATCGCTCATTTTAAGCACGCGATGCGGCAACACACGACCGCAGCGGCTCAGACTAGCGCAAACCGGGTCACTATTTGGGCTTCAAAAGGGTCCGGATTCGATACAAGTGTCGACTAGTGAATAGGATGCACAGTTTTTATTTGGATTTCAAAAGGGTCTGGATTCAACACAAGTGCCGACTAGTGACGTAGTGTCATTTGCTACACCAGTATTCTGATTTATTGTGGGCGCATACTATAACAGTAAAATTGAGCGCAAAAGACATCTTAGTTCAGCTACCGTTTTCTTTGTTTTTTTCTCCAAGTTCCACGTCTCCCAAACGCAGTTATTGTTTGGGCGTCATGTTACATGAATGTCTAGATTTCTAGTATGTCAAAACTCTGCAAGATGTCACCATTGGAGACACCGGGGATCTCGCAGGAATATTCCGTGATTGGATAACTTACAAGTGATGTCACTCACGCTGGCCAATGGAGTTCATTCCAAGAGGTAAATTCTGACCAGCCCTGAGCAACGTTAAGATGACAAAACGGTATTGCTTCAAATCTACGATTTTGCAGGAATATAAGTGACTTTGTGGTATCATTTCACACCGCTTGCTGATGCTGAATATATCACGAGAGAATGAAAAAATATGGGCGCACAAAATAGTTACAAGGTGGCAATTTTTGCATATTTTGGGCGAAATGGCATAGAAAAATGGCGAGGCAGTCCACCTTGCACGTCATATACCAGGGGAAACACTAGAATTTTGGCAGAAAAACTGTACCAACTACATAAATAAAAAATACCCCTATCAACACTGAGATTATATAAACGTACCCTGTGAGATGAAGTTCTTCTCAAACTTCTGCAGGAACTCGAGGTAGAGGAGATCATCGGCTGACAACGCCTCCTCTCCCACCACTGCCTTCATGGCCTGCACGTCCTTGCCGATGGCGTAACACGCATACTGCAACATGCATGCATGTTAGCGTCACTCGTGTGCACACTTAATCAGAGGCAGTACAAGCACGTTTAGCTTGTACTTGAGTGTAACCGGGGAGAAAGCTACTCAAGTAGTTTGTACTTGAGTAAAAGTAACTTGAGACAAACGTAAAGGTACTTTCTACTACAACTGCTTTCACACAAAAAATAAAATCGGACTGTTGATAAACGAAAGGCTGTCTTGTCCAGTTGCCATCAGGGGTTTTTGTACTTGTAATCTTAATAAATCTTGTTGAATATTGATGAACACATGTGGACCATGGAGTGGTCAGTCAGCATACTCACCAGTTGGTTGGACACATCTGAATGGTCATCTCGGGTCATTCCCTCCCCAATGGCCGACTTCATGAGACGGGACAGTGACGGCAGCACGTTGATGGGTGGGTAGATCTACACAGAGAGAACACTCTCTAAACTGGCCTTCAAATGGTACATTTATTGTCTTTACATACATGTATAATGAATGCACACACTATATATATATATAAACATACCGGTAGATGTAATATAAGGAGGCTTTAATTGTATTTGAAATAATGCACTAGTACACATATTATTGTATACATATCATAGCTTTGATTTGCGCACTTTTCAAATATTTAATTTGAAGTATTGGAGTGATTAAACTAAAACAATGTATTTAACACTTAGGATCATCTCTCAAAATGTCAGTGTCCGATATCACATTAAATTTCTTTTGTCTGGGGGAGGGGAGTCAGAGGCAGTTACGTCTGGGGGAGGGGAGTCAGAGGCAGTTACGTCTGGGGGAGGGGAGTCAGAGGCAGTTACGTCTGGGGGAGGGGAGTCAGAGGCAGTTACGTCTGGGGGAGGGGAGTCAGAGGCAGTTACATCTGGCATCAGACATCAATATTTTATGCTTCCGGCCAATACTGTTAATATATTGACATAATCATTTCAATATTTACAAACTTTTGTTTCGGTGGATGATGTTCTTCTGATATCAGGTACCAACGTTCTGAGGTGATTCCTTAATGCAATCAACATGTAACTGTTTTGAGTATTTTACGTGTGGCTGAAATGTTGATCATACCACACTAAAAAATAGCATTTTGTATGATACACTCTACCTAGTACTGCACAAGGTGTCTGCGAGGGATAGATGTTTACCTGTCGATTATGGAGTTGTCGGTCGACATAGATCTGCCCCTCCGTGATGTAGCCAGTCAAATCAGGAATGGGATGGGTGATATCTGCAAAAATAAACATTCTTTATGCCACAGGGCTGACGTTGCTAATATGTAGAGAATTAAATTTAATCTGCAATGATATATATGGGACAGGAGACTAAGCCTACATTTTATTGTTGTCACTGTAGCCTCCATGTTCTTAATTTCAACAATTGTGACACATATGTAAAACTCTAAACAAAGACTGTCAATAGTAACTGCAAGTTCTTGGAAACTGTGCACAACCAGTCTGGTTTGTGTCGTCAAGACAGCAAGTGGGTCAAAGTACAACTGATTCAGCATTCTTGCTAATAATGATCAACTCAGGGTTGAGAGGATGATTCCGGGTACCGGAACAGGTAACATCACTTAAAAGATTCATCAATGGAAATTAAACTTGTAGAACGTTGACTAACCGTCGTTGGGCATGGTGAGGATGGGCAGTTGGGTGATGGAGCCATTACGCCCCTCTACTCGCCCCGCCCTCTCGTAGATGGTCGCCAGATCGGTGTACATGTAGCCAGGGAAACCTCGACGGCCCGGCACCTCCTCTCTCGCAGCCGACACCTACACAAGGTCAAGGGGTCACGACCTCAGGTCAACGTCATCATACCAACTATTTAAAATCAATTACAAAATACCAATTCCAATTATTTATGTGCAGAGTAACCAAAAACATACACTCAGTGCAAAAATAACTTTGTGACTTTCCCAAATAGATGTAATTTCAAACATTATCTTCCATCATTCAAAGTGCATTTTAGTGACAATTCACAAGAAACCTACAAATCTCCACTTGTAATTATTTTTAAAATATGGGAATTTGTTAAAGTATATGAAATAAAATGTAGGAATGCTGGATGCCCTGCAATAAGCATGTGTACTGCGATACGTACCTCTCGCAACGCCTCAGCATAGGAACTCATGTCAGTGAGGATGACAAGGACGTGTTTCTCACACTGGTAGGCGAGGAACTCTGCCATGGTCAGAGCAATACGGGGCGTGATGATTCGTTCAATCCTGCACACAAACACTTATTGTCAACACCATTAAAGACCACCAGACATTGACAGTTTAGTCAGTCTGGCTTATGTGCGCATTCAAGAATAATAATATAAATTAGTGCCAAATCCAAGATTATGATGATGTTTCACATTCATTAGAAACGAAGAATAATATAGTATAAAATGTGTTTGGATTGGGTACATTTAAATTCAACATTAATTGTAATTATATATAATACAAAAATAAAGTTGACTAAAATATTCCATAACAGAAATAATCAGTTTGATGAGAATAATGACAATGGTAAATGTGTCTTACAACATTAATGTGCATTATTAGTACAACTCAATGATAATAAAGAATATGTAAATTATAATACCAATAATACATTGGCATCACAATGACATGAAGACAGAGGGGCTGAGCTGGAGGCTCAGCACTTCACACCTATCCGACATGACATCGGAAGACAGGAGGAAGGGGCACTGTTGGAGATTTTTTTTAAATATTAGGGGCCCCAAGCCCTCCATTCCAATGACTATGTAATAAAAATTGTGTGCAACTTAACTACAAAAACCAGATATTCACTATTAAGTGCTTTTGACACAGAAATAACAAGATGAGAAACAATTTATGAATTAACGTGAGAGAACGACCTAAGTGTAAGGCCAAAGACAACTGAGCCAGTGAGCTGTGTTGACCACCGTTGACCAATGGTAGTGGACACTCAGATGGAGTCATTGACCTAAGTGTAAGGCCAAAGACAACTGAGCCAGTGAGCTGTGTTGACCACTATTGACCAATGGTAGTGGACACTCACGTGGGGTCATCGACCTAAGTGTAAGGCCAAAGACAACTGAGCCAGTGAGCTATGTTGACCACTATTGACCAATGGTAGTGGACACTCACATGGAGTCATCGACCTAAGTGTAAGGCCAAAGACAACTGAGCCAGTGAGCTGTGTTGACCACCATTGACCAATGGTAGTGGACACTCACATGGAGTCATTGACCTAAGTGTAAGGCCAAAGACAACTGAGCCAGTGAGCTATGTTGACCACCATTGACCAATGGTAGTGGACACTCACATGGAGTCATTGACCTAAGTGTAAGGCCAAAGACAACTGAGCCAGTGTGCTGTGTTGACCACCATTGACCAATGGTAGTGGACACTCACATGGAGTCATTGACCTAAGTGTAAGGCCAAAGACAACTGAGCCAGTGAGCTATGTTGACCACCATTGACCAATGGTAGTGGACACTCACATGGAGTCATTGACCTAAGTGTAAGGCCAAAGACAACTGAGCCAGTGAGCTATGTTGACCACCATTGACCAAAGGTAGTGGACACTCACATTGAGTCATTGACCTAAGAGTAAGGCCAAAGACAACTGAGCCAGTGAGCTATGTTGACCACCATTGACCAATGGTAGTGGACACTCACATGGAGTCATTGACCTAAGTGTAAGGCCAAAGACAACTGAGCCAGTGAGCTATGTTGACCACCATTGACCAATGGTAGTGGACACTCACGTGGAGTCAATGACCTATGTGTAAGGCCAAAGACAACTGAGTCGGTGAGCTATGTTAACCACCATTGACCAATGGTAGTGGACACTCACGTGGAGTCATTGACCTAAGTGTAAGGCCAAAGACAACTGAGCCAGTGAGCTATGTTGACCACCATTGACCAATGGTAGTGGACACTCACATGGAGTCATTGACCTAAGTGTAAGGCCAAAGACAACTGAGCCAGTGAGCTATGTTGACCACCATTGACCAATGGTAGTGGACACTCACGTGGGATCATTGACCTAAGTGTAAGGCCAAAGACAACTGAGCCAGTGAGCTATGTTGACCACCATTGACCAAGGGTAGTGGACACTCAAGTGGGGTCATCAACCTAAGTGTAAGGCCAAAGACAACTGAGCCAGTGAGCTATGTTGACCACCATTGACCAATGGTAGTGGACACTCACGTGGAGTCATTGACTTAACTGAAAGGCCAAAGACAACTGAGCCAGTGTGCTATGTTGACCACCAATGACCAATGGTAGTGGACACTCACATGGAGTCATTGACCTAAGTATAAGGCCAAAGACAACTGAGCCAGTGAGCTATGTTGACCACCATTGACCAAGGGTAGTGGACACTCAAGTGGGGTCATCAACCTAAGTGTAAGGCCAAAGACAACTGAGCCAGTGAGCTATGTTGACCACCATTGACCAATGGTAGTGGACACTCACGTGGAGTCATTGACCTAACTGAAAGGCCAAAGACAACTGAGCCAGTGAGCTATGTTGACCACCATTGACTAATGGTAGTGGACACTTACGTGGAGTCATTGACCTAACTGAAAGGCCAAAGACAACTGAGCCAGTGTGCTGTGTTGACCACCATTGACCAATGGTAGTGGACACTCACATGGAGTCATTGACCTAAGTATAAGGCCAAAGACAACTGAGCCAGTGAGCTATGTTGACCACCATTGACCAATGGTAGTGGACACTCACATTGAGTCATTGACCTAAGTGTAAGGCCAAAGACAACTGAGCCAGTGAGCTATGTTGACCACCATTGACCAATGGTAGTGGACACTCACATGGAGTCATTGACCTAAGTGTAAGGCCAAAGACAACTGAGCCAGTGAGCTATGTTGACCACCATTGACCAATGGTAGTGGACACTCACGTGGAGTCAATGACCTATGTGTAAGGCCAAAGACAACTGAGTCGGTGAGCTATGTTGACCACCATTGACCAATGGTAGTGGACACTCACGTGGGATCATTGACCTAAGTGTAAGGCCAAAGACAACTGAGCCAGTGAGCTATGTTGACCACCATTGACCAAGGGTAGTGGACACTCAAGTGGGGTCATCAACCTAAGTGTAAGGCCAAAGACAACTGAGCCAGTGAGCTATGTTGACCACCATTGACCAATGGTAGTGGACACTCACGTGGAGTCATTGACCTAACTGAAAGGCCAAAGACAACTGAGCCAGTGTGCTATGTTGACCACCAATGACCAATGGTAGTGGACACTCACATGGAGTCATTGACCTAAGTATAAGGCCAAAGACAACTGAGCCAGTGAGCTATGTTGACCACCATTGACCAAGGGTAGTGGACACTCAAGTGGGGTCATCAACCTAAGTGTAAGGCCAAAGACAACTGAGCCAGTGAGCTATGTTGACCACCATTGACCAATGGTAGTGGACACTCACGTGGAGTCATTGACCTAACTGAAAGGCCAAAGACAACTGAGCCAGTGTGCTATGTTGACCACCATTGACTAATGGTAGTGGACACTTACGTGGAGTCATTGACCTAACTGAAAGGCCAAAGACAACTGAGCCAGTGTGCTGTGTTGACCACCATTGACCAATGGTAGTGGACACTCACATGGAGTCATTGACCTAAGTATAAGGCCAAAGACAACTGAGCCAGTGAGCTATGTTGACCACCATTGACCAATGGTAGTGGACACTCACATGGAGTCATTGACCTAAGTGTAAGGCAAAAGACAACTGAGCCAGTGAGCTATGTTAACCACCATTGACCAATGGTAGTGGACACTCATGTGGGGTCATTGACCTAAGTGTAAGGCCAAAGACAACTGAGCCAGTGAGCTATTTTGACGACCATTGACCAATGGTAGTGGACACTCACATTGAGTCATTGACCTAAGTGTAAGGCCAAAGACAACTGAGCCAGTGAGCTATGTTGACCTCCATTGACCAATGGTAGTGGAAACTCACATGGAGTCATTGACCTAAGTGTAAGGCCAAAGACAACTGAGCCAGTGAGCTACGTCGACCACCATTGACCAATGGTAGTGGACACTCACGTGGAGTCAATGACCTATGTGTAAGGCCAAAGACAACCGAGTCGGTGAGCTATGTTGACCACCATTGACCAATGGTATTGGACACTCACGTGGGATCATTGACCTAAGTGTAAGGCCAAAGACAACTGAGCCAGTGAGCTATGTTGACCACCATTGACCAATGGTAGTGGACACTCACGTGGAGTCATTGACCTAACTGAAAGGCCAAAGACAACTGAGCCCGTGTGCTATGTTGACCACCATTGACCAATGGTAGTGGACACTCACGTGGAGTCATTGACCTAACTGAAAGGCCAAAGACAACTGAGCCAGTGAGCTATGTTGACCACCAATGACCAATGGTAGTGGACACTCACATGGAGTCATTGACCTAAGTATAAGGCCAAAGACAACTGAGCCAGTGAGCTATGTTGACCACCATTGACCAATGGTAGTGGACACTCACATGGAGTCATTGACCTAAGTGTAAGGCAAAAGACAACTGAGCCAGTGAGCTATGTTAACCACCATTGTCCAATGGTAGTGGACACTCATGTGGGGTCATCGACCTAAGTGTAAGGCCAAAGACAACTGAGCCAGTGAGCTATTTTGACGACCATTGACCAATGGTAGTGGACACTCACGTGGAGTCAATGACCTATGTGTAAGGCCAAAGACCACCATTGACCAATGGTAGTGGACACTCACGTGGGATCATTGACCTAAGTGTAAGGCCAAAGACAACTGAGCCAGTGAGCTATGTTGACCACCATTGACCAATGGTAGTGGACACTCACGTGGGATCATTGACCTAAGTATAAGGCCAAAGACAACTGAGCCAGTGAGCTATGTTGACCACCATTGACCAATGGTAGTGGACACTCACGGGGGGCTCATCGACCTAAGTGTAAGGCCAAAGACAACTGAGCCAGTGATCTATTTTGACGACCATTGACCAATGGTAGTGGACACTCACGTGGAGTCAATGACCTATGTGTAAGGCCAAAGACAACTGAGTCGGTGAGCTATGTTGACCACCATTGACCAATGGTAGTGGACACTCAAGTGGGATCATTGACCTAAATGTAAGGCCAAAGACAACTGAGCCAATGAGCTATGTTGACCACCATTGACCAATGGTAGTGGACACTCACGTGGGATCATTGACCTAAGTAAGACCAAAGACAACTGAGCTGGTCAGCTATGTTGACCACCACTGACCAGTGGTTGTGGACACTCACGTGGGGTCGTTGGCGAGGTTGAGGAAGAGACTGACGTTCTCCATGGAGCCATTCTCCTCAAAATCTTGCTTGAAGAAGCGCGCTGTCTCCATGTTCACCTGACGCACAAATACACACACACAGCTCAGTACAACTACCAAACTCTGTCTCCATGTTCACCGGGCGCACACACACACAGCTCAGTACAACCACCAAACTTTGTCTTAATGTTCACCTGGCGCACACACACACAGCTCAATACAACCACCAAACTTTGTCTTCATGTTCACCTGGTGCACACACACACAGCTCAGTACAACCACCAAACTTTGTCTTCATGTTCACCTGGCGCACACACACACAGCTCAATACAACCACCAAACTTTGTCTTCATGTTCACCTGGCACACTATGTCTCCATGTTCACCTGGCGCACACACACACAGCTCAGTACAACCACCAAACTATGTCTCCATGTTCACCTGGCGCGCACACACACCCACAGCTCAGTACAACTACCAAACTATGTCTCCATGTTCACCTGGCGCGCACACACACACACAGCTCAGTACAACCACCAAACTATGTCTTCATGTTCACTTGGCGCACTATGTCTCCATGTTCACCTGGCGCGCACACACACACACACAGCTCAGTACAACCACCAAACTATGTCTTGATGTTCACCTGGTGCACACACACACACAGCTCAGTACAACCACCAAACTATGTCTTCATGTTCACCTGGCGCACTATGTCTCCATGTTCACCTGGCGCGCACACACACACACACACAGCTCAGTACAACTACCAAACTATGTGTTCATGTTCACCTGGCGCGCACACACACACACACACACACACACACACACACACACACACACACACACACACACAGCTCAGTACAACTACCAAACTATGTGTTCATGTTCACCTGGCGCGCACACACACACACAGCTCAGTACAACTACCAAACTATGTCTTCATGTTCACCTGGCGCACACACGCATGCACACACACACAGCTCAGTACAACTACTAAATTCTGTCTCCATGTTCACCCGGCGCGCACACACACACAGCTCAGCACAACTACCAAAATCTGTCTCCGTGTTCACCTGGCACACGCACACGCACACACGCACACACACACACACACACACAGCTCAGCACATCCACCAAACTCTGTCTCCATGTTCACTCGGCACACGCACGCATGCATGCACACAGCTCAGTACAACCATCAAACTCTGTCTCCGTGTTCACTCGGCACACGCACGCATGCATGCACACAGCTCAGTACAACCATCAAAATCAATGCTTCAGTGGTGACATTAAAAGTTTCAAACTCCCGCAGTTTTTTACTTATTTAAGTTCAGATATGTGCTTCATTTCAGACACATTTCATGAAAAATAGCTCTGCATATCCACATTACATGCAATAGCGATTACAATAACACTCTCTCAACTTTTTACCTATTTCATTTTAGGAAAATGGACCATATAATAACATCTTTGTTTAAAGACCATTAAATCCAAGGCTAATGCCCCATTCATGATTCTCAACATGATACATATAAAAAGAAAATACACAATACATTTAATAATTATATAAAAAGTACTGATAAACTAATTAAATACCACAGATAAAGTGGATAAGTTATAAAAAAAAATACCATATCTATACTGTAAAACGTCAGTGCACTTCTGGGGACCCCCAGAAAATTATGAGCCCTTAACCAAAACTTCAACAAGGAATTTTTCAAGATATTAACAGCAATGTGCGGTGTGTTTTGTTTACTCACACCCATGGCTGCGAAGACGATGGCAAAGTTATCATCGTGGTCATCCTGAACGCTCTTAGTGGGCAGCTTCACGAGGCCGGCCTGGCGACAGATCTGGGCAGCAATCTACAATGCACAGATCACATGGTCATCACATGGGTCGGTGCACACCAGGCCTGGAGTAATAGTAATGATTACAAATACTGAAGTAATAGCAATAGTAATAGGTTGAGCAAAAACTCAATGTAATAGTAATAGGAAGCAATGTAATAGTAATTGACCTATTATTTTTATATCACTATTGAACATTGCAACCGAATTTTAACTACATAAAAATTCCATTTGATTAGGTTGTAGATTCCACTAGTTTCTTCAGGTTTTATGGTTGTTCCCCCCTTGTCAACTTCAGCATGGCCCTGGTGAAGTTTTACCCTAGTTTTATGAGAGTTTACACAGCACAGGACACTAGTGGGACTGCTGCATTGACTACACAGATTAAACCTGATGTATTTGTACTTGAGCCAGTAATTGTCCACCAAACACCTAGCATTCTGTGGTGTCATTTTAAGCCGCTCGCTGATGCAGAATACATCGCGAAATAACCAAAAAATTTGTTCACGAAATAGTTGAGGCAGCAATATCGGCATATTTTGGGCAAGACAGCATAGAAAAACGGTGAGGTGGCCCACCTCGCTTGTCATATACCAGGGGAAACACCGACATACACAACTAATCTCTGTATTATTATTTTACTGAATTAATTCAAGTTGATGTTTATGAAATTTGTACATTCAAGTTGATATAAACAATGAAATATAGACACATTGCATACCATTGTCCTCTAAATGAGGTTTGGTCTGGGTTTTGACTGTTTTAGGGGCAAAAACCAGCCTAGTTTTATTCGTACGGCTAAAATGCCCCGGTTTTAACTGTTAAACTCTGATAATAATGCGTGGCTTGATAATGCTGGTACCTTTGACAAATTCATGGTGCTTACTCTACCATAACAGCATGTTGGCAGCAGGTAGTGCAGCGCTGGTATAGGTTTATGTAGATTGAGACCATTGGTTCAGTGAATTCACAACTCAAGTTTTTCCAATTTCGCTGCGTGGGATCTTTTACCAACAGTTTTTATTGGCTGGGGTGAATGAAATTGCCCACTTTTTGAAATGGCAGCAGGTGGAATCAAACCACGGTCCCCTGGCACTCTGACCACTAGGCTCCTGGATATTTTGAATGTGCTTATAAAGTAATCACCAGAGTTCTTCGACACATGATGTTTAGTTGAAGTGGCTAATCAGCTCATTTAAAAATTAAACAAAATTATAATTATTATGTCATTAAATAGATAAATTAGGTAAAATGTCAATTAAATCAATCAATCAAAAAAAGTTTTTAGAAAGTCCTCCATGACAATGTTTGTATCCAACAAAGTATCAAGCAATATGTGAAGGCATACCAAACCTACGAGACCCGTTTTTATAAATAAACCAAAGGCAGCCAGACCAATGCTTCTAAACTAAGGTAACAACAATGTGGGGGTTTGCTTGCGAGTGCGACCTTGACTGACCTCGTTGTGGGGGAGACCAGCGGCCGAGAAGATGGGGATCTTCTGTCCGCGGGCGATACTGTTCATGCCGTCAATGGCAGAGATTCCTGTCTGGATCATCTCCTCGGGGTAGATACGAGACCACGGGTTGATGGGCTGACCTGGAACATACAACAGCCATAATTATATATATATATATATCACGGGCATGTTTCTTTCTTCTGTATGGTCCCAATGACTATCTTATCGCCGTGACTACCATAATAACAGTACGTATTCGGACACCTATAAATTATTACATTGTCAGCTGTCCGAAAACCTACAGTACAAAAAGGAAAACAGTTTTGGTGTCCGAAAACATGACGTCATTATGGAATGTACATATTCGGATACATAAAAATAGGTGTCTGTAAACATACTGTATATAGAATTATTACTGTTTATAGATGCTGAGTGTGTCGAAAAAACATAAGTGTCTGAATGCATATTAGTAAAAAAAGGTAAGTTCTTATATAGCGCAATATCCAGTCCTCAGAGCTGTTCAAAGCGCTTTACACTTTACTCCCTGTCTCGACTTCTCAGGGAAGCATCCAGCTACACTGCAATTGATGCACGAAGACTACTCGTACACAAATATCAACCACTGTCTATAGCCAGGTACTCATTCATACAGCTGAGTGAACTGGAGCAACGTAGAGTGAACGAACTTGCCCAAGGTTTGATACCGCCGCACAGGATTCGAACCCGGGTTCTCTCTGTTGAGAGTACGAAGCTCTAGCCACTGCACCACGGCGCTCCACATGCAGTCATTACGATACAAGTAAAGTGAATATGATGTGAAATGTGCAATATGAAAGAATGGATAAAAGAAATGTACGGCACTTTTCATAGATTATGGAATGACTATTTTATGGAACACTACAAAAGTTGGTTAATTTCAAAACTATGTTTTAGAGGTACAGACAACATACATAGACTGTTTTAGAGCAGAAATGTTTACATAGAAAGTGAAATATAGGTTTTCTTAAGATAATTTATATTGCTATCAAATTCCATTTTATTCCTTTACTGATGGTGCTACAGCCACAAAGTTTAAAACAAGTTAAATTAGATGTAAACCACATCTGAAAAAATTACAGATTTGGGACATTAATTAACCCTTTACTGTGCAAGTCGCCCAGAATCACCCAACCCTTCCAACATGCAACCATTCCAAAACCGAGCGCTAAACTCGCAGCTGCTAATGAGGCCTTTTGTTTACCACGTTCAGATCCTAGTTTTACATTAACCATCCAGTTGAAACTGGTGACATAGGCTATACAATAGCCAAGGAAACATGTGGTTTTCGTCATCTTGAAAAAGAAGTTTCTGTTTGTGAATAGAGTTTATTTCGAATGAAGTTGAGTTGCGTTCGTCAAATTGGATTCTGACATCGTACGGCATATGGCAGTTTTGACTTGGGTCAGGTCATTTCCCGACAATTTCGAGTCAGGTGTCGATGTCTGCAACATCAGTAATGTTGACAATGAACACAGAGACCATATTATCGTCCAATTGTGCTCTTTGAGCGACTTTTCGATGCAGAGATACGAAGTAGATGTCCCGTCGACAGCGTCTTCATTTCGCCGATATGTACAGCCATCTTGTTGATCGAGCACCATCCGTACCTCGCTTAATCAGTTTATTTTAGCGGTATTTCGTTAGTATTATCCCACTGCTGCAGTCAGGGGAACACATACTTGTGAGAGTTTGTGATCTTTCGTAATTTCTAGTGTTAATTTTGTACTGGAACAGAAAATTCCAGTCAATAATATGATTGGTAAACGGTAGCCATTTTGTAAATTACAAATTTTATGTTTTCACGGTTGTTGATATCGTCAACAAAATGAATTGTAATTCGAAAACTAACCATCAGAATTGGATGTTTTATTAGCATTACCACATGAAAAATAAAAACTGCATTACCTAAACATGTTTTGTTATGCATGTAAGGAGCGTCTTCTTCTTAAGTAAATGTTTTTTATTTCATGAAAATCGGACAACTACTGACAAAGTTATTAAGTTGGAAATGTTACTACCCCAGGGGTTTTCGTTGGAACGGTGAACATGAAAAATAACACAGAAAGAATAGGGTCACAGTATTTCCAGAGTGTACCCCTATTTTACAATTTTTGTCATTGTTTTCACAACAGATAAGTAATTAATTGAGGTAATTACTTCAAAATTTGCATATATAGGTATTTTCATACGAGGAATTAATTTTTTGCATTTTCGTTGACCTAATTTGCATATTTCATGACCTAATTAGCATAATATGGCTGACATATTGAATCATAGACTGTAACAAGATGCAAATCATGTCATGTCATTAATTGTTTAGAGTATATTTACAGGGTATCAGAAAATGTAATATATCTTGTTTCATTATAGTCGATTTAAATCCCAATTTTTGGTCAAAATTGGTGCATCATTAGCATAATTATTACAAAATGGCGGCCATATTGAATGAGGATTCCCAATGTTTTGTGAAGAAATTGTTATTTTGAGCATGTAATGAACTCAGTAATGGCGTTTACAATAGTACAGCATAAACTGTTTCATTGCTATCAATTAATTACCACAATTTGAATAATTTGTGGAGTAATTTGCATAAAATAAAATGGTGGACATATTAAATGTAAAATCCAAATTTTTGAATACATTTTTTTCCAAAAGCACATCTTTACTATTTGAGGCATGTTGTAAAATAGTACAGCACAAACATTTTCATTAGAACTCACTTATTTGCCATTTACATAATTGATTAATGTAATTATCATAAAATAAAATGGCGAACATAGTAAATTTGGTATCCTCATTCGTGTTATAAAAAATTTCAAAAGCATTATCAATTTATCATTTAGCGTTTAGCACTTCTTATCATAGTACTACATAGAGTTTAATTACTATCATTAGATGTCACTTAATTCCCACTTTGCATAATTAATGTCTGTACGAGTTATACTTAGCAAAGTGAATTGCAGAAAGTGTCATGGACCTGAGAGATACCTGCATTTAAATACACAGAGTAATGAATAATTGCATCAACAACTCAAGTGTTATTGCTAGTCTCTGTTGTTACAATAGTTATATAAATAGGAATATATAATTATTAATTAAATAATATATAGTTATACACACCAATAATATAATTGTGGCAATAAATGAATATTATAATGGTGGAAATACCAATCTTAAACTGGCTAGTTATTACTACTAGTAAGAACAACAAATGTAACAAGTTCTTATTTAATATTTAACAGAGTAAGGTTGGAATAAAAGTTTATGAATTTCAAGTTTAAAATCAATTATTAAGTGTAGCCAGCGTACAGTGAATAGGGATTGCCTGTATGACAGCTAGGCGCCAAATCCGCCTAGCGGACAACCAGCGCAACGCGATTGTCCGCCTGGCGGATAACCAGCAGCATGCTGACGTTACCAGGCGGATGTTACTATTTTTAGCACAGCGTCACCGTCTGCGGTGGCGTTCTCGAAAACCGTGCAACTAGGTCGCACAAAATGCGATTTCTGCACTTGTAAACCTTTTTAAAATATCACATAACATATATCACCTGAACAGTCTGAAACTGACGCGTAGGTGTGTATATACACGAACTTGAATTTTAGGCGATAACATTACCAAAAATTCATGTTTATACGATAATTCGACATAACTTTCGTTTGGTTTAATGCAGAAACTTTGTGTAACGACTGCAGTGAAGACGAACACGTCTTCTAATTGGTCGAGCAGATCTCATGACGATCCAAATAGGTTTACAAGTGTGGGTTTTCAATTTGCCGTGACCTGTTTTTGCGAAAACCGTACCGTCATGGAGCGCCGTGACACTTTTGGCACGTATCATCGCTCAATCACGAACGATAAGTTCGTCAAATAAAGGAATACTTTTTAAAACTTTATGCCATTGTAAAGAACATTATCTTGCCGTTCCAGTGATATTAAATATGTAGTATTTAACGCGGACTTAATGATGTAAGGGCTGCGTGACCAGTGACCTGTCGTAGTTTAGCGTCAAAACTGGCCAGATCCAACAGCCGCGGCGGCCACTGTGGTAATGCTAGTTTTATTAAGACAAAATTAACACCCATGGCTACATTTGCTTCACTGGACAACTTATGATAGGTGCTGTGATTTTGTGTGTATAGCACAATGGAAATTGCATCGGTTGTCAAGATATTTTAATGCAAACAACACACAATAAAATTCACAATTGGCCGCCATCTTCAAGTCATCTGCCCACAGCAGGGTGTATAATAAGAAGGTTGTCTATCCAGGAAAAAGAGTTAATTACAAAAAAGTCCAACTATCTGCGTATCTGTTAACGAAGGGAAATATTGTGTCTCCAACTAGCTGCGTATCTGTTAATGAATGGAAATATTGTGTCTCCAATTAGCTGTGTATCAGTTAATGAATGGAAATATTGTGTCTCCAACTAGCTGCGTATCTGTTAACGAAGGGAAATATTGTGTCTCCAACTAGCTGCGTATCTGTTAATGAATGGAAATATTGTGTCTCCAATTAGCTGTGTATCAGTTAATGAATGGAAATATTGTGTCTCCAACTAGCTGCGTATCTGTTAATGAATGGAAATATTGTGTCTCCTACTAGCTGAGTATCTGTTAATGAATGGAAATATTGTGTCTCCAACTAGCTGCGTATCTGTTAATGAATGGAAATATTGTGTCTCCAATTAGCTGTGTATCAGTTAATGAATGGAAATATTGTGTCTCCAACTAGCTGCGTATCTGTTAATGAATGGAAATATTGTGTCTCCTACTAGCTGAGTATCTGTTAATGAATGGAAATATTGTGTCTCCAACTAGCTGCGTATCAGTTAATGAATGGAAATATTGTGTCTCCTACTAGCTGCGTATCTGTTAATGAATGGAAATATTGTGTCTCCAACTAGCTGCGTATCAGTTAATGAATGGAAATATTGTGTCTCCAACTAGCTGCGTATCTGTTAATGAATGGAAATATTGTGTCTCCCACTAGCTGCGTATCTGTTAATGAATGGAAATATTGTGTCTCCAATTAGCAGCGTATCAGTTAATGAATGGAAATATTGTGTCTCTAATTAGCTGTGTATCTGTTAATGAATGGAAATATTGTTTTTCCAACTAGCTGCGTATCTGTTAATGAATGGAAATATTGTGTCTCCTACTAGCTGCGTATCTGTTAATGAATGGAAATATTGTGTCTCCAACTAGCTGTGTATTAGTTAATGAATGGAAATATTGTGTCTCTAATTAGCTGCGTATCCGTTAATGAATGGAAATATTGTGTCTCCTACTAGCTGCGTATCTGTTAATGAATGGAAATATTGTGTCTCTAATTAGCTGCGTATCCGTTAATGAATGGAAATATTGTGTCTCCTACTAGCTGCGTATCTGTTAATGAATGGAAATATTGTCTAATAGTAGCTGTGTATCAGTTAATGAATGTAGATATTGTGCCTCCTACTAGCTGTGCATCAGTTAATGAATGGAAACATTGTCTCCAACTAGCTGCGAATCTGTTAATGAATGGAAATATCGTATAGATCTCCAATTAGCTGCGTATTAGTTATCGAATGGAGAAATTGTACATGTACATATTCTCTTTAAGACTTGGTTGAAAGGTGTAAAAGACTGTCTGTTTACCCACCCTGGATGTCAAGGAAGTCTTCTGCGCACACACTCGGCCCCTTGTCTACGGGTTTACCAGAACCATTGAAGACACGGCCTGCAAACACAACAGTTAGACAGTGCAATGGGGCGACAATCTACAATTCCTATCAAGTATCATCAGTGGCTTTGTTATAAAATATACAATAGTTATCCAGAGATATCTAAAAATGCATGTTTAACATATGAAAATACAATTCAACAGCTTGAAAATGCAGTTCAACTGGTTGGGAGAATTTAACAGCCCCAAAGAGTACATAAAAGATGCATACAACCAAAGAAATTCTCAGACCATGTATCCTCAAACTTTGTACAAAACTCAACAACCAACAATACCAGGTGCTGTATATACCCTGTTAGTACCTACAGCTCATACCGACTAATTTAAAAAAACATATTTTGTATAGACAATAGACTGTCAATAGAAGACTGGAACAAAAATGATTTCAGCCACTTATCTTGTGGCCCGAACACTCAATAACACCACCCACACCATAGCCAATAGTGGCTTCTTACAATGTAACTATTCAGATTAAGAATGCACAACTTCTGAAGCATAATTAAAATGCACAATACTCAGTAGTAATATGATATGGCGGTACATGATATCGCTGTACATGATATGGCGGTACATGATATCGCTGTACATGATATGGCGATACATGATATCGCTGTACATGATATGGCGGTACACGATATCGCTGTACATGATATGGCGGTACATGATATGACGGTACATGATATGGCGGTACATGATATCGCTGTACATGATATGGCGGTACATGATATCGCTGTACATGATATGGCGGTACATGATATCGCTGTACATGATATCACTGTACATGATATGGCGGTACATGATATCGCTGTACATGATATGGCGGTACATGATATCGCTGTACATCCATCTGTGATTTGGACCGACTGACATCTAAAATGCTAGTTTGCTAATAGACAACTTAGGCAATTTATATTGACGCCTCACATCAAACAGAATACAAAAAACTTTGTAAATGCAGTTCAAGCGTATTCACGCACCCAGCATGTCTTCTGACACTGGCACTCGCAGGATGTCGCCTGTGAATTCACACGTTGTGTGTTTCGCGTCAATTCCTGACGTGCCCTCGAACACCTACAATAACAGCACTGGTATGTGAAAAAGGATGAAGAGGTGGGTTTAATATATAGGTATCTAATAAAGGCAGCAAGTGGGATGAAGTACAACTAATTAAGTGTTGGCAATGTACCAGAGGTAGCTGAACATTAAAGTCACCCCTGGCTCGAGAGGATGTTTAAGCAGGTCAAGTACACCAAATGGCGACTGAAGTATTTGGCATGTACTACACAAAACATCAATATCAAATAAGTACTTTTGAAGAAAATCTTCAAAAATTGTGTATTTAAAAAATAAAAATATTTAAAATCAACATAGTTAAAAAACAATATATATATGCAAAACCAGTGTACGTATTTAACCTCAACTGCGGTGACACTGACAACACTTGACCCAGTGACAGAGAGGTGACCCTTGACTCACCTGTACTACAGCCTTTGACCCGCTGACCTCAAGCACCTGACCACTGCGCCGTGTGCCGTCCTGCAGGGTGAGCTGTACAATCTCGGCGAACTTGGGAAACTGCAACATTCAAACCAACCTTCATCAACTGATGCTTTGATATCAGGATGAGGTGGCTTGGGTAAGGAGGGTGGAGCCTTATTACTAAGGTGACCCTCAATACTGGGTCAATGTGATCGGAATAGTGAGGTGACCGTATTAACAGGATTAATGTCCTACTCTATTGTTACTGACATAATTCGGGACTGGCCAAAGGAAGACATAATTGCAATGTGGCTGTATTATCGAGGTAACCATAATTTCATCAAGCAAGATTTAAATATACAATGATGACAAATTTTTGCAAATGTGTAATTGCAGTTTTTAGAACTTTACACACACACATACACACACACACACACAAACACACACACACACACATATATATATAAGCAATGCAGGGCCAGTTGTGAACAATTGTTTGGGACAGTTACAGGTAATTTTTTTTCATTTCAGACGCTGGAACAGAAGATGATGTTCAAAGCTGTTTTACTAGACTTACAGTTACGGTGAGTAGTAACCATAATATACACACACAACATTTGAGGGTTTGCGTTCTACGTACCTTCACGTCATCCAGGATGACAAGTGGACCATTCACTCCTGATACGGTTTTATATGCTGAAATTCAAGATGCAGTTCATCATTAAATGCATATTAATTACCGGTAACAATAACAATATGTCCAGTGGTGTCATTAGGAAATACAGAAGGAATCACGTAGTGCAGCCTGACAGCCTAGTGACAACCTGACAGGTCCTGGTTATTTATTTGATATAGGGCAGTTCCACGGTGTCGGACGTACATTTCGGACACTATAGTTATGCATTGCATCTTGGGACAGAAAGTGCCACAACTAACTTTTTACTGTCATATATTGTAAGAACCAACTATGAAATCATTATCACATATAGACTTTGTTCTCTCCTATAGTCATTTTTGGCATACAATGAAAAACATGCATGGTGTCGAACATATTCACACGGACCTAAAAGTTAACCAAATCTCTGTGATGTGTGAAGGTATATTACAAATATTTTGTCATGTATCTGTGGGGTAGATGTTAATCTGTTGACTAAATCTAATAAAATGTTGTATACATAATATTTAGAAAAAATAGACAAGAATATGTTTGGTATCTGACGTGTACATGTGAAATACAACACAGCAAGTTGATAAAATTATAATTATATTTTCTAAATAATGTTCTAAGAATGACTGAGATATAATTGATTCATTCACACAAAAGGCAAAACACTTATGTTTATGATTTATTTACCTAACTTTTACTGTTTTTTTAATGAAATACTAAAGCAATAATGCCATGGGTTGCTTCTAGTTCTACCTGATGTTTACAACAACGGGGAAGTACAATATTCCACCCAGAGAGCTAATTTTATGTGTAACCTGTAGTGGAGTAATTAATGCTAAATTAGAGAAGTACACTCTGAAATAAACCCTCTCATTCTCGGCACAATACTACAACTACATTTACAACTTTGCCGAGTAATTATCCAGATAAATTACAATATGTATGCGAATCATTGATTATATAATAATATTTTATTATAATATAACAATTGATTTCAATATAATACAGATATAACTAGAGAGATGGGTGCATATGTGTAGAACGTAGTAACCTCCTGCTCTATTCGGTAGTGTAATGAGTATGTCCGCTGCTTCAGTCATGGTTTAAATTACACAATACTCGAGTCGAGCAGTCTCGTGATACTGACAACTCGACAGAAGGCAGAAGCCAGAAGGGTCTACTACGAGACGGATATTTTCAGGAGAAGGATTCGTTTTCCCGCAAAAACTATTTGGATGCTTATACAACCGTCATGTTTGCCCTTTAACGACACCAATACCCCGGCTACCTTGCAATGTCAACATAATGTCATATAAACCTCTGCGTCGTATTGAAAACCAGTGAAGCGAAGTAGCCGATAGCCGTTCGTTTGAGGGTCAGTGTGCCACGCAGAACTAAACACTTTCTAACGACACCCATCGCGCTTCGGCGGAGAAATTTCGCCAAATGATTCCAGATACTTACTCAGACGTGGCTGCGACAGATAATTCCTCGTTATGGCCATCTTGTGGGTCCTGAGACCGGCGCCATCCCCCATCGTTTTGGTAGTCGCCATGTTTCCCTTGTGACAGCGCAGCGAGTAGTGGCCTCGAACGTCCTCCTAGGTGGCGCCACGCCCACGACAGCGCTGACCAATCGCGCGCAAGGCCGTCGAAAGGGCGAAGGCGACACTAAGGGCAAGGCACACTAAATACTGCGGTGTACGTCCACAAAACGCATTTTATGGTGGCAATTAATGTGACTTCTTCTTCTCCCTTTTAAAGGGCTGGGCTCTTGCGTGCGTAATTAGCCCTGAGGGGGTGCGATGCCCAGAGGGAAGGGAGAGAAGGAGAGGGAAGAGGACGAGAGGAGAGGGAGAGACAGATTGAGACACCGGGAGGGGGTAGAGACGCAGATCGAGACAGAGAGTGATGGAGAGTTATGTAAGTAGTATTGAATATTGGAACTTGGAAAGGACGAGAGGAGAGGGAGAGGCATATTGAGACACCGAGAGGGGATGGAGACGCTGATCGAGACAGAAGGTGAGGGAGAGTTATGTAAGTATTGAATATTGGAATTTGGAAGACGAAGATATAGGGAATCGATGACTTGACGGGGGCTTGAAGAGGGAGCTAGAGGAACTTGAAGAGGAAGAGGGAAGGGGACTTGAAGAGGGAGAGGGGGAGGAACTCGAATAGGAAGAGGGAGAGGAACTTGAAGAGGGTGAGGGACTTGAATAGGTATAGAAGGACTTGAAGAGGAAATGGAGAGGGACTTGAAAAAGGAGAGGCCGGGATATGAAGAGGGAGAGGGACTTGAATAGGAAAAGGGAGAGGGACTTGAAGAGGGAGATCGAGTAACTTGAATGGGAAGGGGGAGAGGGACTTGAAGATGGAGAGTGACTTGAAGAACGAGAGAGAGAAAGAGAGAGAGAGAGAGAGCTAGAGAGAGAGAGAGAGAGAGAGGGGGGGGGACTTGAGGAGGGAGAGCAAGAGAGGGACTTGAAGAGGAAGAGGGAGATGAACTTGAAGATGGAGAGGAACTTGAAGAGGGATGAGAGAGAGAGAGGGGATCTTGAAGAGGGAGATGAACTTGAAGATGGAGTGGAACTTGAAGAGGGAGGAGAGAGAAAGGGACTTGAAGAGGGAGAGGGACTTGAAGAGGAAGAGGGAGAGTGACTTGAAGAGGAAGAGGGGGGAGGTCTTGAAGAGGGAGGGGGAGGGGGAGGGGGAGAGAGAGAGAGAGAGAGAGAGAGAGAGAGAGAGAGAGAGAGAGAGAGAGAGAGAGAGAGAGAGAGAGAGAGAGAGAGAGAGAGAGAGAGAGAGAGAGAGAGAGAGAGAGAGAGAGAGAGAGAGTGAGGGGGGGGGACTTGAAGAGGAAAATGAAGAGGGACTTGAGGAGGGAGAGCAAGAGAGTGGCTTGAAGAGAAAGAGGGAGATGAACTTGAAGATGGAGAGGAACTTGAAGAGGGATGAGAGAGAGAGAGAGAGAGAGAGAGGGACTTGAAGAGGGAGAGGGACTTGAAGAGGAAGAGGGAGAGGGACTTGAAGAGGAAGAGGGGGAAGGTATTGAAGAGGGAGAGGAACTTGAAGAGGGAAAAGTAGATCGGGGAACTTGAAGAGGGAGAGGGACTTGAAGAGGAAGAGGGAGAGGGACTTGACGAGAGAGAGGGACTTTGAAGAGGGAAATGAAGAGGAACTTCAAGACGGAGAGGACTTGAAGAGGACTGAGGATCGAGAGAAAGAGGCATCATGCATGCATGCATGCATGCAGATATCGCAGGATCCGCTGAATAATAGCTCATACATCCATTGCTTTTATGCTGGCTTTAATAATGTTATGTTCCTTTTATTTCAGTTTATTTTGGTGGCACCATGCAGTATAACATACACCTTAAAAATATTATATATCAATTTCATCCTTGTTTTGCAAAAAAACAAACCCACGTAATATGACATGTAAACTAAAAAGTTATGTAAATACATGTTCTTCTTCTTCACAGTCTTGTGGTCACTTCTATCCAGAAGAAAATTCCACAGTTTGTTGCACATGCGCGGTTTAAAAGGGTTAATAAAAACAGGGTTGATAAAAACAGTGTTTATTTTGTATTCTTTTTTTAAGAGGGTGTGTCTAGGTAGTATTTTTTACACATACCTTAACTGCCGCTTTGAAGGCTGTGAGGGTGCTGGCCGAGGACGCTTTGTCGGGGATCTTAATTGTTCCAAAAACGGATGGCTGAGGGGAAGAAGGAGTGGAGGTGCGTGTTTGTTCTGGAGTGAGGCATTATCTGGTTAGTCAGACAGTCGTTGTAGCTCAATAGTTTAACAATAAATGATTAATTAGACGCGTCGAATTTTTGAAATGAATACCATCATTTGTGTGATAACCGGTTCGGGTATACACGAACTTACGGCGGTAAAGTTCGGCGTTCCCACAAATTGGGTCAGTACGGGTCGCGTACGGGTCTTGTCACGAAAGCGGAAAGGTATGGGATGTTGAGATTGACGCAAATAAATTGCTAGTTTCGGAAGGGCGTTACGTCGTAGTCTACCGAACATATGGTGCTAGCGTCTCGCTGTCTCGCGTGCGTAGTACCATCTACAAAACGCTACTTAGCGAGCATTACCCAACCTTCGGCAAGCAAGCAACTGCAGTTGTTTTGGAAGCGCAAGTATGAATCAATAACTTAAAGAACACGTTTAACTTCAGAGTTCATTAAGAATGATGATGTTAACGCTGTAAATCGATTACACTTACACCTAGGTAATTTCAGTTGTTGAATAGTGCGTGAGTCAACCATTTTTTACGGGTAAGATCTTTATTAGGGTGGTCGGACCAAAATTTTGTTTCGTAAAAAAAAATGTTTTCTCATTTTTCCCTGATAGTAGTCACTGTAAGAAGTACAACGGTAGTTGTTTCATGTATCTAAGTGAAATATTAAAACAACTACAGCTTGGTAAAGTTTCGAATTTCATGACATTTTCTGACGGTTTTCTGACAGATCTAATTTTGCTTATAAATCACAAGAATTTTTTATTTTTATTTCCCCCTGATAATAGTCACCAATAGAAGTGCAATGGTGCTTGTTTCATGTATATCAATGAAATATTAAAGAAACTGCAGTTTTGTAATGTTTCTAATTTCATGTTTTTTTCCGACAATTTTCCGTTAGATTTGATTTTGCATATAAATCACAAGGGCAATTTGTTTAAAATATTTTCCCACATAGTGGTCACTATAAGAAGTACAATGCTATTCATTTCATGTAGCTAAGTACAACATTAAGAAAACTAGTTTTGCAAAGTTAAAAATTTCATGAATTTTTCCAAATGTTTTCTGACGGAACTGATTGTGTACATAAATCACAAGAAAATTACTTTTTATCATCTTGAGTCTTTTGTCATCTATAAAGAAGGCCAATACAAAATTACATGTAACAATAAATACAAACATAAAAAAGTAAATACACACACACGCGCACACACACATCATGTATTACAATAGCATTAAATCATGAACACGACACAGCAACTGAGCAAAGATGCTCAATGTGGTTCTATCTTCGTAACATTAAAACAACTGTATGAACTTACAACCACATGAAAGGATTTGTTGATTGTGAATTAGAACCACAAACTGACAATACTAGTATCCCATTATACAACACTTGTTTTATTGGGCAAAGCCAATGACTGCTATGACTGACAAGCCAATTAACTCGTAATTCACTGTGGCACAAAATGCCAATAATAGTCCCCCAATACACAACACTTGTTACATTGGGCAAATCCCATAACTACTATAATTGCCAAACCAGTTAACTTGTAATATACTGTGGTTAAACCCATTGTTATCATCAACAATAGGGCGTACTATTATACTTACTTGTCTATGATTATATACAATTAATAGATACAATAAATCATAATGTTTACTTAATGTATATTATTTTATGTATACTATATAGTGACAAATACAAAGATATAATCTTATTCTGTAATCTTAATATATATAAAAAACTGGTATATACATATCAAATACAAAAACAGTAGGCCCTACATCAAAATAATTTATAACGATACAAAATTGTATAAACAAATAATAATACAATAAATTAACTGAAACATAAATTATCATAAATTGTAATAATGTAACCAACACACAATATTATGTATATGCTAAATAGCTCAATAGTTGTATAATTAAACTAAAGTAATACCAATAAATAAACTAATAATATATTAATATAAACATCAATCAGTTACATTAAGCATGGTAGCAATGAATTACTCGGGTGTAGGCATATGTACTTGGCAGTATTAATCAAAGTCACCCGCTGTCGATCACATCGCTATCCGAGTCACGAGTGCATTGTATACCATGATGCACTGCGCGCATACAGGGAAGAAGGCAAAATGGCGATATCATTTTAGACGGGGGTTCCATAAACGGACGTTGTGCATGTTTGTGCTATCAATTGGTAAGCCATCACTGTAATCACGTTATCGTTCACACAATTCTTTACCCTCTGGCATATGCTTTCCGCTGAAACCAACTAACTAAATACTCACAAAACATCGTCAAACATAGGCCATTTTAAATCCATAATTACTATAATTTGTTATCAACGGATTACAATGATATTTTCAGATTCATTTTCCTCTGAATTTCCTCTTTCTTCATCACAATTCAATATGGATGTACTCATTAACATAATCTCGCAAATCAGTTTGATAGGTGGGGCCTGTCAACGTGATCCAAGATGGCCACACGCGTAAATCAAGAAAACCAAAATATGACACTGAGAGTAAAAAAATCATTACCGCTAATAAACACCGGCAAAAAATATTTTTTCAGCACAGGTACACACACTGACATTATTACAACATAAGAAAATTCACAAACCAACAGGTAGAATGCATGATAATAAACTATGGCCACTAAACTGGGACCCCTGTCTCCCATGTTGTCAGAAGGGGAGGTAAATTGGTCTGACCTCCCTATCTTTATTTTTAACAAATACTTCACCAGATTACGTTTACAGAGAGACAGAGACTGAGAGAACGACAGGATCGATTCAATTGGCATTCATTGTGATTGTCACATAATAACATGACACATTGATATTGGACTGAATGAAATGAATCTGACTGACAGAATCAGAGTCACGTGCCGTAACACATACACAGTCACTGACACTGTTGTTGTAATATAGGTATTTCACTGTTGCAGTGAGTTTTTTTTTTCGCATGTACAGCCGGTAGTAGTTTTTTTTTTTTTTCATTTGCACTGAAGTTGAACGTAGCTGAACTCATTGTTGATTTCTACCTAATGCTAATTAGTACCATCCTTCAAATCTTTCACATTGATCTCTTGATCTCTGCAGTAAACAGCTATAGTGACTGTTTTATTAGGCGCGAGGTAGTTAGGTAGTCATAGTTTATCAAAGACAAGTTTTTTTCTATCGCGCTCGTTGCCCAAAGCAAGATGGCAGCCGACTGAATTCGAATGTAAACACGACATATACTTGGAGAAATATCTTACCATTTGTGACATGGAAAATGATAGGGTTACATTATAAGGTATTGTAAAACATCTCTATGCATGCTAGCACTACTATGTTTAAACCCATGACCTCTCTGACAACAGCAGCTTTGTCTGCTTTACCTCTCCTGATACTGCTGGCAGCATCAATACTCACAAACCCCAGTATTGCCTCAAGTATCAGAAACACTTCACAGTCAGCAACAAAGTCCGAGACAATGTCCAGCCAACATTCCAGTAGAAATAACTTTCCTGGCCCCATGTGGAACATGCGATAGAACTGTTGCCTGGGAGGACCGTGGCATTGTCTGCGAATCATGCAACCAATGGTTTCACCCCTCATGCCACAATGTGGGGACTCTCCTATGCCAGCCTAAATGAGTCTGATGTTAGCTGGTATTGTACTGCATGTGGATGCCCAAATTACAGCACAGTTGTTTTCGACCTACATCCAGAAAGCACCACTTCCACCACTGAATTAGATACAGATAGAACATTCACACCCTTCCATTCGTCTACACCGACTCGCGTCAGCAAGCAGGACAAGAATGTAAACAGACCACTTAGCGTATTGAACATTAATTTAAGATCAACCATTGGGAAAAAAAGCAGAAATCGGCTTTCTTGTCCAGAGTACAAGACCAGATATCATAATCGGAATGGAAACCTGCATGGACTCAACAATCTGAAGCGCATAAATTGGCCTCCCTGCGTACAAGGTATTTAAGAAGGACCGAACTAGGAACGGAGGAGGTGTTCTCATTGCTGTGTCGGACCAGCTCGTCTGTACTGAAGAACCTGTCCTTTCCAGATCAAACTGTGAGATCATCTGGGTGAGAGTAAAGAGCAAGGGGAAGAGGAGTCTCCTGATAGGAACATACTACAGGCCCCATGTCGGAGATGAAGTCAGCCTGCGGGCTTTCGCACAGTCTACAAGACAAGCCTGTAAATCAAGGAATGCCATCCTCCTCCTTGGAGGTGACTTTAACCTGCCTGGATGGGACTGGGAAAGCATAACCCTGAAGAAAGGGACACAATCCGTGATCTAGCACTGGAACAGGTTGTCGACAAGTTGACAAGGCAGGACAACACCTTGGACCTCATCTGCACAAACTGCCCAACCATGATACCCAGGGTGGAGGCCTTACCCGGTGTAGCTGACCATGATATTGTCTATGCCGAACTTCAGCTAAACCCGATCAGAGTCCGCCCAGTACAATGACATATTGCCTGTTACAACCGAGCTGACTGGGACAGCACGAGGATAGCCACAACTAAGCTTATGGCTTCCATTCTCTCTGCATATACAGAGGACACCAACATAGAAGAGATCTGGACAGCGTGGAAAGATGGCATAATCGAACGGATACAACAGCACATACCTCACAAAACAACAGGACTGAAGTGGGACCTTTCATGGGTGAACCACGAGTTGAAGAAACTTATTCGCAGAAGGGACAGAATCCATAAGAAGTGGAAGAAGACAGGCAGAGAAGAGCTGTACACTGCATTCTGGATTATGAAGCGACAAGTCCAGGGCAGAATGTGACAGCAGTACTGGGCTCACGTGGACAATTTAATCACAGATGGAACTCCAGACAAACCCCAACCCACCAAGAAGTTTTGGGCCTTTATCAAACAAATGAAGTCAGATAACCAAGGAGTTCCCCCACTGAAAGAAGAAGGCAAGCTGATCACAGATGACGTAGAGAAAGCTGAGTTACTGAACTGGCAGTTCCAGTCAGCCTTTAGTACAAAGGAAACATTTACTAAAGAGGAATTTGACACAAAGTGCTCAACAAAATATCAACATCACTCTCAGCGGAATTGAGAAACTCCGGAAGTAGTTAAAACCAACTAAAGCTAGTGGACCTGATGGCATCAGCCCTCAAGTCCTCAGGGAAGTTGCATCAGAGGTTGTTCCATCACTAACCCTGATCTACAGAGCTTCCCTGAAGTCTGGCATTGTACCCAGGGACTGGCAATCTGCCTACATTACACCTGTGTTCTAGAAAGGGGAAAGGTACAAGCCTGAAAATTACCGGCCCATCTCGCTCACGAGCATACCTTGCAAGTTGCCTGAGCATGTGGTGGTCAGCACCATTATGATATATGTGGAAGAGCACAAGATCCTCTGTCTGGAGCAACATGGATTTCGTCGTGGCAGATCCTGCGAGTCCCAGCTGCTAGAATTCGTGGACGAGGTGTCTGAAGGTCTTGAAAAGGGATGTCAAGAAGACATACTAATCATGGACTTCTCAAAGGCCTTTGATAAAGTGAGCCACAGCCTCCTCATGCATAAAATACAGCACTATGGCATAACAGGAAGGGTCCACCGATGGATTGAGAATTTCTCTCCAACAGAAAACGGGCAGTTGTCGTTAATGGAGCACAATCGGTGTTCACGGCAGTTGAATCTGGTGTCCCACAAGGTTCTGTACTAGGACCTAGCCTGTTCCTGATTTACGTAAACGATCTCCCAGCAGGACTGTTCTCTACTCCCAGACCCTTTGCGGATGACACAATCTGCCACAAGGTTGTAACCAGCCCACAAGATCAACACAACCTGCAGCAAGATCTTGACAGATTAGCAGCCTGGGAGCAACGCTGGAAGATGTCTTTTCACCCCAGAAGTGTACTGCAATGAGCATCACCCGAAGGCGCACAGTTCTGGCTACACGATACCACCTCCACGGATATACTCTAAGCACACACACGGAGGCAAAATACCTTGGAGTCAAGTTCACCTCTGACTTCAGCTGGGACTCCCACATCACAGACGTATGCAACAAAGCCAATAAGAACTTGGGCTTCCTCAGGCGAAACATCAAGACGACCAACAAGAGGTTAAAAGAAGCTACATACAAGGCATTTGTCCGACCTGTGCTGGAGTATGCCAGTACTGTATGGAACCCTTTCACTGCAACCAACATCAAGGCAAAACTAACTTATTCGTTTATAAATTTCTATTTTTAAATGTACTTATTAATTTATTTATCTTTTAATCCCTAGCGCATCAACTATCATTTTATTAAGCACAGCAGCCAACCAATGTGGAGCAAAATCTCCGAGCAGACTCGATCTGCTCAACAGATGGTGGTTGCCTAACATGAAGAAGAAAAAGACTGTTAACTTAACTTCTTAAGTTAAGAACTTACCAAACACCAGTACCTTACGTTTAGTTTAGCCCTAGGCCGTGGCTATTTGTCCGGATACGGACGAATAGTCCATGATTGCCTATGTCAGGGTTCAATCTAGGATCTTGGACAAATGTCAGTGTTGTAAAAGGGGGCCATTTGTTTAAACATTGCACCTGTGGCAGAGGCTGAAAATCCCTCTAGGAATTACTTAATTAAACATTACTATTTGACTAATAGATTCCCGCCATGCCACAGCTCAGAAACTGGCAGCTCAGTCAGTCTACTATTATTTTGCTGGATATGCACAACATTACTGTATATGTGACCACTGACCAGTCTCTGATCGGGCCACCCCGTTAATCACTTCAGGTTTCAAAGTACTGTACCTCAATTATAATTCATTTGGACGGACTCTTTACAGGGGTCTACAGTGGTTATTCTCTACAGTACAGGAACTATTTTAAATTATACAACTACAGTGTAGACTTAAATGTTGGGCACTCTTACTTTTCTGGCCTAAATTATTAGTAGCATCCACATAGTAGGTACTACCCTGGGGTGAGGCATAGGGACAGGGTTAGTCACTTAGTGTCAGTAGGAGGGCAACTAATTTGGGGCATTAAAGTAAAAGATTACCCAGTATTGGATATAGGGTAACAAAACACACACACACACACACACACACACACACACACACACACACACACACACACACACACACACACACACACACACACACACACACACACACACTCTCCCTCTCTCTCAGTGACAATCCAAATGGTTTCTCATCTGTTGAGACATATCAGGTTGTCTTAATTGTTGAGGTAAATTGTCACAAACGAAACGTAAAGACCTGGAGACTGTGAGTCCCAACACAGTACATGAATAAATAATAATAGTAATAAATTAGCTGTCCACGGTTGTGAGGTTGAGAATCATTATCACGTCACTTGAAATAAAATGTCACATTGTGAGTCTTATGAAATCGTAATAGTTAAGTTTCATGATTAAAAATTCTCATATATCAGTCTGCCACATGGCTCCTAGCAATAGTTTACTTTCAAGTTCTGTTCACGAGGTGTGTCTCCTAACTAAGTAATCAATCAGAATAGTAACATCCACCAAAAATTGCACTTAAGGAACTTAAGCATCGCATGATACGTTGTTTTGCTCAGCTAAATTACGGTGATTGACTAGACTATAACTTGGTAGCAACACAGGATTTAGGTGACACTAACCCTTTGCTTTGGCATAGGAGTTAGCAAAATATTCTTGGTAAAGTTTGAATGTTATAATTTTATGAAGATGCGTATGTTTTTATAATTCGTATCCTACAGTGGATATACAGAGATTGTGTGGTGAAGTGCCAAATTTGGTGACTATATTTGCTACCAATCAGAAATGCTGTCTGATTGGTAGCAAATTTAATTATTGCCTATAGTATTATCAGTAAACATGTTACTTTTGTTAATTTTCAATGAATGTTTACATGTAGTACCTTTCGGTTGTATGCGTGGCTTTTTGCCCCACATAGCTAGGAGTGATCTTTGCATTTTACTTCGTTTCATGGTCCTTTCTAGTGGATGCACAGCGTCCGCACTCTGACGGATAATTTTACATCTCGGTAAACACAGCGTTCGCATGCTAACGGATAATGTTACACCTGGCAGATTTATGTGAAATCAGCTGTGGGCAGTGCACCGCGCTCACTGGCGCGCTACATCATCAGCAAGAACAATGATGAAATGAGAATATGCGGGCATCGTGCTACATATGTATTTTTGTGCTGGCAACAACGCAGGACGAGTGATGATTGGCCTAATGTCTCCTAAGGCCTGATGCTAATTACCTTGTCATGCACCAAGCTAAATTTGATCAACGTTGCACAAGACATAGTTGTCTACATTACTTCTATAAAAGGCTCGCCATTATGCTCCTTGCAGTTTTAACAGCGATTGTCTGCCGAGGTTTTCAAAAATGGTGTAGGCAACGAGGACGCATGGCAAACATTTTAATGACGTTGATTATGAAGCCTATACTGTTGGGAGATTGTTATTCCGTATCATAACTAAATGACTATTTCTGAATGCAACATGATGACATTATCATGTAAAATAATTCGCTATGAGCACTTGCACGGGAAGATCCCACTGGATTTAAAGTCCAACGCCATAACCACTCGGCCATCACAGCAGTTGTAGGACCCAATCTGCTGCTGACATAATGGATGCGATGCGCGAAAACTTGCGCAATGATGTGAAATCGCACGAGAAAATTTGTTCGGACAAATAGCCTGTTGCAACCTAGATGCTATTCATCTCTGTCCGATCATGTAGTCCACCAGGCTGTTCGACCATATCCACATGAATAGCCTGTCGCACCCTAGATGCTATTCATCTCTATCTGATCATGTAGTCCACCAGGCTGTTCGACCATATCCACACAAATAGCCTGTCGCACCCTAGATGCTATTCATCTCTATCTGATCATGTAGTCCACCAGGCTGTTCGACCATATCCACACAAATAGCCTGTCGCACCCTAGATGCTATTCATCTCTATCTGATCATGTAGTCCACCAGGCTGTTCGACCATATCCACATGAATAGCCTGTTGCACCCTAGATGCTATTCATCTCTATCTGATCATGTAGTCCACCAGGCTGTTCGACCATATCCACACAAATAGCCTGTCGCACCCTAGATGCTATTCATCTCTATCCGATCATGTAGTCCACCAGGCTGTTCGACCGTATCCACACAAATAGCCACTCCGATACCTTAACTAAGACAGATTTAGTATAATTAAAAAATAACAAGAAAAATATTAATTATTAGAATAAGTTAAATAACGGCATCCGGTCATTAGACTTATGGGCCTTAGGTCTGCTCAAAGCATTTTACACTTTATTTCCGGGCAGACCTGTTCAATCTAACTCCATTTCAACTTTTCTGGGAGGTATTCAATCACGCTGAAATTACTATGCAAAGACTGTTTGTACACATATGTCCACCAGAGTCTATAGACAGGTACTCATTCATACACCTGAGTGAACTGGACCAACATTGTTGAGTGAAAGAACTTGTGTAAGATTCAAAATGGCAGCAAGAAAATTTGAACCCAGAATCTCTCGATTGATAATCCAATGTTGTACCTCATCGCCAAACTTTAAGTAAGAGATAAAGTGAAAAGCACTAGACTGCTTGTGTATGAGGAAAACATCAATTGCCATGCTTCGCGGATGGTTCAGGCCATACCAATGAATGATTTGGCATGGTCACTATATATGCCCAGTAGCATATAAATAGATAATCATGATCGGATCTTAGCAATACAACATCGACTAAAAAAGGCCAGCAGTGAGACATCCAGACACCCAAATTTATAAATTATATAATTTTGCATTTGTCTGCTCATGATTTTGTCTAATGGTTCTTGTATGTTGCTCCCCTGAGCTCAGATTCCTGAAGACATAGACACTGTAGAATGTTATTATTATTATTATTGAGCACTACTACATAAGCATGATTGTTTAATTTTAAATGCTAATAAATTATTACTTTCTTTAGGCTATCAAAAAAATGGTTCTATTTGTATGTACAGTAGTGTATTAATTCAGCAGGAAATGTTACGCGTGACATACAAGTGGTGTTTTGTTTAATTCAGCAGGAAATGTTACATGTGACATACAAGTGGTGTTTTGTTTAATTCAGCAGGAAATGTTACGTCTGACGTGTGGTGTTTTGTTTAGCTTTCAAGTGTCCGCCATGGCTGGGGCACACATCAAGCAGACGGTTGACAACATTGTCAAGTCTGCAGAGGACAAGCGACTCTACCGTGGACTTGAACTTGACAATGGCATGAAGGTAAACGTCCAGGTTCCATTATGATGTGCACAGTTCATCATGTCCTGGACGAATCTTCCCCAAAATCAACGTATTGTTGCGTAAATTTGTCAGTGTTTAAAAGAGTAGCAAGTCTGTCATTTGTGTTTACTGCACGTTTACATTTTGATGTGTACGATATAGGATCGGGTACCCGGGTACAACTTAATGAGCTGGAGAGTGGTAACATAAGTTATGCCCTGAGAGGGTTATGTCCTATTTAAAAAGGTATTAGACACCTTTTGGTACTTTTAAACGAAAATGCAAAAATAACATGCTATAATAGCACAATAGAATTGATGACATGTTTGAGTAAAAAACCACTAATCTCTGCCTTTTTTTAACACTTCTGTATCTAATAAAAAGTGTCCCTACAAGGGAGGTGTCCCCTCATCAGAGGTACTGCATGCTGGGGTGGAGAATAGAAATATTGCTAAACAATATCCCAGACTTTATAACTTAAACATACATACAGGTGTACTCGATACCTATTTTGCAAGTTGAATAACTATTAAAATAAAAAAAACCTACAATTTCTTATTTATAACAAATTGTTGATGATGATAAATATTACAAATTAATGAAATTTAAATGTATCTATTCAGTGCAGTAACTGACACTAGCTACTTTTAATCTGCTGCAGCAATCTCTTTTAAATACCATTTAATAAGTGTGTAGTAGCACAATGTTCTTCATTCGTGATATGGTGTATTCCCAATTATATGAGAACAAACACCACTGTATTTCAAAATAGTTAGTTTTCTATGTAAGTTGCCATCCAGGTTTTTAGGAATGTTTTGCAGAGGAATGGCCCCACTTAAACATACACAGTAAACTGCCATTGTCTAGCTCTATTACAAAGCTATTTGACCTCACATTTTGTTGAATTTATAATGTCAGTAATTCATGTGCAATTTTAACGGGCATACGTAAGGTCACATGCACAGTATTGATCTCAGAAACTACGTTACGAGTAGGAAGGCAAAGTTTGAGATTTGTCTGTTTGGGCATTTGCATATTACAACAAAAATATTGAAGAAATGTGAAACATAGTTCATGATTCCAGTGATTTGAGTATCATGGTAGTTTACTCACATCAATTTAATACAAAATCTAATTGTTTGTAGTGAAATAGTATTCATAGTGAGATCTACTCACTCAAAATGAGAGACACTTTCTGATGCATTGATGCTACCAGTACTACAATCGCATTAGTCCATTAGTCTGTTCAACTTCAACTTACATAATCAAAACTGAAAAGGATTAATTAACAACCTCTCACTGAGACCAACTGAAAATACGGGAAACCATTTCTTCAGATTTGTTTGAAAAGGAAAACATCTGACGTTACCCGAGGAGGAATTATTTTAATTGGGCTGTAAAACATTGACAAAAATAATAACTTGGTCAGTTTGGCCAAAAGATCAAACAAACCTCAGAATTAATTACTGTGCATTAATAAAACTTACATAAATCTTAAATATATGTGCCATTTTTGTTATTAATTAACAGACTTCACTGCCAACAAATTGGAACCATGCATAGTGACAATAGGAACAACTATTTGATGTTTCCTCCCTAGATCCTACTGATCAGTGACGAGACAACGGACAAGTCCGCTGCGGCGCTTGACGTCAATGTCGGTCACATGTCAGACCCCGATGACATTCCTGGCCTTGCCCACTTCTGTGAACACATGCTTTTTCTGGGCACAGAAAAGTATCCAGAGGAAAATGAGTACAACAAATTCCTGAGTGAGCAAGCAGGTGGATCGAACGCTTTCACATCGGCAGAACACACCAATTTCTATTTTGATGTTGCACCAGAGGCACTTCCTGGAGCACTAGATAGGTACGTCTTTGTCGTGTCAAACATGGTTGACAATCCACACAAGATTGTACTAATTGCTGTGCTTGGGTGACTGGAGGGATATACCGTATTCGACCTAATTAGCGTACATGCCCTAATTAGCGTACACCCCCATTTTTGTGCGATGTCGGGAATCCGTAATGCTATGTCCTCTCCCTTGATATCAAATTACTGCGACATTTGACGATCTTTTTATATAACATTTTTTCTCATATATATGGAGACTTTGCAGCGTTCTTGTATCATCTTGACCACACGTGAATATATCAATAGCTGGTAACATAATAGTATTAAACATGTCATATATTACAATGTTTGATCGAAGTGTGAATGTGTCCAACTCGGACGACACGCTAACTTGGCGTACGCCATTAGTACGCGCAAACAGCGAGATGATGGTGCCACCTGGCGAATATACTGCTAGCTATGTAGTAAGGGACCGGTTAGTATTTAATCTCTTGCAATAGGCAGTTTCGTTGTTGGCTGAGCGGAACAATCGAGTGTTCAAAAAGTATTGTCTTGATTGAATAAAATAACTGGGATAATACAAACACAATACATTGATAAATGGTCACAAAATTATGTTGCGATAAGAATGCGAGGGTATAAATGATGTTTTAAATACCATCACCATCAACCTAACAAAATAACGGTCCCCTGGAAATCAGGTTAGCCACATCCACCGCTGTACATATGAGTATGTTTGCGACTTCAAGTTTTAACGTAGACGTCAGTGATTAAAAATTTCAGATAACATACAACTGAATTACTTACAGTGGATTACGTTGCTTGTGTAGGACACCGTTCCTTATACAGTCATCGTTTGTATGACGGGTGTAATTAGCCAGGTGCAGTTAAGTCTCCTCTGGCATCATCCAAGTCACCAAGTGATCAAGTCGGCCGGCAACGATGTTGTGTTTATTTAAACTTGCCTCATTTGGGTGTACGCTTAATAGGGACGATTTGTTGACATAGTTCAGCATCTCAAATATTTGTTAAGCGTACTGTACGCTAATTAGGTCGAATACGGTACCTCTAGTTTTACTATTACAATAATATTGAGATAATACTAATATTGCAACACTGTTGCGATAGTGTCATAACTATTGTGGTAGTATCATGGAATAGCCAGTAAAAGAAAAGCTGTCCCAAGACATCTATTAAGGGTGGTGCCACTGCGTGGCCTTGTACAAACACCCTTTTTGCAGTTTATTCAAAATGGTGGTTCTGTTAATGATGCAGCTGTGACTGATGATTACTGATGTTAGGTCAATAAATAAGTACAGTTACGATATAAACTTGAAAACGTCTGTATTCTTACGTTAAGAAATACTGTCTTAATTGAGGAAGTTAGCACACAGCAGTATGTATGTTTATTTAACAGTCATTTTGTAACTTGTATTTTGGTTCAGATTAATTAAGCAAGCCATATTCGCAACTCATTGACCGAGAATGAACAATGTGGTCATGTGATCTGGTTTAGGTTTGCGCAGTTCTTCCTTAGCCCACTGTTCACGGCTGGCGCCACCGAGCGGGAAGTGAATGCGGTGAACTCTGAGAACGACAAGAACCTTCAGAATGACGCATGGCGATTACATCAGCTCGAGAGAGAGACAGCCAAACCTGACCACGCTTATCATAAATTTGGCACTGGTAGGTGGATGACTATAAAACTAATCAAGATTTCCATCATATAATTTTCATATTCAAAGGTGTTTGTACGCAGCCACGGTCTGCGATGCTGACGGCCCAGACATTGATACGCGGTTAGACGCTGCCATGCAGCATTCTTTGATAGTGACCACAAAATTTACTTTGGAGGATTTTAATTGTGAAATGGACGATGACATCATATTTGAAGATATTTGCCCAGTGCGCGCGGCACGGATACATGGAATTTAAAGCTGCACCCCAACTTTGCCGTCATCGTCATAATTTCTGCTACACACTAGTGTAATTAAAGCTGCGGCTACAAATACAGGATTTACGGTAGATATTTTTTATTGCTGGACCAACTCTTTGGACTATGCTCTCTCTTAGTGTTAGATCATTTGAAAATACCACACAATTTTGCCGTCATTTACGAACTTACCTTTATAACCTTGTGTATCCACCTTAGCTCCTTGGCATATCGATCCATCTGTTGATGACTTTAATGTGGCTTATTGATTCTGAGACTGTCTAACCTTTTTGTATTGATGCTTCTCTGAACTTGGATTCCGAGGATTTAGGTGCAAAAGAAGTTACCTTTTTATTTATATATATATATATATTTAATGAAATACTACTGTGATCACTGTTGATACATGTAATGACCACCAGGTGTCACTGTTGCAGGCAACAAGCAGACGCTGCTAGAGAAGCCAAAGGAGCGGGGTGTGGACGTGAGGGATGAACTGCTGGTGTTCCATCGCAAGTACTACTCCGCCAACCTCATGGCCCTCGCTGTACTCGGCAAAGGTAATCACTATGTTTACGTCCTGTCAACAAATCGGGAACTTGTGTGTGACAACAGAGCGAAGGGTGGCGGTACTTAATACAAAACAATTCAAACAACACTGTTTTGTTTAAAAGTAACGGCATAACTATAACAGATAAAACGGTTATTGCAAACCAATTTAACAACTTTTTTTACAAGTATAGGTCAGTCGACAGCAAAAGACATTCATTACAATGGAAATAAGGATTATAATTATTACTTAAATGATAATGTCCATTCCGTTTTCAGTCTATTAAATGTTGATGAAGAAATAGTCAAGAAAACCATTGAAAGCCTTCCCAATAAAAACAGTAGTGGCTGTGACGGTATTTCCTGTAAACTTTTGAAAATAATTGAACCATCCATCATCAAACCATTAACCCTGGTAATAAATCAAGTAATAAATACTGGTATATTTCCCGATACACTTAAACTCGCTAAAATAATTCCTATTTTTAAGAAAGATGACCCATCTGATTTTAAAAATTATAGACCCATATCTCTTCTTCCAACAATTTCAAAAGTGATAGAGAAAATAATATCTAATCAACTAACAGCATACTTTAATGATTCTGATCTATTTGTTAAAAATCAATATGGTTTTAGAAAAAAACACTACCGAGTATGCATCACTTGAACTAATAGATAGAATAATTACACAAATTGATAAAAATTATGTTCCTTTCAGTATTTTTCTTGACCTCTCTAAGGCCTTTGATACAATTGATCACTCGATACTATTAACTAAACTAAGATATTATGGATTACAGGGTCCTACCCTGAATCTGTTTAATAGCTACTTAAGCAATAGAAGACAATACACCAAATTTCAAAATGAAAGTTCTGATATCCTACAATTGGTGTACCACAAGGATCTATTCTTGGTCCCCTATTATTCATAATATACATTAATGATTTTCCTAAAGCTAGCGAAATGTTTAACTTTATTATGTATGCCGACGATACCACCTTATTTAGCACCATCAATCATTTTCAAGGTAACTCCCCAAATAGAAATATAGAATCGGCAATAAATGATGAACTCCCTAAAATAATTGAATGGTTAAACATTAATAAATTATCATTAAACAGAAACAAATCCAAATATATTTTTCACATGCAAAATAAAGCTGTCGATAACTTTACGCTCAATATAAATGGTACAAACATTGAAAGAGTAGATGAATTTAATTTTTTAGGACTTACTTTAGATACAAATTTAAATTGGAATAAACATATTGAAAAAGTATCAAACAAGTGTTCCAAAACAGTCGGCATCTTAAACAGACTAAAATATGTCTTTCCCCTTAAAATTATCTTATATAACACGTTATTTTTATCACAAATCAACTATTGTATTATGGTGTGGGGATACCAAGGTAATCGAATATTAAAAATACAAAAGAAAGCTATGAGAATTTTATCTATAAGTAAATATAATTCACACTCTGAGCCACTTTTCAAAAAATTGAATATCTTAAAAATTTATGACATGTTAAAATTACATGAACTTAAGTTTTATTATAAATACGTACATCATGACCTCCCTGCTTACCTAGTTAATTGGAAAATAATTACAAATGCTTACGTACACAATTACAACACAAGGAAAAAAACAGAATTACACCCTTTCAGAACAAAACATGAATTTGCCAAAAGATGTCTTAGATACAGTTTGCCACATGTCATTAACAATACCTCAAAGCTAGTCACAGAGAAGATTGGAACACATAGCTTCAGAAGTTTTGGTAATTATGCAAAAAACAATTTATTAGAAAAATACGTAGATACGTGTACAATATTAAACTGCTATACATGCTATCATAGTCATTAAAACTGTATTAATGCACGTGATATTTATGGATATGTATTGTATATACAGTCGCGCCTCGTTATAACGCGCCCCGTTATAACGCGGATTCGGTTATAACGCGGTCGGTCGTGGACCCCGAATTTCTGCCGCCAGGGGGAAAATGGGCGCTATGACAAACTATTGTTTGTTTTTGCGCCGACATCAAACGAATCGTTTCCAATCTGCTAGTCATGCTCATGGTTTCCGCGGATCGCCAGGCGGCTTGTAAAGTGCAATTGAAATTCACAAATACGCCTTGCTTAAGGATGGGTTAAAAACGTTTTAATACAGCTTAGTAGGCAAAATCAGTAAGCTAACATTGCGTAACAAATATTAGCTTTTCGCTGCGATGAACGCAAAACTACTGCCTGTACTGGTGCGCCAAAATATTAATTCGTCAACCGCATATGAATTGGTGAATCGTAATATTGTTCGGCACGGTAAATGTGCTTTCTAAATTGGTATTTTGATATTGATTGAAAGACGAAGTTAAGCCAATTGTGAGCGTACTTATAGCTTTAAATCCTTAATCAACTCTAACACAGCGTTTCTCAAATAATTTGCGTATTCGGCTGCTGAGTGCCAGGTCATTATTTTGGATCTTACGTCAGCAGTACCATATTATCGTTCAATTGACTGTGGCTTGTTGGTCCGTTGTTTATTTAAAAACGGTACACAATTCATGAATTTTATTCAGTTCAACAGTGTCCAACAGTGTACGACATTTAAACAGAATACACACTGACATTGGCTGGCAGTTTAATAAGCTTCATAAACTGCATAAAGACTGCGCGAAGTGCACACTTTGGTTGGCTTCGATGGCGTTCTTCGTGCAGCAGCGGTGTCGGTCGTCGTCGTAGCGCCCCTGACGGCAGATATGGGAATGCGCCACGTTTATAACGCGCCTCGTTTATAACGCGGATTCATTTCGTGGACCCCGACTACCGCGTTATAACGAGGCGCGACTGTATATACAATACATATCCATAAATAATAAGAATAATCCATATATATAATAATGTGTATAAATCAGCATATGGATATTGTATTTGTGCATACACACATACATATCAAGTATATTGAAGTGTACTAATGACAACTAGTATTTGTTTATTTTACCATACTTTTTAATACTCCAATGCATGCATATATGCAATCTAGTAGCTCGGTTTCTTTTCTTTTCCTGCACTTTTACATTTACATTTGCACTTCCTTCGGTAAATTTGAGTTGAAACAAATTATTCTTGTGGCTCCTATGAGAGCGACTGTTATTGTCTTAATAGGAGTCACAGACCCCATCTAATTAGAAATTACACTGCATTTGTATATATATATATGCCTGTTCATGTTACGTTAATTTGATATTATACACATATTGAAATTGGGTCTAAATAAAACTTTCTTGTTCTTGTTCTAATACATCTCTTGTTGTATCAGAGCAAAGGGTGGAGGTACTTAATACATCTCTTGTTGTATCAGAGCGAAGGGTGGCGGTACTTAATACATCTCTTGTTGTTGTATCAGAGTGAAGGGTGGCGGTACTTAATACATCTCTTGTTGTTGTATCAGAGCGAAGGGTGGAGGTACTTAATACATCTCTTGTTGTTGTATCAGAGTGAAGGGTGGCGGTATTTAATACATCTCTAGTTGTTGTATCAGAGGTGTCAAGTAATATTGCAGAAGAACTGGTAGATCTACTGTTCTCTGTTCATGGTGTGATGGCGGTAGATGAGGATCTGGTACTATGAGCTTTGCATTGCCGTCGCAAGGGGTTTGTGTGTTCGAAAAAGGGAACCATCCACTCCATTATTAGATAGTGATTTAAGTTTTAGGGTACATTTACTTGTTTTGATATATTTTCTAAGTAAAATGTTGGTTAGGCAGTATATTTCGATTAAAATTACTAATCTTTTTAAACTCTTTAATTCACCTGGTTTATGAAGATTTATAATTAGTAAAAAATATACCGTGAAATATCAGTCTTTTGGTACTAAGTCGGTCTCTATCTCCATGAGATTATAAAAAATGAAGAAATAGCTCAAGTTCTATGTCAGAATCAGTAAACTTGGCACCTCTGTCTTAGCCAGACATTAATTTAGCTGTTGAGACTTTCGCCATCTCGATGGTTTCACCTTACAAGTTATATCTCGTTTAGGTGACATTAGATCCTGAAAACCGTTCTTTTTAAGCAGGTTTTAATTAATAAAAATTATTCTTTTTATATTATATAGATATATAATGCCACTGGTTACTTTGTAGTCCTATTAGGACTATTGCCATCACTCTGCAGCCGCCGTAAGCTGCCATATCCCAGAAACCGTTCAGCAACTTTTTCTCTAATTTTGCATAGACATCTTAGGGCACTGCCACTATGCACGAGAAATCTGTATTTTATTGAATCATTCTAAGGGCTCCCTAGGGCCTCCAAAGGCCACAAATCTGGTAAATTTTTACATTTTGCCTATTTTTTTAAAAACTGTTCAGTAACTTGTTCTCTAATTTTGTATGGACATTTCATGGAGTAGTGCCACTTTACACAAGAAATCTGTATTTGAATCATCCTAAGGGCACCTAATGGCCCCCCAAACAAGACTCCAAAACTGGTAATTGTTAACATTTTGTCTATTATTTCAAAAACTCTTCAGTAACTTTTTCTCTAATTTTGCAGATCCTAGGTAGGCGTCTCTTAGGGTAGTGTCACTGTACACAAGAAATGTATATTATTGAATCATTCTAAGGGCACCTCAGGGCCTTCCAAAAAGCTACATGTTCACATTTTGCTGTTTCTGCCTGCACTAGTTAGGTTGAGTGCCAATTGATTGTGTATTACAAAAACCCCACCCCCCACCCACTGTGGAGCTAAGATTCTCTGCCTGCAATTGTTTGATGGAAACTGTGACTAATCTGTAATTGCTCACTGGTAGTTCTAAGCTTGTGTCAACAGACAGCATGAACCTACTAGACCCCTGTTAAACTGGACAGTTGCATGTAGGTTTTAAGCTGTGTCAAACTGTGGGCTCACAGTGGTAATGTGTAATGGGAATCCCTTCTGCACTGGTAGAACCTGAGGAACTTTAAAACAGCAGTAGACAACTGTCAATGCAATATAAAGATATGACCTAGGATTAAAATAAAATAACTTAAATAATATATAAAGTAATATGACATAGGTATACTCGAAAAGTTAAAAGCATATTTAGCCATGACATAGGTATACTCGAAAAGTTAAAAGCATATTTAGCCAAAAATTATCAGGAATATTATTCAGATGTTTTACTATACATGTTGCAGCTATTCCGTCACTCCAGTTATGTTAGTATTATGTCGTTACTACTGTTTTTAATTGTCATTACTACTGTTTTTAAGTCAAAATGCATGCTATGCATATGTACCTTGTTAACAAATAAAGTTTTATCATAGTTCATCTCTTTCTTCTTCCCATTCTGGGGGAGGGTGATAGGGGCAAAATGAGAACAGATAATGTGTGTCCATTTGCTTAAACAATGTTTTACTGTGCTACATGCAAGATTGCAGCTCACCAACTCTCCTGCAAGGTTTCTACAACCACAGGAAATGGGCCTAAATAGCAGAGTATCGGGATAAAATCTGACAGTATTTTTCAATAACACATTAACTAATATATACAATATTCACAAAATGGTCTGCTCGAATACTTTATTTCCAGGTGTATCTTCACTGGCATGCATATAGTCTAGAGAGCTACTAAACATGTCAACACTTTACTTCCATCTTAACTCTTAATGATCTGTAACTATGATTCACCAAAAACATTTCATTAATAATTACAAACTCACAATATAGTCCAAAGGACTTCAGGGCCTCTTGGCCCATTTTTATTGTGTTAACTGTGATATATGTATTGCAGTATTTTATTCACCGATATATATTGTAGTTGTGCTTTAGTTTAATTAATTTTAGTTTATTAAATACGGTTGACTAAATTTTTATTGACATGTGATGTCTATATAACTTTGTCTTGATTTGCTGTTGTGTTCATCCCTCGTGTTGTGTCGTCAGAGTCGCTGGATGAGCTGAGTGACCTGGTCATGCCTCTGTTTGCGGGGGTCACCAACAAGAATGTGGCCGTGCCAGAGTGGCCAGAACCACCATTTGGACCCGACCAACTCAAGGTGGGTGGCAGTGTGGGGTGAGGGTATGATGGGTGGACTGCCAGACCATCGGTCAAGAACACAACAGTTTGAGTCCACCTACAGCCATTTCTGAACCTGGGCAGTTGTGTTTACCCACATTTGCCTGTGTCTTTTGGAATACACCTTAGAAGGCTGAGTAGACGCCTGACCTGGTGTCTTTGCCAGGGGGAAGTACAAGTGGGTGGTAAATGTGTAACTTGTAGTGGACTCACTGTGGTGTGTTCTACGTCTAAGCTACTGGTTGATGCTCCATGCGGCAGTGTTTACAACAACAGGAGGGACTCACTGTGGTGTGTTCTACGTCTAAGCTACTGGTTGATGCTCCATGCGGCAGTGTTTACAACAACAGGAGGGACTCACTGTGGTGTGTTCTACGTCTAAGCTACTGGTTGTTGCTCCATGCGGCAGTGTTTACAACAACAGGAGGGACTCACTGTGGTGTGTTCTACGTCTAAGCTACTGGTTGTTGCTCCATGCGGCAGTGTTTACAACAACAGGAGGGACTCACTGTGGTGTGTTCTACGTCTAAGCTACTGGTTGATGCTCCATGCGGCAGTGTTTACAACAACAGGAGGGACTCACTGTGGTGTGTTCTACGTCTAAGCTACTGGTTGATGCGCCATGCGGCAGTGTTTACAACAACAGGAGGGACTCACTGTGGTGTGTTCTACGTCTAAGCTACTGGTTGATGCGCCATGCGGCAGTGTTTACAACAACAGGAGGGACTCACTGTGGTGTGTTCTACGTCTAAGCTACTGGTTGATGCGCCATGCGGCAGTGTTTACAACAACAGGAGGGACTCACTGTGGTGTGTTCTACGTCTAAGCTACTGGTTGATGCGCCATGCGGCAGTGTTTACAACAACAGGAGGTAGTGTAGCGACTGTGTGTACAACAACAGGAGGTAGTGTAGCGACTGTGTTTACAACAACAGGAGGTAGTGTAGCGACTGTGTGTAGCAATAGAGTCAAACCTGGCCAGAGTGGACTTTGTCAGGACTGTGCAATATGTCCATTATGGCCAGATGACCACTGAGGACAGATGGTGGACATGCATTATGGCCAGGTTACCACTGAGGACAGATGGTGGACATGCATTATGGCCAGATGACCACTGAGGACAGATGGTGGACATGCATTATGGCCAGATGACCACTGAGGACAGATGGTGGACATGCATTATGGCCAGATGACCACTGAGGACAGATGGTGGACATGCATTATGGCCAGATGACCACTGAGGACAGATTGTGGACATGCATTATGGCCAGATGACCACTGAGGACAGATGGTGGACATGCATTATGGCCAGATAACCACTGAGGACAGATGGTGGACATGCATTATGGCCAGATGACCACTGAGGACAGATGGTGGACATGCATTATGGCCAGATGACCACTGAGGACAGATTGTGGACATGCATTATGGCCAGATGACCACTGAGGACAGATGGTGGACATGCATTATGGCCAGATGACCACTGAGGACAGATTGTGGACATGCATTATGGCCAGATGACCACTGAGGACAGATGGTGGACATGCATTATGGCCAGATAACCACTGAGGACAGATGGTGGACATGCATTATGGCCAGATGACCACTGAGGACAGATGGTGGACATGCATTATGGCCAGATGACCACTGAGGACAGATGGTGGACATGCATTATGGCCAGATGACCACTGAGGACAGATGGTGGACATGCATTATGGCCAGATGACCACTGAGGACAGATGGTGGACATGCATTATGGCCAGATGACCACTGAGGACAGATGGTGGACATGCATTATGGCCAGATGACCACTGAGGACAGATGGTGGACATGCATTATGGCCAGATGACCCCTGAGGACAGATTGTGGACATGCATTATGGCAGATTTTGTTGTATGTAGCAGATTTGTTTTACAATAGCATGTATCGCCTGTGGTAATCGCATATAACTCAATATTATATATATATATATATAAATATATATAGATTACTACTTTATATATAAGTAGTGTAGGGACAGTGTGTACAACGACAGGCGGTAGTGTAGGGACAGTGTGTACAGCAACAGTAGGTAGTGTAGGGACAGTGTGTACAACGACAGGCGGTAGTGTAGGGACAGTGTGTACAGCAACAGGAGGTAGTGTAGGGACAGTGTGTACAACGACAGGAGGTAGTGTAGGGACAGTGTGTACAACGACAGGAGGTAGTGTAGGGACAGTGTGTACAACGACAGGAGGTAGTGTAGGGACAATGTGTACAACGACAGGAGGTAGTGTAGGGACAGTGTGTACAACGACAGGAGGTAGTGTAGGGACAGTGTGTACAACGACAGGAGGTAGTGTAGGGACAGTGTGTACAGTGACAGGAGGTAGTGTGGGGACAGTGTGTACAGCGACAGGAGGTAGTGTGGGGATAGTGTGTACAACGACAGGAGGTAGTGTGGGGATAGTGTGTACAACGACAGGAGGTAGTGTGGGGACTGTGTGTACAACGACAGGACGTAGTGTAGGGCAGTGTGTACAACAATAGGAGGTAGTGTAGGGACAATGATTACAACAACAGGAGGTAGTGTAGGGACAGTGTGTACAACGACAGGCGGTAGTGTAGGGACAGTGTGTACAGCAACAGGAGGTAGTGTAGGGACAGTGTGTACAACGACAGGAGGTAGTGTAGGGACAGTGTGTACAACGACAGGAGGTAGTGTAGGGACAGTGTGTACAACGACAGGAGGTAGTGTAGGGACAATGTGTACAACGACAGGAGGTAGTGTAATGACAGTGTGTACAACGACAGGAGGTAGTGTAGGGACAGTGTGTACAACGACAGGAGGTAGTGTAGGGACAGTGTGTACAGTGACAGGAGGTAGTGTGGGGACAGTGTGTACAGCGACAGGAGGTAGTGTGGGGATAGTGTGTACAACGACAGGAGGTAGTGTGGGGATAGTGTGTACAACGACAGGAGGTAGTGTAGGGACTGTGTGTACAACGACAGGACGTAGTGTAGGGCAGTGTGTACAACAATAGGAGGTAGTGTAGGGACAATGATTACAACAACAGGAGGTAGTGTAGGGACAGTGTGTACAATGACAGGAGGTAGTGTAGCGACAGTGTTTACAACAACAGGAGGTAGTGTAGGGACAGTGTGTACAACGACAGGAGGTAGTGTAGGGACAATGTGTACAACGACAGGAGGTAGTGTAGGGACAATGTGTACAACGACAGGAGTTAGTGTAGGGACAGTGTGTACAGCGACAGGAGGTAGTGTAGGGACTGTGTGTACAACGACAGGAGGTAGTGTAGGGACAGTGTGTACAATGATAGGAGGTAATGTAGGGACAGTGTGTACAACGACAGGAGGTAGTGTAGGGCAGTGTGTACAACGATAGGAGGTAGTGTAGGGACAATGTTTACAACAACAGGAGGTAGTGTAGGGACAGTGTGTACAACGACAGGAGGTAGTGTAGGGACAATGTGTACAACAACAGGAGGTAGTTTAGGGACAATGTGTACAACGACAGGAGGTAGTGTAGGGACAGTGTGTACAGCGACAGGAGGTAGTGTAGGGACAGTGTGTACAACGACAGGAGGTAGTGTAGGGACAGTGTGTACAACGACAGGATGTAGTGTAGGGACAGTGTGTACAACGACAGGAGGTAGTGTAGGGACAGTGTGTACAACGATAGGAGGTAGTGTGGGGATAGTGTGTACAACGACAGGAGGTAGTGTGGGGATAGTGTGTACAACGACAGGAGGTAGTGTGGGGACTGTGTGTACAACGACAGGACGTAGTGTAGGGCAGTGTGTACAACAATAGGAGGTAGTGTAGGGACAATGATTACAACAACAGGAGGTAGTGTAGGGACAGTGTGTACAACGACAGGCGGTAGTGTAGGGACAGTGTGTACAGCAACAGGAGGTAGTGTAGGGACAGTGTGTACAACGACAGGAGGTAGTGTAGGGACAGTGTGTACAACGACAGGAGGTAGTGTAGGGACAGTGTGTACAACGACAGGAGGTAGTGTAGGGACAATGTGTACAACGACAGGAGGTAGTGTAATGACAGTGTGTACAACGACAGGAGGTAGTGTAGGGACAGTGTGTACAACGACAGGAGGTAGTGTAGGGACAGTGTGTACAGTGACAGGAGGTAGTGTGGGGACAGTGTGTACAGCGACAGGAGGTAGTGTGGGGATAGTGTGTACAACGACAGGAGGTAGTGTGGGGATAGTGTGTATAACGACAGGAGGTAGTGTAGGGACTGTGTGTACAACGACAGGACGTAGTGTAGGGCAGTGTGTACAACAATAGGAGGTAGTGTAGGGACAATGATTACAACAACAGGAGGTAGTGTAGGGACAGTGTGTACAATGACAGGAGGTAGTGTAGCGACAGTGTTTACAACAACAGGAGGTAGTGTAGGGACAGTGTGTACAACGACAGGAGGTAGTGTAGGGACAATGTGTACAACGACAGGAGGTAGTGTAGGGACAATGTGTACAACGACAGGAGTTAGTGTAGGGACAGTGTGTACAGCGACAGGAGGTAGTGTAGGGACTGTGTGTACAACGACAGGAGGTAGTGTAGGGACAGTGTGTACAATGATAGGAGGTAATGTAGGGACAGTGTGTACAACGACAGGAGGTAGTGTAGGGCAGTGTGTACAACGATAGGAGGTAGTGTAGGGACAATGTTTACAACAACAGGAGGTAGTGTAGGGACAGTGTGTACAACGACAGGAGGTAGTGTAGGGACAATGTGTACAACGACAGGAGGTAGTTTAGGGACAATGTGTACAACGACAGGAGGTAGTGTAGGGACAGTGTGTACAGCGACAGGAGGTAGTGTAGGGACAGTGTGTACAACGACAGGAGGTAGTGTAGGGACAGTGTGTACAACGACAGGATGTAGTGTAGGGACAGTGTGTACAACGACAGGAGGTAGTGTAGGGACAGTGTGTACAACGATAGGAGGTAGTGTAGGGACAGTGTGTACAACGACAGGAGGTAGGGTAGGTTGTGTTGGGGTGGCAGGCCAGCTATGGCTTCCACACAAACAAACACACACACCCACACTCGCACACACACCATGCATTACAATACCATTAAATCATGAACACGACACAGCAAGGGCAAAGGGCTCATTTACAGGTTACCCAGTTACAGATCTCTGCAAGCAAGCCAGTTACAATTGTGTGCTTAGAGAAGCAGGGTTGGGGACAAATACGGTTTCATCATCAAATACAAATATCTTGCATTTTAGAATTTCAAATATCCTCTTTTTTATTTTCAAATGCACATGATCAAATGCATTACACTAATAACATTTCAAATACAGAGGGTCAGATTCAAATATGCTATATATCAGATAGGTCAAACACAGAATACAATAGTGAACTTCGACAGGTTAGACATATTAGACAGGGATTTAGCAGCTAACCAGCCAGTCAGGACCTAGGAACCATGTCATTCACACCATACTAACAGTGCAAACAGTACAGGTGGCATGACATGGCATCTAAAATTATAAAGCAACCTGGCAGGGAGGCTTATTTACTGCAGTGCTTCCCAGAGCCTGTCACTATACCAACTTTGTACTATTACAATAAGCAGGAGATGTGGCTTCTCTGGGGAGAGTAGGTATTAACTAGGGAAATGTAACTGAATTTGTAGGCAACTTAAATGCTCAGTTGTAATAGAAAATTAATAGCCCAATTACTATTACATTTATTAGAACACTTGTGGTATAGCCATTTCTATCTGTCTAACCTACCTGCTTGCATTGTAAGTAAGAACAAAAATTGTAATCATGATAAATAATCATGATTACGATTACTTTGGCAATGTAATCGAGTATGATTACGATTACTTGGTTTTTTTATTAATGTAATCGAGTACGAGTACGATTACTCAAAAAGTTGCCCACGATTACAGAGTACAATTACCCCATCTCTGACAGATAGTGGACATTATGGCAGATTTCATTGTATGTAGCAGCTTTGTTTTACAATAGCATGTATCCCCTGGGGTAAACGCATATAACTCAATATTTTATATATATATATATAACAACTTTATATATATATGTGTATATATATACATGTATATATACAGTTGAACCTCTGTATTACAGTCACCCACGGGACTGGACCAAAGTGACATTAATAGCGAGGTGACCATAACACTGAGTTGTGGACTGAAACGTCACGGGAATTGGGAACATCGCTACAGGCCTACATATGCATGCCATTTAAACAGCAATGAGCATTAGGCAGTGTAGTATGTATTGTCATGTGGGGCATAGCGTAAGTTTTATTAATGATTTATTTGATCGTGGCTAATGTTTTCTGTCTTCCTACGCGTTGCAGTATCTGACTGTCCGTGTGTGTTGGTGGTTGTAGTTGACAGCTCGTGTTGTGCCGGTGAAAGACATCAGGAACTTGAATGTGATGTGGCCAATCCCAGACCTGCAGCCCTACTACAAGTCCAATGTGAGTGAAAGAAATACAACGTGTACAGTTGTATAGTGCAGTGTGGTGAAAATACATAGGTAAAGTTCTATAATTATGATATGCATCTTTAAAATACAAAATAAAATTCACAATTAATTAAAAAAGTCAACTATGTGCAGCGATGAAAAGTGTTAAAATTAACGTAGTTTAACATAATCCTTGAAAACTTTCATGATTTAAATTTTACAAGTAGAAACTTTACAAATATGTAATTAGTAACAGCAATTTGTATTATCTTTTATATTGTTTTAAACTTGGCAATTGTGTAAGTTCAGTAAGTCACTTTATTCTATATGTACGAGTTAAGAATAAGGTCCTTGGATGACAAGTAAGGCACATCTACCGGTATGTCTACACAGTTAAAATGATTGATATATTCTAAATGAGATCACAATGAGTTTCACTGGTAATTTTATTGGCATACCGGAAATGCCCAAATTAATAAATTTCTTGATCCCAAAATAATCCTGAAGTAACAATGCAAATAATTATATTGAATAATCAGTTGTATTGAAAGCCTTGGAGAGATTAAGAAAAATACTGAATGGTCCATCATTTGTATGAATTTGTGTAATTATTCGACAGCCTGGTCACTACTTGGGACATCTGATCGGACACGAGGGCCCAGGAAGTCTACTCTCCGAACTCAAGGCCAGAGGTCAGTGCCTGGTATTTACCCTATTTAATTCAGGTCAATAAATGTTTTCCGGAATATTACATCCATATAAAAAATAGAGTAGACTATGACTGATAACTATAAAAATATTGCAATTTTTGCTAGTGACAACGCAGTGGTGATGTGCATAATGTATCACTATTCATAATAATACTCTGTAATATTGCATTGCCTAGTTTGGTCAGACATGTCATAAACTATACACATTCTTCCTGATCAACATTTCGTAGGTGGGAAATCCTTGTGACACAAACATAATTAGCACTACAATTTCTAGGTTCAAGTTACCAAGAAGATAATTATATATATAATTACTGCTGATGATATTTTCATACCCCTTCCCCCTAGTGGGGAGTTGGTGATATCATTTAATCTGTTCTGTCTTCTTGAAGAGTCACTTTCACCTGTTACTATCCTCTGCCATTCTCGCCTACTCAGCTATTCACCCATGCTGTTTTGAGATTCCTTTAACACTATTTGTCAATACAGTAGACCCTCTCCTGAGTGGTTCCCTTTGCCAACAATAACCCTCCAACAGCGGCCAGGTCTCTGTTTGTCAATACAGTAGTCCCTCTCCTGAGTGGTTCCCTTTGCCAACAATAACCCTCCAACAGCGGCCAGGTCTCTGTTTGTCAATACAGTAGACCCTCTCCTGAGTGGTTCCCTTTGCCAACAATAACCCTCCAACAGCGGCCAGGTCTCTGTTTGTCAATACAGTAGACCCTCTCCTGAATGGTTCCCTTTGCCAACAATAACCCTCCAACAGCGGCCAGGTCTGTTTGTCAATACAGTAGACCCTCTCCTGAATGGTTCCCTTTGCCAACAATAACCCTCCAACAGCGGCCAGGTTTCTGTTGCTTTAATTGTTTTATCAATAAAAACAACCTTTCTAGAGCAGTAATCTGCCTAACAACGGCTGGGTTTTCCGGCCATTGTACCCAGTGACTACTTCATGTTAGCCACATGGTCTGGTTGGGTGTGGATGTTATTAGACCTTGGGTATGTTATGTTAATGGCTTTGTCTATGTGGAACAAGGTTTCCATGTTCATGTGTCCATATACAGTGCAACAAGCTTATAACGAACATGGATACAACGAATTGACAGATATAACGAAACTATTTCGAATGTACAGATTTTTCCCCTATCTTTTCCATTATAAGTGTTCACAAATATTACGAACACGGGTATAATAAATTCACGGTTATTACAAACACCTTTTCCTGAACAAATTTTGTTGTATAGTGAATTTTTGTCCGACTTAAAATCGCCCGGTTGTTCACAAATACTTCCCGCCCGTGACCTGGAAGCCAAGTCATGGCCGTGCAGAGTGCCAGTGCCAAAGTAATTAGGTCAATGATGGAAATCATTTGTAACCGGGCTAAGCAGTCAGATGACACTGCAGCGCACTTCGACTGGCTTGAGGATTTCCTTTTGTCTGGTGCCCTAGCCAACAGCAAACAAAAGTCAATGGAGGACTTGATCAAAGCAGATTAACTGGTGTCATTCTGTGTGTGTTGTACAAGAAGTGTACAAGAAGCTCCATCCTGCCACAGATCATGTTTTAGTGTGCTTGGACGCGACATGTTCGCCATGTGTTTACGTCAAACTGTATTTCGTTACTTTTTCACAGACGGTGGACTGTGATCTTATACTATAACTACACTTAATAGTAAAATTTGTAACTGGTTTATGTTTCATCTAAATAAATGTTACACAACAAATTATCTTTGCATTTGATAGACACCTGGCGAATAGTTTAAAAACTGTCACACACAACACTGCCACCTAGCGGGTAAACGCCTACACGCATATAAAGAATTCACAGATATAACGAACTCGTTAGCTACCCACAAAGTAGTTCGTTATAAGCGTGTTGCACTGTACATAATATACTTTTGTATATCCTGTGTGAAAGGTTGGAGGCTGACAAGGTGTCCCCCTATAGAGTGGCCACTCCTTTTGTGCAACCATTTTGAAGTACTTCTGAGGAAGGGATGGCCGCTCAAGAGGGAGACTATTGTATTTCATCAATTTCATTATTTTGATAGTTATAATATAACTTTATTGTTAATAAAACTACATCTGAAAGGTGTACATGAAGCAAGTACTCTTTCAGGGTGGATAAACACCCTTGTTGGAGGGCAGAAGCACGGGGCGAAAGGATTCATGTTCTTCATCGTCAATGTCGACCTGTCGGAAGAGGGAATAGGTAAGTTTGAAATAGTCTTCAGAAGTCTATGTCATGAATGTTTGGTGCTCACTGAGAAACCATCTGAAACCATCAAAGTTTGATACTAAATTATGTTTGTTTATTGACATATCTGTCATGTCACCGTTTATTTAATATCAGTCAAGTTTTGCCTTGCAACAATATTTACAAAAGTAATATATGTACATTACATTAGAAGGTCGGCATGACATCTGCTAGATCAGTCTTTCCTGCACACAGTTCTTGCTTAGACAACTTGACAACCTTATCTTTTGTTTTTGTTATAAAGAACAACTTGTGGAGTCAGAATTTCAACAAGATATACGTCAGACTGTTTGAACGTTTCACATATGCAGCATTAATTTCTAATGGCTTGATGAACCTTGTTGCTAGACAACATGTCAAGTGATGGATTTTTGTTTAGCAGTGCATATTTTTGAATTTGTACATAATTGAATTGTTTCAGAAAACATTCTTTATTTTCTTAGTAAATAATGGTGCTGGTAAAGCGGATCAGTTGCGATGGAGAATATATTGATGGCATCTGTGGCACAGTTTTGAAGTGGTTAGAGAAAATGTGGTCTCCGAATTAAAAATCTGGCTTTGAATCCTCGTGCTGTAGTTTCAAAGCTTTGGTAGTACTGTATCATTCACTCCGTTTTGTCTAAGCTCAAAATGAGTGGATAAGAAGTTAACATTGTCTTTTTACATAGGAGTAATGCAGACATACATATGTAGATATCTCTAGTGTACCTAGTCGAAGTGTTTATTTACAGAGCACATTGATGACATTGTGACGCTGATCTTCCAATACTTGAGCATGTTGCGCAAGGAAGGGCCTCAGGAGTGGGTCTTTAACGAGTGCCAGGTAAATTGGTTGTAAATATGTTGTAAGTTGCTAAATGTAGCTGTTACAATACATTTACGGAGATGTGCATCATTACGTGGTTTTGTGAAGAAATTTGTGCAATTTTTTAAATATTAAAATAGGATTACTTTAAAGCCACACCAGTTTTAGGGACGGCGTAAAATGTAGATGTATTTGAAACATCATCAGAATATGTACGTTAAGGTATGTAGTAGAACATTGCTGAAACAATTACCAGTGAAGACATTAAATCTATACCCTGGACTTGAGAAATGTAGACTCTTAGACGTTTAGGATTTGTTGTCAAACTGCAATGAAATATAATTCATGTAGGGATCTGCTATTCTAGTGTCACTTTAGTGATATGTCACTTTAATATCGTTAGAAAGATGTAATTTGCATCATTATAACTCTAATAAACCTGTGCTGCGTTTGCAGGATTTAAGTGCTATGACATTCCGGTTTAAAGACAAGGAACGACCCCGGAGTTATTCAAGCAGCTGTGCAGCCGTCATACATGTGAGTCCGTCACCATGGCAACGCCGTTACGTAACAAATTATATATAAATAATTTTAAGTGGACAATCTTTTTTCACAGTTAATTTATTAAAATTAATACATAAAATGAATTACTAAATATTTATCATTAATTCCTCACACACCCCGTAACCATGGTTGGTCGTTGGGCTACTTCTGATTTCGCAGTCTCTCCACATTTGCACAATAATAATAATTAACTTAATTTATGTTAAATTTATTACTTATGATTGGTTACCTAAATTGTATTATGTAAAATTTATTATAATTAATGTGGAGGTTTGCTATTCTTGAGTCAGTAGAAATATGTTACGTTAGTGTCAATGTAAAGATGTCCTTTGCATCATTGTGTCTCTGATGAGCCTTTGCTGCAATTGTAGGATTTAAGTGCAATGACTTAAAAGTAATTACATAAAATTCATTGCATAAAATTACATACTTAATATTAATTAGTCAACATTGATTTTGCTGTGTTGTTTTCAGGAGTACCCACTGGAACAGATACTGAGTGGAATATATCTTGTGTCCGACTACAAACCAGACTTGATCACCATGGTCCTTGACAAACTCACCCCAGACGCAGTCAGGTCAGAATCATGTTTCACCAGCACTTCATGGTGGTTTATCCTATTGTGCATAAGACTTAAACTTGTCGTGCACCAGACAGTTGCAGCTATATGTTTGAAGCACCGACTCTATCGTAACACTTAATGTTTAGCCATTAAGTTTAACTTATCTCATATGTAGTCGTGATGTTGTTTCAGCTATAAGTTTGAATCGGTGCGATACATTACCCATTAAGCACAGTACGTTTCTTTGTCGTCGACCATATTATACCTGTGTGACTTTCCACCAGCGTGTGTGTTGACCCGTTCTTAAACATTAGTTACTGTAGAATTACTAGTGTTTTCCCTGTCCTGTTAAATAGTAAATATTATTGGATATCTCTCTTACATCATCTAAAAAATGGAAGTGAAAATTCTTGTGAAATAACTTCAAAAAAATACTATAAATAGTATGATCACTTATGGTTAACCTTCTCTCTGTATTTACATATATGTATCTAGGTGCGAAACTCACGGCACATTCTGCTGATGCCAGTGCCTACAAGTTACGCAATTAGTGATCTAGATTTCATGTACAGTAAACAAAATTGTAGCTGAAACTATTTACTACATCTCACGTAGGATAAATGAGTTGCTTAGGTTTTTTTTTAAACACTACGATATTTATTTTCTTTTGCAGTACTTCATTTTGTAAAAACCATGTGAGAGAACTTGCTTACATGGATGCACTACCCAAAAGTAATTTAGACACATGATTAGTTAGGTTTGTTTCATTATCTTGTGGCACCACCATTCTTTAATTTTGTCAAGATTCTTGCTTATATTTTGTAAGTCATTTCTGTTATCGTGCAGTAATTTTGATGTTTTGCCCATATTACAGGGTATCTGTAGTAGGTCAGAAGTTCAAGGGTAAGACAGACAAGTCAGAACCGTGGTACGGAACTGAATATTCACTTGAAAATATTCCAGAAGAAACCCTACAGGTGAGATTTGTGACAGATTCAAAAGTCAAAATCTTCATCCCATTCTGGGATAAAATAATGTTGTATTGATTAAATACAATACTATAAAAAATAAATAAATGGTCAGTACTTAGTAAAAATAAAAGTAATATACAAAAGATATGGTCCACAGTTTCAGTTACTCCATAGAAATAGTTTTGTATACTAAATAAGTTCAATATCAACAGTAACCATTTAATTTTTATAATTAACTTTTAATAATATTGTTGGTTTAGCAACTTCAAAATAGTGAGATTTGTTCATCAAATGTATTATTTGTATTGTATATTTTAAAAGAACTAATTGTTATGTTGTATATTGAGGTTGGCATAATGTCTTTACTGCCACTAAATGAGTCGGTAAGTAATGCATTGAAAATATATAGATATAACAGGATTATGATGAAATGACTATATCAGATTTAATGAATATATGTGTGTGTAGTTGTGTTTTTTGTGGCTTAATGTAATTTAAATTATATTTGCACTCTTCCATAAATGGTTTTGACACCAAATGTCCCATTTATGTGTATTTCAATAACGTTAAATCTGACTGTAGAAATGGCGGACAGCAGGTCTTCATGAAAACCTGAAATTACCCTCGAAGAATGAATTCATCCCGACTGACTTTGACATTGTCTCAGATGGAAAAGCAGAGGTAACTTGAGTAAACAGAATGTTGTGACTTGTAGTTTGTCTGTTTCTCTTTTTTAATAAATAACATGTTTTGAAATCGCAATGTTTTGTAACATCATTTGTGTGTCAGTATACCGTAATATATACATTATATTTTTTTCAAAAATCTTGCAGCTCAGTCATACACTAACATTACTTTCCCAATCCTGGTCCTGAAACGAAAGTGAGTTATGTGTTATGATGTTTCTTGGCTGTATCGCTGCCTCGTGTTCACTCTACATTGCTTCAGTCCACGAAGCTGTATGAATGAGTACCTGGCTATAGCCGGTGGTGGATATTTGTGTACGAATAGTCTTTGCGCATTAATTGCAGCGTGGCTGAATGCTTCCCGGACAAGTTAAAATGGTGTACGTTTGAACAGGTCTGCCAGGGAGTAAAATGTAAAGCGCTTTGAGCAGTCCTGAGGACTGGATATTGCTCTATATAAGAACTTACCTTTATTTATTTTATTTTATTCACTGTTACAGTCTGGTACAGCTCCCCAGGTGATTCGAGACAAGGCTCTCAGTCGGCTTTGGTACAAGTTGGATGACAAGTTCCTGCTGCCCAAGGCCTTCATCAACATGGAGTTCATCAGGTAACATCCCAGTCAATGGTCATAGTCCAGGTGGTATCACCTATTGTTATACACCTGTGCAATATCTGCAGTGCAATACAGCCATGATATTGTCATTGAAACTATTTTGTTACATCCTGATGCGGTTATCGGATCATCATTTCAAAATTGAGTTTTAAGGGAAGCCTGTCAGTTCCTCTACCCGGAATTAGGAGGTGTAGTAATTTGTAACAGGAAGTCTGCTATATTGAACATAGGAAAATGCAGTTAACTCAGCCCATATTGCCAATAATGGTGGGCAGTATACATTCATCATAGTTGGCACAGTCTATTTGGTGGACAGTGTACATTCATCATAGTTAGGATAGTGTATTTGGTGGCCAGTGTACATTCATCATAGTTAGCGTAGTGTATTTGGTGGGCAGTGTACATTCATCATAGTTAGCACAGTCTATTTGGTGGACAGTGTACATTCATTATAGTTAGCACAGTCTATTTGGTGGGCAGTGTACATTCATCATAGTTAGCACAGTCTATTTGGTGGGCAGTGTACATTCATCATAGTTAGCACAGTCTATCTGGTGGGCAGTGTACATTCATCATAGTTAGCACAGTCTATTTGGTGGGCAGTGTACATTCATCATAGTTAGCACAGTCTATCTGGTGGGCAGTGTACATTCATCATAGTTAGCACAGTCTATTTGGTGGGCAGTATACATTCATCATAGTTAGCACAGTCTATCTGGTGGGCAGTGTACATTCATCATAGTTAGCACAGTCTATCTGGTGGGCAGTGTACATTCATCATAGTTAGCACAGTCTATTTGGTGGACAGTGTACATTCATCATAGTTAGCACAGTCTATCTGGTGGGCAGTGTACATTCATCATAGTTAGCACAGTCTATCTGGTGGGCAGTGTACATTCATCATAGTTAGCACAGTCTATCTGGTGGGCAGTGTACATTCATCATAGTTAGCACAGTCTATCTGGTGGGCAGTGTACATTCATCATAGTTAGCACAGTCTATCTGGTGGGCAGTGTACATTCATCATAGTTAGCACAGTCTATTTGGTGGGCAGTGTACATTCATCATAGTTAGCACAGTCTATCTGGTGGGCAGTGTACATTCATCATAGTTAGCACAGTCTATCTGGTGGGCAGTGTACATTCATCATAGTTAGCACAGTCTATCTGGTGGGCAGTGTACATTCATCATAGTTAGCACAGTCTATCTGGTGGGCAGTGTACATTTATCATAGTTAGCACAGTCTATCTGGTGGGCAGTGTACATTCATCATAGTTAGCACAGTCTATTTGGTGGGCAGTGTACATTCATCATAGTTAGCACAGTCTATCTGGTGGGCAGTGTACACTCATCATAGTTAGCACAGTCTATCTGGTGGGCAGTGTACACTCATCATAGTTAGCACAGTCTATTTGGTGGGCAGTGTACATTCATCATAGTTAGCACAGTCTATTTGGTGGGCAGTGTACATTCATCATAGTTAGCACAGTCTATCTGGTGGGCAGTGTACATTCATCATAGTTAGCACAGTCTATTTGGTGGGCAGTGTACATTCATCATAGTTAGCACAGTCTATCTGGTGGGCAGTGTACATTCATCATAGTTAGCACAGTCTATTTGGTGGGCAGTATACATTCATCATAGTTAGCACAGTCTATCTGGTGGGCAGTGTACATTCATCATAGTTAGCACAGTCTATCTGGTGGGCAGTGTACATTCATCATAGTTAGCACAGTCTATTTGGTGGACAGTGTACATTCATCATAGTTAGCACAGTCTATCTGGTGGGCAGTGTACATTCATCATAGTTAGCACAGTCTATCTGGTGGGCAGTGTACATTCATCATAGTTAGCACAGTCTATCTGGTGGGCAGTGTACATTCATCATAGTTAGCACAGTCTATTTGGTGGGCAGTGTACATTCATCATAGTTAGCACAGTCTATCTGGTGGGCAGTGTACATTCATCATAGTTAGCACAGTCTATCTGGTGGGCAGTGTACATTCATCATAGTTAGCACAGTCTATCTGGTGGGCAGTGTACATTCATCATAGTTAGCACAGTCTATCTGGTGGGCAGTGTACATTTATCATAGTTAGCACAGTCTATCTGGTGGGCAGTGTACATTCATCATAGTTAGCACAGTCTATTTGGTGGGCAGTGTACATTCATCATAGTTAGCACAGTCTATCTGGTGGGCAGTGTACACTCATCATAGTTAGCACAGTCTATCTGGTGGGCAGTGTACACTCATCATAGTTAGCACAGTCTATTTGGTGGGCAATGTACATTCATCATAGTTAGCACAGTCTATCTGGTGGGCAGTGTACATTCATCATAGTTAGCACAGTCTATCTGGTGGGTAGTGTACATTCATCATAGTTAGCACAGTCTATCTGGTGGGCAGTGTACATTCATCATAGTTAGCACAGTCTATCTGGTGGGCAGTGTACATTCATCATAGTTAGCACAGTCTATCTGGTGGGCAGTGTACATTCATCATAGTTAGCACAGTCTATCTGGTGGGTAGTGTACATTCATCATAGTTAGCACAGTCTATCTGGTGGGCAGTGTACATTCATCATAGTTAGCACAGTCTATTTGGTGGGCAGTGCACATTTATCATAGTTAGCACAGTCTATTTGGTGGGCAGTGTACATTCATCATAGTTAGCACAGTCTATTTGGTGGGCAGTGTACATTCATCATAGTTAGCACAGTCTATCTGGTGGGCAGTGTACATTCATCATAGTTAGCACAGTCTATCTGGTGGGCAGTGTACATTCATCATAGTTAGCACAGTCTATCTGGTGGGCAGTATACATTCATCATAGTTAGCACAGTCTATCTGGTGGGCAGTGTACATTTATCATAGTTAGCACAGTCTATCTGGTGGGCAGTGTACATTCATCATAGTTGTCACAGTCTATCTGGTTGGCAGTGTACATTCACCATAGTTAGCACAGTCTATCTGGTGGGCAGTGTACATTCATCATAGTTAGCAAAGTCTATCTGGTGGGCAGTGTACATTCATCATAGTTAGCACAGTCTATCTGGTGGGCAGTGTACATTCATCATAGTTAGCACAGTCTATCTGGTGGGCAGTGTACATTCATCATAGTTAGCACAGTCTATCTGGTGGGTAGTGTACATTCATCATAGTTAGCACAGTCTATCTGGTGGGCAGTGTACATTCATCATAGTTAGCACAGTCTATCTGGTGGGCAGTGTACATTCATCATAGTTAGCACAGTCTATCTGGTGGGTAGTGTACATTCATCATAGTTAGCACAGTCTATCTGGTGGGCAGTGTACATTCATCATAGTTAGCACAGTCTATCTGGTGGGCAGTGTACATTCATCATAGTTAGCACAGTCTATCTGGTGGGCAGTGTACATTCATCATAGTTAGCACAGTCTATCTGGTGGGCAGTGTACATTCATCATAGTTAGCACAGTCTATCTGGTGGGTAGTGTACATTCATCATAGTTAGCACAGTCTATCTGGTGGGCAGTGTACATTCATCATAGTTAGCACAGTCTATCTGGTGGGCTGTGTACATTCATCATAGTTAGCACAGTCTATTTGGTGGACAGTGTTCATTCATCATAGTTAGCACAGTCTATTTGGTGGGCAGTGTACATTCATCATAGTTAGCACAGTCTATCTGGTGGGCAGTGTACATTCATCATAGTTGTCACAGTCTATCTGGTGGGCAGTGTACATTCATCATAGTTGTCACAGTCTATCTGTTGGGCAGTGTACATTCATCATAGTTGTCACAGTCTATCTGGTGGGCAGTGTACATTCATCATAGTTAGCACAGTCTATCTGGTGGGCAGTGTACATTCATCATAGTTGTCACAGTCTATCTGGTGGGCAGTGTACATTCATCATAGTTAGCACAGTCTATCTGGTGGGCAGTGTACTTTCATCATAGTTGTCACAGTCTATCTGGTGGGCAGTGTACATTCATCATAGTTAGCACAGTCTATCTGGTGGGCAGTGTACATTCATCATAGTTAGCACAGTCTATCTGGTGGGCAGTGTACATTCATCATAGTTAGCACAGTCTATCTGGTGGGCAGTGTACATTCATCATAGTTAGCACAGTCTATCTGGTGGGCAGTGTACATTCATCATAGTTAGCACAGTCTATCTGCTGGGTAGTGTACATTCATCATAGTTAGCACAGTCTATCTGGTGGGCAGTGTACATTCATCATAGTTAGCACAGTCTATCTGGTGGGCAGTGTACATTCATCATAGTTAGCACAGTCTATCTGGTGGGCAGTGTACATTCATCATAGTTAGCACAGTCTATCTGGTGGGCAGTGTACATTCATCATAGTTAGCACAGTCTATCTGGTGGGCAGTGTACATTCATCATAGTTAGCACAGTCTATCTGGTGGGCAGTGTACATTCATCATAGTTAGCACAGTCTATCTGGTGGGCAGTGTACATTCATCATAGTTAGCACAGTCTATATGGTGGGCAGTGTACATTCATCATAGTTAGCACAGTCTACTTGGTGGGCAGTGTAAATTCACCATAGTTAGCACAGTCTATCTGGTGGGCAGTGTACACTCATCATAGTTAGCACAGTCTATCTGGTGGGCAGTGTACTCTCATCATAGTTAGCACAGTCTATCTGGTGAGCAGTGTACATTTATCATTCATCATAGTTAGCACAGTCTATCAGGTGGGCAGTGTACATTCATCATAGTTAGCACAGTCTATCTGGTGGGCAGTGTACATTCATCATAGTTAGCACAGTCTACTTGGTGGGCAGTGTACATTCATCATAGTTAGCACAGTCTACTTGGTGGGCAGTGTACATTCATCATAGTTAGCACAGTCTATCTGGTGGGCAGTGTACATTCATCATAGTTAGCACAGTCTACTTGGTGGGCAGTGTACATTCATCATAGTTAGCACAGTCTACTTGGTGGGCAGTGTACATTCAGCATAGTTAGCACAGTCTATCTGGTGGGCAGTGTACACTCATCATAGTTACCACAGTCTATCTGGTGGGCAGTGTACATTTATCATAGTTAGCACAGTCTATCTGGTGGGCAGTGTACATTCATCATAGTTAGCACAGTCTATCTGGTGGGCAGTGTACATTCATCATAGTTAGCACAGTCTATCTGGTGGGCAGTGTACACTCATCATAGTTAGCACAGTCTATCTGGTGGGCAGTGTACATTCATCATAGTTACCACAGTCTATCTGGTGGGCAGTGTACATTCATCATAGTTACCACAGTCTATCTGGTGGGCAGTGTACATTCATCATAGTTAGCACAGTCTATCTGGTGGGCAGTGTACACTCATCATAGTTAGCACAGTCTATCTGGTGGGCAGTGTACATTCATCATAGTTAGCACAGTCTATCTGGTGGGCAGTGTACATTCATCATAGTTAGCACAGTCTATCTGGTGGGCAGTGTACATTCATCATAGTTAGCACAGTCTACTTGGTGGGCAGTGTACATTTATCATAGTTAGCACAGTCTATCTGGTGGGCAGTGTACACTCATCATAGTTAGCACAGTCTATCTGGTGGGCAGTGTACACTCATCATAGTTAGCACAGTCTATCTGGTGGGCAGTGTACACTCATCATAGTTAGCACAGTCTATCTGGTGGGCAGTGTACATTCATCATAGTTAGCACAGTCTATCTGGTGGGCAGTGTACATTCATCATAGTTAGCACAGTCTATCTGGTGGGCAGTGTACACTCATCATAGTTAGCACAGTCTATCTGGTGGGCAGTGTACACTCATCATAGTTAGCACAGTCTATCTGGTGGGCAGTGTACATTCATCATAGTTAGCACAGTCTATCTGGTCGGCAGTGTACACTCATCATAGTTAGCACAGTCTATCTGGTGGGCAGTGTACATTCATCATAGTTAGCACAGTCTACTTGGTGGGCAGTGTACATTCATCATAGTTAGCACAGTCTACTTGGTGGGCAGTGTACATTCATCATAGTTAGCACAGTCCTAAAACAGTATATTAATTCATAAATGAAAAACTAGGTACAGACCGCCTCGTTTTAAGTCCACATGCAGCTGTGTTAATAGAGAACCCCGAACATCAGGTTAAATTACATTTTAGGAGTGTAAAATAAATATCAGATGATCCCATTGCCACCGTTATCATACTCCTGCAACTATGTCTGATTATGTCTCAATACACCATTGTCTTGTACAATTAAAGTTTGTGCATTTTGCAAAGATTCAATTTGATATAATTACTGACCTGATCATATGGGCTTTCTTAAATTTGTGAATTTTTATTATTGTGTCTTGAAAGATTTCAATGACTGTGTCTCAGACGTCCATTGTGCCACCTGTGAACGACCTTCAGCAGAAACTTGCTATGTTTGCGTTGACATTTACCTCCTTCCACAGCCCGTACGCGTACATGGACCCCCTGAGCACCAACTTGACCTACATGTTTGTGAACCTTCTCAGAGACGAACTGACAGAATATACATACGACGCCGAGTTGGCAGGTCTCATGTATGACCTCCATAGCACCATCTATGGCCTCACGGTAAGTACTGTCTCATGACTTCCGTAGAACCCTCTATGGCCTCACGGTAAGTACTGTCTCATGACCTCCATAGCACCATCTATGGCCTCATGGTAAGTACTGTCTTATGACCTCCATAGCACCATCTATGGCCTCACAGTAAGTACTGTCTCATGACCTCTATAGCACCATCTATGGCCTTACGGTAAGTACTTTCTCATGACCTCCGTAGCACCATCTATGGCCTCACAGTAAGTACTTACTCATGACCTCCATAGCACCATCTATGGCCCCACGGTAAGTACTGTCTCATGACCTCCATAGCACCATCTATGGCCTCACAGTAAGTAATTTCTTATGACCTCCGTACACCATCTATGGCCCCACGGTAAGTACTTTCTCATGACCTCCATAGCACCATCTATGGCCCCACGGTAAGTACTTTCTCATGACCTCCATAGCACCATCTATGGCCTCACAGTAAGTACTTACTCATGACCTCCATAGCACCATCTATGGCCTGACGGTAAGTACTGTCTCATGACCTCCATAGCACCATCTATGGCCTCACAGTAAGTACTTACTCATGACCTCCATAGCACCATCTATGGCCTGACGGTAAGTACTGTCTCATGACCTCCATAGCACCATCTATGGCCTCACGGTAAGTACTGTCTTATGACCTCCATAGCACCATCTATGGCCTCACAGTAAGTACTTACTCATGACCTCCATAGCACCATCTATGGCCTCACGGTAAGTACTGTCTTATGACCTCCATAGCACCATCTATGGCCTCACAGTAAGTACTGTCTCATGACCTCCATAACACCATCTATGGCCTTACCGTAAGTACTGTCTCATGACCTCCATAGCACCATCTATGGCCTCACGGTAAGTACTTTCTCATGACCTCCGTAGCACCATCTATGGCCCCACGGTAAATACAGTCTCATGACCTCCGTAGCACCATCTATGGCCCCACGGTAAGTACTTTCTCATGACCTCCATAGCACCATCTATGGCCTCACAGTAAGTACTTACCCCCTGAGCACCAACTTGACCTACATGTTTGTGAACCTCCTCAGAGACGAACTGACAGAATATACATACGACGCCGAGTTGGCAGGTCTCATGTATGACCTCCATAGCACCATCTATGGCCTCACGGTAAGTACTGTCTCATGACTTCCGTAGAACCCTCTATGGCCTCACGGTAAGTACTGTCTCATGACCTCCATAGCACCATCTATGGCCTCACGGTAAGTACTGTCTTATGACCTCCATAGCACCATCTATGGCCTCACAGTAAGTACTGTCTCATGACCTCCATAGCACCATCTATGGCCCCACGGTAAGTACTTTCTCATGACCTCCATAGCACCATCTATGGCCTCACAGTAAGTACTTACTCATGACCTCCATAGCACCATCTATGGCCTGACGGTAAGTACTGTCTCATGACCTCCATAGCACCATCTATGGCCTCACGGTAAGTACTGTCTTATGACCTCCATAGCACTATCTATGGCCTCACAGTAAGTACTTACTCATGACCTCCATAGCACCATCTATGGCCTCACGGTAAGTACTGTCTTATGACCTCCATAGCACCATCTATGGCCTCACAGTAAGTACTGTCTCATGACCTCCATAACACCATCTATGGCCTTACCGTAAGTACTGTCTCATGACCTCCATAGCACCATCTATGGCCTCACGGTAAGTACTTTCTCATGACCTCCGTAGCACCATCTATGGCCCCACTGTAAGTACAGTCTCATGACCTCCGTAGCACCATCTATGGCCCCACGGTAAGTACTTTCTCATGACCTCCATAGCACCATCTATGGCCTCACGGTAAGTACTTACTCATGACCTCCATAGCACCATCTATGGCCTGACGGTAAGTACTGTCTCATGACCTCCATAGCACCATCTATGGCCTCACGGTAAGTACTGTCTTATGACCTCCATAGCACCATCTATGGCCTCACAGTAAGTACTTACTCATGACCTCCATAGCACCATCTATGGCCTCATGGTAAGTACTGTCTTAAGACCTCCATAGCACCATCTATGGCCTCACGGTAAGTACTTACTCATGACCTCTATAGCTTCATCTATGGCCTCACAGTAAGTACTTTCTCATGACCTCCGTAGCACCATCTATGGCCCCACGGTAAATACTTTCTCATGATCTCCGTAGCACCATCTATGGCCCCACGGTAAGTACTTTCTCATGACCTCCGTAGCACCATCTATGGCCCCACGGTAAGTACTTTTTTATGACCTCCATAGCACCATCTATGGCCTGACGGTAAGTACTTACTCATGACCTCCATAGCACCATCTATGGCCTGACGGTAAGTACTGTCTCATGACCTCCATAGCATCATCTATGGCCTCACGGTAAGTACTGTCTTATGACCTCCATATCACCATCAATGCCTCACAGTAAGTACTTACTCATGACCTCCATAGCACCATCTATGGCCTCATGGTAAGTACTTACTTATGACCTCCATAGCTCCCTCTATGGCCTCACGGTAAGTTCACTCCTTGTTGCTCCAGTTCACTCTGATGTATGAATGAGTACCTGGCTGTAAGTATTGGTGGATATTTGTAATTGTGGTGTAGCTAGACGCTTCCCAGTAATTGCAGAATGGCTGAATGCTGCCCAGAGAAGTTGAGATGGTGTTCAATTGAACAGATCTGCCACAGAGTAAAGTGTAAAGCACTTTGAGCATGAAAGAGGAGAAAAGTGCATTGCAATTTTCAATGAAACCAACTGTAATGTGTGCAAATATATATATACAGACCTGACTACCATTCCGGATTGTCCGGAATCATTCCGGAAAGTTACCTCAAATTACGGTATTACGGTGAGGGATGAAAATATTACGGACTGTGACCATGTTGGGTAATCACTGAAATTTAGGTTGCACTATATTCAACAGGTGGCAGCATATGTATGCAGCATGTTGTGACATGGTTTTTAATTCGCTGAGTCTGGTTGTAATGTAACCAATAGGAAACAGCGTTATGACAAAATCGCATTTCTGCGATCAAACAAAACGAAGTCACGCGGCATGAAATGATAGCTGACAGCGAAAGGACGCCACCGCCAACCCAAAAGAAATGTGTAATGCTAAAATTTAGTGAGTGTTTTGTTCCATGTGTAACTAATGGTTTTGACCCAGTATAATATAATGGTTTTGTTCCATCGCTACCCCCCCCCCCCACCCCGTCTATCATTTATCATACTAGAGTTGAGTAGGCTAGAGTGTAGGTGGTGTTGATGACAGTGTAACAAATGGTTTTGACCCAGTGTAATATAATGGTTTTGGTCCATCGCAGGTCTGTATATATATATATATATATATGTATGTATGTATGTATATATATATATATATAGTTTTTAACATGGTACTTACAGAAAAACCAGTTCTGAGAAATCATGCTTTAAAGGCCTGAGTTCACCTGAATGTACTCCACTTATATACACAGTATAATGTATTCATATGTGTACACACTTTGTATTTGTTGTGTACAGATGAGTATACGCGGCTACAGCCACAAGCAGCACATTCTGCTGCAGAAGATTATGGACAAGATGACCACATTTGAGATTGACGCACAGCGCTTCAACATCATCAAGGAAAACGTGAGTGCCTTGGGAATGGTCGTATCAGTTCACAAAGTCTCATGTAGCAATATGTACGGGTAGGTTTTGTTTGGTCATCACCATCACTACAGTGATGCCACCTATCACATTGAACAGGTATTAACTCATTCGCTACGGCGAGCCGTTGACACCGGCTCGGGTTGCATGCATGTTTATACGGCAAGCCACTCACAGCGGCTTGGTGAGGTGGTCGTGAAAATTTGTTTATATCTTAGACACTACGATTATTACTATCAATATTAGCCAATGAAATAGCATGTCACATCATTCAAACAAAAATGGCCATAAAACATGTCACTATTGGCCAAATAAGGGTGGGGGTGGCGGTGGCGGTGGTGGTTTGAACCAGTGCACAATAATTATTATTGTAAACAATATTTCTCTTAGAGTATGTCTATTAAGTGTTTTCTGTGGAATTGAAATGGCAGCATGTTTCCTCGACACACTCTTGTTTGGCATCTGTGAAGGTGTCTTTACTATTGGAACAGAAACTAGATTAGAACTATCTTTATATGCTGTCTTGCTGGAGTTAGCAATAACTGTCTGTACCAGTTGAGTAATAATAATATATTTCTTATATATTGCCCATCCAAACTATTGTTCTCTGGCGCTTTATTGTTTGATTTATTGATTTATAGTAAATAAATTAACATATAAAACCATACATATTTCAAAATACTAACATGCTACAATATATGCAATCATTACTACTAAATAAAATCAACTAAATTTTTTACAAAAATAAATAAATAAACACAAGAATGCAAGGTATTAAAACAATAAAATATATTAATTATAATAATAAATTAATTAAAATAAATGTACAAATAGTTAATTACGAACATCGAATGTTAAAATAATTTGTAAAAAGATGCGACTTCAGTGCCACCTTAAATTGATTGACATTAGTGCATTGGTGCACTGTGAGTGGCAGTTGATTCCATGCTCATAATGTCTTGGCTCCAGTACACTGTGAGTGGCAGTTGATTCCTTGCTCATAATGTCTTGGCTCCAGTACACTGTGAGTGGCAGTTGATTCCATGCTCGTAATGTCTTGGCTCCAGTACACTGTGAGTGGCAGTTGATTCCTTGCTCATAATGTCTTGGCTCCAGTACACTGTGGGTGGCAGTTGATTCCATGCTCGTAATGTGTGTGTTGGCTCCAGCACACTGTGAATGGCAGTTGATTCCATGCTCATAATGTCTTGGCTCCTGTACTCTGTGGGTGGCAGTTGATTCCATGCTCGTAATGTGTGTGTTGGCTCCAGTACACTGTGAGTGGCAGTTGATTCCTTGCTCATAATGTCTTGGCTCCAGTACACTGTGGGTGGCAGTTGATTCCATGCTCGTAATGTGTGTGTTGGCTCCAGTACACTGTGAGTGGCAGTTGATTCCATGCTCATAATGTCTTGGCTCCTGTACTCTGTGGGTGGCAGTTGATTCCATGCTCGTAATGTGTGTGTTGGCTCCAGTACAGTGTGAGTGGCAGTTGATTCCATGCTCATAATGTGTGTGTTGGCTCCAGTACACTGTGAGTGGCAGTTGATTCCTTGCTCATAATGTCTTGGCTCCAGTACACTGTGGGTGGCAGTTGATTCCATGCTCATAATGTCTTGGCTCCAGTACACTGTGAGTGGCAGTTGATTCCATGCTCATAATGTCTTGGCTCCTGTACTCTGTGGGTGGCAGTTGATTCCATGCTCGTAATGTGTGTGTTGGCTCCAGTACAGTGTGAGTGGCAGTTGATTCCATGCTCATAATGTGTGTGTTGGCTCCAGTACACTGTGAGTGGCAGTTGATTCCTTGCTCATAATGTCTTGGCTCCAGTACACTGTGAGTGGCAGTTGATTCCATGCTCATAATGTCTTGGCTCCAGTACACTGTGAGTGGCAGTTGATTCCATGCTCATAATGTCTTGGCTCCTGTACTCTGTGGGTGGCAGTTGATTCCATGCTCGTAATGTGTGTGTTGGCTCCAGTACAGTGTGAGTGGCAGTTGATTCCATGCTCATAATGTGTGTGTTGGCTCCAGTACACTGTGAGTGGCAGTTGATTCCATGCTCATAATGTGTGTTGGCTCCAGTACACTGTGAGTGGCAGATGATTCCATGCTCATAATGTCTTGGCTCCAGTACACTGTGAGGGGCAGTTGATTCCATGCTCATAATGTGTGTTGGCTCCAGTACATTCGCTCCATGAACAACTTCCGGGCGGAGCAGCCACACCAGCATGCCATCTACTACACCTCCGTGATCGTCTCAGAGCAAGTGTGGACAAAAGAGGAACTACTGGATGCCGCAGATGGTATGCACTCACTCAAATGCCTCTCTTTGATTGGTTGTAATTTCAGGCGAAATGGCATTTGAACAAATTACTCAAAATCGGTTGTTACCATATTCTGATAACTTTGTTTGTTTAGTATTAATAAAGTGTATGTTTTAGTCACTACAGTTTCTTTTTGGAACAATTACATAACTCTGAAATGCTTTTATTCTTGATAAATTTGCTTCTGTCAAGTAAGACATCCATTTATTCAATCTATGACAGCTGTTTTCTCAAAGCCGTGTTTGTAGATTTAGTATGGCATTCTGTATCTTGGAGTTTAATGCCCCCAACCATTGTCTGTGTCAATATCCTCAGTAGTTTGCCATGAATTGAGAGCCACTGTCACATGTGAAACTACTTGCAAATGCATTTTACTGCAGTATTGCGCCTCTTGGCTGCATCTTGTAATTCACCATTTTTACATTTTTCAGTTTGGCCATAATAATAAGTATTAATATGTCTGAGTGAAAAAAAATTGTGTTTTGGGGGGATTCAAGGTACATATCATAAAATCAGAGTAAAGTCCTGCCACACAGTTGGCGCTGTATATTTGCAGGCAGGCCTATGAGTCGACAAGAGTAGACAGAAGAATATTCAGTGACTGACATTATGTGAGGATGGGTGAATCATTTAAATATATAGGTACTACCTTACGACAAACCAAGGGTAGTAATTGTTACATTAATTTGCGTTAAACTTGTTCATATAACCATTTAATTTCTGCTTTCGTCAGTTACGACATTGCATGCGCACATCAACTAATAATTTCAACACAACGCCAATGTTGTCACCTGGAAGGTGGCTGACAAATGAAAAAGTAAAAAAACATCAAAATAACTTAAACTACCTTTCTGTTTGTTCTTAAATACACAGCCAATGGCGCATGAGAGTGCAGTGACGCCATTGGCAGATGAGAGTGCAGTGAAGCCATTGGCGGATGAGAGTGCAGTGAAGCCATTGGCGGATGAGAGTGCAGTGAAGCCATTTGCGGATGAGAGTGCAGTGAAGCCATTGGCGGATGAGAGTGCAGTGAAGCCATTGGCGGATGAGAGTGCAGTGAAGCCATTGGGGGGGTGAGAGTGCAGTGAAGCCATTGGCGGATGAGAGTGCAGTGAAGCCATTGGCGGATGAGAGTGCAGTGAAGCCATTGGTAGATGAGAGTGCAGTGAAGCCATTGGTAGATGAGAGTGCAGGGAAGCCATTGGCAGATGAGAGTGCAGTGAAGCCATTGGCAGATGAGAGTGCAGTGAAGCCATTGGCAGATGAGAGTGCAGTGAAGCCATTGGCAGATGAGAGTGCAGTGAAGCCATTGGCAGATGAGAGTGCAGTGAAGCCATTGGTAGATGAGAGTGCAGTGAAACCATTTGTAGATGAGAGTGCAGTGAAGCCATTGGTAGATGAGAGTGCAGTGAAGCCATTGGTAGATGAGAGTGCAGTGAAGCCATTGGTAGATGAGAGTGCATTGAAGCCATTGGTGGATGAGAGTGCAGTGAAGCCATTGGTGGATGAGAGTACAGTGAAGCCTTTGGTAGATTAGATTGCAGTGAAGCCATTGGTAGATGAGAGTGCAGTGAAGCCATTGGTGGATGAGAGTGCAGTGAAGCCTTTGGTAGATGAGATTGCAGTGAAGCCATTGGCGGATGAGAGTGCAGTGAAGCCATTGGCAGATGAGAGTGCAGTGATTGAAGGAAGTGAGTGAATGTTGAAAGGGATGAGTGGACCTCTCTGTCTGGGAGGAGATGTACTTACAAAGCTTCTAAGTTAGCATATTCATATATAGATACCTTGGTATATTGTGTTTGTTTTCAGAACTGACGATTGAGCGACTGAAAGCCTTCATCCCTCAGCTTCTGTCACGGCTACACATTGACTTCCTCGTCTACGGAAACATCACAAAACAGGTGAGACAGGATTCACTCCCACATTGATTATTGACATTCTAACTTTGGGGGAGCCGAGGGGTTTGACACTAGATTGATTTAATGTGAAATTACTCTGAAAAAATTCAAATTGAAGATGCAGGTTTTGACTAGATATTGTAAGAAGTTTAGCATGAATAAATCATTCTGAAAAAAACTGAGCTTGATTAGAAATAATCAGTATTGTGATCATCACAAACTCTTGCCTCTTTATTGTGATGTTTTATATTGTTAATGGACCCATGTGGCCTAGATTGGCAAAAACACTTAATATTGTACAATGGTGATTCTAGGTATTATTTATATCAATACTAATACTACCGGTAATTTAATTATTTTATTTTAAACTTATTTATATATTTAAATTATATGACAACAATATAAAAAAAATATTATATTTAAAACATTTTAATGCATATTTGTGAGTATTGGCAAATGGGTTTTTAAACTGAAATAAAAGTATTTGTATTCGTAGCGTGCAGAGACGATCACAGACATCGTTGAGAACACATTGCAGACTCGCGCCGACACACGCCCCCTGTTGGATAGTCAGCAGAGACGATTCCGCGAAGTCCAGCTTCCTGACGGTGAGCGAACCATCCATTTTGAAAATGTCAGAATTATATTTTGCATTCTGTTACCTGGTGCTCCAAACCACGTGGTGCTTAAAAAAAAGGTGGAAAGATGCCTTTTTAGCCACTTTGTTTCTGTTTTTGTTTGTACTGGATGTTTCATTAAGTCTTATTAAGACTACCTGACTTTGAACGGTGACTGGCAATGATGTGCATATTTTATGTGATGGTTCCTAGCTATGTAAACCATCCATAGATCAGCGGCCAGTTCCTAAAGTTACGCGGTTACTTAGCATTACATGTTTGCATAAACTCCTGTTTCCTTATTGAAAAAAACCTGCATCATGTGCTAAGACAATCATGTGCTAAGACAATCATGTTAATGCTAAGAACATTCTTAGCCGCTTCATGAAACCGGCCCTAGTTAAGGATGGTTTACATGAATTGAGTATTAGTAATTTGATTGTTCGCTAAAGCATTAGATCGATTTATGGATAGTCGTAGATGAACCTTCGAAAATTTGGTATCCGATGTGCAAAATGTCTTAGAGAGAAAGAATAACAACTATACTTCTACTCTGCTTCCCAGAGAAGTTGAGATGGTGCTTGATTGAACAGGTCTGCCAGGGAGTAAAGCACTTTGAGCAATCCCGAGGACTGGATACTGCGCTATATAAGAACTTACCTCTACTTTACTTTACTCGACTCGACTCGACTCTACTCTACTCTACTCTACTCTACTCTACTTACACACATATATGCACAAATGCACACATGCACACACTGTAGACTGTATTTAGATTGCTTGTGATTGAATAGGTCTGCCAGGGAGTAAAGTGTAAAGCACTTTGAGTAGTCCTGAAGACTGGATACTGCGCTATATAAGAACTTAGTTTTACTTTAATTGACATACACACATGTACGCACAAATGCACAAATGTACACACTGTAGACTGTAGTTAGATTATGTGTGCAGGCTGCTACTACAAGTACGAGCAGACGAATGACGTACACAAGAGTTCGTCGCTGGAGGTGTACTACCAGTGCGGCCTACAGGAGACTCACTCCAACATGCTTATCGAACTCTTCTGTCAAATCATATCAGAGCCTTGCTTCAACATCCTACGCACAAAGGAACAACTAGGTGAGTGAGGCATTCTGGGTAATTGTATTTTGATTGTCCAATTGTTGGTTAGCTGAGCGCTATCGAAGAGGTGATGTTTGTAGATGTATAATGTTTGGACTTGTGTGCAATAGATGCATTCTGGGTAAGTTCACTTTGTCCAGTTGTTGTTTAGCTGGGTGCTGTTATCGATAACATTTTATCCAGAGCTCGATGTTATTTTCCTGGGTGTGATGTCATTATAATGTCCAAGGCAGGAGGGTCATTTATCCAAGGTCTGATGGACATTACAGACCTGCCTACTATTCCAGAATCATTCCTTAAATACACCTCAAATTACGGTATTATGGCGAGGGATGAAAATATTACGGATTCTTTCGTTGTCACAATGATCGTTAATCACTTCCGTGCTCCTCAAATTTAGCTTAACTTTATTCAACAGGTGGCAGCATATATACACTGCTTGTTGTGACATGGTTTTTCATTCGCTACTTCTGGTCGTAATCTGACCAAAAGGAAACAGCGTTACAACAAATTCGCATTTCTGCACTCATGGCGTTCAAACAAGACAAAGTCACGACTCACGCGGCACGAAATGATGGCGGGGATCGAAACGGCACCACTACCAGCCAAGAAGAAACGTGTACTGCAAACGTTTATAACAGCAAGCACGCAGACATGGCCCGTTGGGTCAAGTTTAAAGAAGGGGGTCTGCTTTACATACTGCCGGATACGCAAAAATCATTTTCCTATTTCACATGGTCGCTGGTGGCCGGGATAATTGCAGGTACTGACTACGTTGTTAGACTAGTTCTAGTGACAGAGTAGTGGGCATTGTAGTTGTAGTGTCAGGCCAACTGACTGTACTAAGACTAAGTTAGTGTATTTATTGAGTTTAGTCTATCATTTACAGCCTATAATACAGGGATAGGCTTATATACTAGAGTTGAGCAGACTAGACGATGTCAATGACTAGCGTAACATAATGGTTTTCACTTTTGCCGTCCCCGGCATAACTTTGTGTTTGTCTTTGATCTAGTCAAGCTACTATACTGTGTAGTCTACAACCTGGCCCTAGGTATACCGGCTACTAATATTAATGACGCATTGTTATAATTTGTCATGTTTTTGTAGTCAGCATGCTGTTTTTGGAATTTACATAAAATTACAATGTTTATAGACTCATTTACATTACAGTTACGCTTCTTCATGCTGGTTATGAACATCTACCTTACCTTGTTAAGTGAATGCTTCAAAACACCTCATAGTATATTAGAGATAATTATGTGTTGGGTGCAACTATCGTCATAGTCACAGTATCAAAGTATTACGGTGTTCTTTTCGTGACAATATCTGACACGGTTCTGAACTATTACTGACAACAGGCCTATATTCCTGAAAATCAGTGTAAATGGGAAGATGGATTACTGACAGGAAGTTTTTGGGGTAGGCAGGTCTGTCATTATCCAGGACCTGAGGGTCATAGTTCAAGTCCTGAGGGTCATAATCCAGAGCCTAAAGGTCACATAGTCCAGTGCTTGAGGGTCATCTAGTCCAGGGCCTAAAGATCATTATTCAGTGCCCGAGAATCATAATCCAGGGCCTGAGTGTCATTATACAAGGCCTGAGTGTAATAGTCCAGCGCCTAAAGGTCTGAGAGTCCTTATCTAGTGCCCGTGGGTCATAATTCATGGTCTACGGTCATTATCCAGTGCCAAATTGTCATAGTCCAGGGCATAAGAGTCATTACCCAGGGTCTGAAGGTAACTGTGATTGAGTTTTAGGGCATATTGTGTTGTTTTAGGGGTAGTGTTGTTTTAGGGTTACATTGTGTTGTTTTAGGGTTGCATTGTGTTGTTTTAGGGTTATATTGTGTTGTTTTTAGGGTACATTGTGTTGTTTTAGGGTTACATTGTGTTGTTTTAGGGTTACATTTTGTTGTTTTAGGGTACATTGTGGTGTTTTAGGGGTAGTGTTGTTTTAGGGTACATTGTGTTGTTTTAGGGTTACATTGTGTTGTTTTAGGGTACATTGTGTCGTTTTAGGGTTACATTGTGTTGTTTTAGGGTTACATTTTGTTGTTTTAGGGTACATTGTGGTGTTTAGGGTTACCTTGTGTTGTTTTAGGGCACATTGTGTTGTTTTAGGGGTAGTGTTGTTTTAGGGTACATTGTGTTGTTTTAGGGTTACATTGTGTTGTTGTAGGGTACATTGTGTTGTTTTAGGGTTACCTTGTGTTGTTTTAGTGTACATTGTGTTGTTTTAGGGTACATTGTGTTGTTTTAGGATACATTGTGTTCAGTGGAGTGCGACGGTCAAATGGCGTCCAAGGTCTGAGGGTGATTGTCCAGTCGGATCGAACACCGGAGTACGTGGAGAGCAGGATCGAAGAGTTCCTTCTGCAGATGAAAGTTAGTCATGCTTACAAGATTTAACCTGATCTGACTTTATAGGAACACACCTGTTTCAGTATTTAATCAATCAAATATAGCATGTAAACATTTGTTTTGTGAATTATTTTAATAAATATAACTTGGAGTGCGAGTCATTCTATATCAGATCAGCCACTTTTCAGGATATTAAAATGTTTTTGTTTCAGAATTAATCTAAATTTATTTTATTTTGAAGTATATTTTCCAGCAAAGTTCATTTATGTAGTATGTAAATTTAGAGGCATCTGAAATAGGTAAAAAATTACGGATGCAATTTTGGGCACTTACCACTTGTTCACATTTAAAGGGCATTATAGATACAATTTGCATCTAACTGCTTGTTTTTTCACAGAAATACTCAAGTATAGCCTCATAGATATTGGTTAAAATTTAAGTAATTTCTGAGACATCAACTTTTTGACTGTTGGAAATGATCCATGGTAAACTTAATGCATTACGTCAATTGACTAACTGAAGTTAATCCATTATCCAGTTACGTGTGTAACTCTCCTGTAGACGGAGATAGGAAACATGTCAGACGAAGACTTCACGAAGCACGTGGAGGCGCTGGCGACTCACAGACTGGAACAACCAAAGAAACTGTCGGCACAGAACGGCAGATATTGGTCCGAGATCATCTCCCAACAGTACAACTTCGACAGAGGTAAAGTCTACTTGCTTGTATCATGTGACCACAAAGTAGCTTGCTGATTGGTTAGATAGTTTGAACTGTTCCATCACCTGAGTTTACTGCTTCGTCATTAGCAAGCATATTGCAGTGTTTTCAATCAACCGTGTTTTTGTGGTAAAATCACATGACATAGTACAAACTATAGATGCACTTTACTGCACAAATGTGGTTTTTATTAACTACAATTTTTAAAATATAATTGATCCATCCATTGTTTAGTCTTAATGTTTGAGCCCGAATACCATGTTTATAATTTTGTATCGTAAACATATATGACTCACTCATAGTTGCTTCAGTATGTTTAATAGTTTGGTTGATATTTTATTTATGTTCTATCTAATATGTGTTTGCCTCTTCCGACAGATGACAATGAGGTGGCTCACTTACGCAGTTTGACAAAAGATGATGTATTGAAATTTTACAATGTAAGTAGTTGTTTTTATGTTATGTGTATATATAATACTCATATATATTACATCACTGAGACAATGTTTTCTGTGATTGATTCTAGCTGTACAAACTGTCCTTTGATCAGTTGGGGACGTCTTTACGCAATCTGGAACAACCATAGAAAAAACAATATTGTGAACAATCGTCCAAAGTCTGCTACAAACATTCATCGTATGGATAAGTTCAGAAAAATAAATGCATTAACGAATCCTTCATGTTGTTGTATGATGTTTGCTGACTGAGATACAAAGGCATCTAGGAGTCCAGAGTATACAGTAGTCCCTCTTCAGCGGACCCTCTGACGAGGGACACCCGCTATGTCGGGACAGTTTGTCAATGTACGGACCATTTTGTCATGTTAATGTCCCTCTGATGAGGGGACACCTCGTGTGCACGGACAGCGAGCAGGATATTTTGGTTATATGTCCCTCCTAAGACGGATAGTATTCATTAATTCGAAGAGTTTTTACCGAATTTGTTTAGAAAATGGCGGACATACAGCTTGGTGTGTGTCAATGGTAACACCAAGTACACGTGTAGCCATAACAACGAGCTTATCTTCCTTGCTGTAATTGTTGTGTTTGTCCAAACTACCTTACAAATTATGCTGTGCTACGCCAAACGGCAAATATTACCAGTGCCTGGAAAAGATGAACTGGTCGCCAGCGGAACACACACAATTACCGATTGTACCCGTTACCGCTTTTAACATTTAATTAACGTTCACGCTGCATGTAGCAACTGATGTAAATATTCGGTTGATCATTTCCAGGTTATTATTTTAGCCGGTAGGGGGCAGCCAAAATCGTAAACTTGCAAATTACTTACGAAGTATTTTAGCTAAAGAATATCTAAATCGTTCAAGAATACCAATTTATAAAATGTTGTAATGGAGATGTTTTGTTCGACATTTTGGTTGAATGCTGCCATTCGTGCAGCAGTTTCTACTGCAACGCCGGGCTGATACCGTTGGGTAGGCTAGTGGCAGTGAGTGAGTGACCAGTGCGCGGTTGATGAAAATCTCAGATTGACCGGGTGGGCGATATGACTTCATGACCAACTGTTGAATTTTTAATACATCACAGTAATAATAAACATATATATCATACAGTACCATTATACCAGTACAACCGACACATGGTAAAGATGTGGCAATATATCAACACATTGACTGATAGGAATTAAGCACTATATATGTGTCGGTTGTACTGGTCTGAACTACGGCACTAAGATTCCTGTCCCTCCGATGAGCGGACACCTGCCATGTCGGGACAATTATGCTTGGATACAGATGTGTCCACAGAAGAGAGGGACTACTGTATATACATACTATAGCTCGATTGTAGTAGGCTGTATATATGAGCTCAGGGTTCTGCCATTGAGCATCGGCAGAGTATAAGGGATTATTATTACATACGTTAAAATAGTATTTATACATTGTGAGGCGAAGATGCCTATAACTTTTTGTATATCATGTGATCGCGATGTTTTATTCTCTTCTCAATGTTACATTAATTTCCAGTTTATGATGACCTTGCTGCACTTTGTGCACATTCTTTACTTCTTGTAATTTCCCATAGGGTTTGAGAAGATTTTTGTGCTTCTAATTGTCTATATGTCTAATTGTCGGTCTGTACTTGTGTGATTTGTTGATACCACCTGTATTTGTCCGAGATGCAGCGGGGAAATGACCGCCCCCACCTTTGCTAATCTGATTGTCATTTAATAATTGTTTTTGTAGTACCTTGATGAGAGTATGATTTGTTTAGCGCTTAAGCTTTATCTCATCGATTGATGTATGCAATTTAATTCCTGTTGGTACAATTATTAAATGACCTTTATGTTCTAGTGCACCAAATTGTCAACTGCACTAACGTAGAATAAAATCCCTTTATTGAGGTTCGTTTGCCAAGTTTCGCGTTACATTTTCACTCCAATACGAACAAAGAGACGGCAGAGGCGAGTCATCTGCCAACACAAACAATAATACTAATGTCGGCACAATCGTTTTAAAAGTAAATAAAACACAAACATCGTTCCAGTGAACTATATCCGATCTAGGCACACAGTAAAGGAACAGAACAATGACCATATCTTCAGAGAAAGTAGACAAGTGTCAGTCTTACAACAAAGGAAACAGTGATCACAAGACACAACTGTAAATGTTTCCATATTTCTAAAGTAAGAAATATGTCAGTATTCTACCAAACATATTGCGATTGCAAATAATTGAGCACTGCCATTGGCAACGGAGCAGTTTATATTAAAGTTTTAAACTGTCATGATATCAGTTGTATATACTACAGACATTACCAACAATGATTACAAAAGATAAACAGCCTGCCAGTATGATTTAACAATTTACATATATAATAATGTCTAGGTATGAAAATGGAATTAATGCAACTTGTCACAATCCCAACTATTTCCCTACACACAAGTTACAAACATTTGTTTATGAGAAACACATCTATACTATAGTGAAATCGAATCACCACTCTTAATAATAACAACGCAACATTTAGGTCGAATAATATCAATAAATGACTAGTACGTGCACAACATCAGTTGTAATATTGTTGTTTAGGTAACCATCCCAGTCCACACCCGTTAAGTCATAAATCATCCCAACAAATAAAAATGTTCTCACGACACACAACCTCGTGGCAAGGACCTTTTCATCGCGCTGCAGAAAGGTGTCGCACCGTAATTAAGCGCTGCTAAAATAAACTGCAAAGAACGGGATCAAACTGAAATTGCACAATTGGTCCAAGAAAGAACGCCCTAGTACATTTACCATCAATTACTCTTGTATAATTCATATAGCAAACGAGCTCAGGGTTCTGCCATTAAGCTTCAGCAGGGTATAAATATATATATCCTAATTTATTGCAGGAATTGATTGCACAAGATGCACCAAAGCGACACAAACTCTCGGTACATGTGCTGTCCTCTGTGAGTGGTGCAGAGAACCACGTCATCACTGACGAATCACCAGATGGCGCTGCAGGATCAACCGAAGCATGCACAGTGCGGGTAAGTTATGTTGTGTAAAAAAACATGCGTGTAAAAAATGTATTTTTGTTTGCTTTAAGAGTGACTACAATTAATAAAAATCCAGGGTATGCAAGTTTGGTCAAGACCGGACATGTAGTTTATAAAATGTGACAGTTAATTAAAATACAAAAATGTCATGAGAAGCATACAGTAGCTAGAACAAAACAAGAACAAGATGTTTATTTGAACCCAAATTAAATAACACAGTGTCCAGTAGATGAGTATATTACTTTATTATAATACTTCAACTTTAATTTAAACAAAACTCATAAAAACTAATTAAGAACAAAAAGCTGTGAAAAGGGGGTCAGTGACTCCTGTTAAGGCAAATATGTCGCTGTCATAGGAGTCACTCATTATATATCTACTCTATTTGTGTATTGTCTCATTCTCTCTGTTCTTGTTCCAGCCGTCAGAAATAGGGGATGTGTGTGCTTTCAAGCGACAACTGGGTCTCTTCCCCCTTCCTAAGCCTTGTCTTTGTCTTGGAACGCCCACCAAGTCGAAACTGTGAATTAGGGGGATTTCATCCACACCCCCTTGGATCTGGAGGAACAAAATTGATTTTTAACTACATGCAAGATGTACTATATATGGCCAATATGATTGGTACGTTTATCCCAGATAGGGATATCGAAGAAAATGTGTTAATACACCAAATCTGGTCCATTTCGGCAGTTTTGTTGTAACTGTGCGTACAGTGGTATTTGATCTGCTGTTTGGGCATCATTTGTGGTATTTAAATGGTATTTAAAATGTGCCACCATTCAGTGTTTTCCCCGCAGGTTGCTTCGTTTTAATAACAAGTGTCCAAACAATTTTGTGTTGCTACATATCCGGTACTGTTTTATATAGCATTTCTCCACTCAATTTGTTAAATTTTGTATGATCATCAGCTGAATAGTAATGTTAACACTGGTTTTTTATAAAACACCATCTTATCACCAGTCAGTTGTGTTTCTAATAACATTTGTTGTCCCAGATTTGTGTGTTTAAAATCATTAGTCGGCATGGCTACTTTCGCCAAAAAAGTTACGTAAATGGAAAGTTATTTTTCAAAAGTGAAATATTTTGCCAATATGTTGTACATGAAATGTGTCAAAGGTACAATTAATGAACCAAACACTTTCTGTATAATTTAACTTTTGTTTGTTTACGTTGCTTGCAAGGTAATATACTCATTTATTCAGTTGATAATAAAATTATATTTCAACATTGTGGTTGATTTAAGCATGTTTGAGCAGATGAGAAGTTAGAGAGGATGGGATTGTACTAAGAAAACAAGTATACGGTGTACCTATGGAGATGCTTTGAGCAGTTTAAAAAAACATTAAAGCGAACTATACGTGCCAAATTGATAAGTACAGGCCCACTTTCGTTAGAGATGATGATGGTGTCACAATGATTTACATCAATGACTTAAATAAACATATAGGTGAGTTCCTGAAGGATACATACATGTATATGTAGACAAAAAGCTAAACTCTGAATTGAAAAAAGGCCAAATGCAGAATATGGAGGAATAGATCAATCAGATTTTTTGGGTTCAAATTGCATTGAAATTTAAAGAGAAAATACATGAAAACAGCAATATTCTTATGTCTTATTATTTTGCCAATTTATGTGTACGTTTTGCCACATTCAATTGATCTGTATATCTGTGACGGTGTATGTATTAAATCGATATGTGTTTGTTGATAGGTGAACTGGTAAATGCATGTTGTTCTCAATTAAAGAACAAGAAATTATTACAAGAAACCAACAAATGCATACGTACACAACTGTATGTAGTCTAAGACATCATATCAATAAAACTTATGATAACAAACTTTGACTGCCATGTGGTAATATATTGAAAAAGTCAACATGATTATGTGTATATTAATACACTGTATCTCCTCCCAGGCGCCAAGGTTCACTCCTCTCTTTCCATGGTCATTTGCTTCCTTTAACCTTTCAGAAGTACCACTTACGAAGGCACCACATTTTGAAATCATCAATCGTTTTAAGAGACGTATCAACATAATTTTACACTGGTATCATTTTACTATTATAGCTTCCAACAAAAATCACGGAATAATAAAATAACTGTTTTTTAGTTTCCATTTGGTTTGGTTATTGGTGCATTACATACTGAAAGCTCAGTAATGGAACTTATGGGTTATGATATTATTGATTGATGTGGTTTCATGATTTTACCGTATCACTGGCACAGCTATATTGTAATAATTCATGTATAGCTTTGAATTAGACTAGAGCTTCTGTGCAGAAGATTGCCAAATGTTGGCAGTGATGAATAACTGAGGAAAATAAATAAATATGAAAAATGTTTATATATTTGTGTGTGAGTTTGATTGGTAGGTATGTTGGGCGATGGCATATTTTTGGTGACCATTGGCATTTGTCTTAATTTTTTCCTGTATGTTTAGACTGTTTATTACCAAGTAGCATTTAAAATGTACGAGGAATTCTTGGCGTTGTGGTGTCAACATACATGCATGCTTGTCTCCCCTGCCCCCATCATGCACACGCAAAATCTACAATCAGAAACATTATGTTGCAACAGAATATACAATCAGAATCACTATGTTGCAACAGAATTTTTTTAGAAACCTAATGGGTTTATAAACTTTACGTTAAGCTGGAGTGAAGAGGTTCATCAGACTGGGTGGTTCAATACAGGTCTCTCTTAACAACATATGTGATACTTCGTACAAAACAGTTAAAGTAAATGTAAGTTTTAATATAGCGCAGTATCCAGTGTTAGGACTGCTCAAAATGCTTAACACTTTACTCCCTGGCAGACCTGTTCAATCAAATACCATCTCGACTTCCCTTGGAAGCATTCAGCCATGCTATAATTAATGCACAAAGACTATTCTTACACAAATATCCACCATTGTCTCATTTCCGTGCAGGTAATAATAATAATAATTCCACTTCTTAATATAGCGCTTTTTAAGTATGTAAATACCAATTAAAGTGCTTCACATATTAAAATGATGTGTTGACTAAATGCTAAAATATTAATTAAGTAAATAAGGTAAGATAAAAATAAATAAATTAGGGTGTAAAAATAACATTTCAAACAATGAAATTAAAAACCAATCAATAATATAAAATAGAAACCAGTGTCATTTAGATGTGGCACTTGTGCTGGCATCAAGGCATGTAGTGCAGGCGACATATATGTGTTTTAAGTAGTTTCCGGAAAGCTGCCAATGTTCCAACCGATCGCACACACTTTGGCAAGCTATTCCACATGTGTGGGCCTGTCACTGCAAAGCTGCCCCGTCCGATAGTTGTCTTAGACACCGTCACCGCGAGAAGCATTGCGTCACTCGCCGATCGTAATGCACGTGTGGGCGCGTTGCGAACCAAGGAGCCTCTATTTGGACAGGAGGCGTCACTGAGCGAGAAAATGGCAGTCTACACTGAAGGTTTTTGTCCGCCATTCGGGAGGCATGCGCATGCGCCTGCGGGACCGGCAGCGCGCGATGTTAGCGTATTTGTTCAGGGACCTCATTTCATCAGAATAATCACCAAACTGTGATGCGTCATAGAAAATGAAAGATATAAAAGTAATCCTTGAAGTTTTTTACCTATCACAATTCAAAATAATGAAATTTGCAAACAAATCACGTAGAAACGTTGCAATTATTTATTGAGCCAACTGAACTTCGTCGTGTTTCATCAGAATAATCATCAGGCTATACCACTACTTATATAATGAACATATTGAGGTTATCGTTGAAAATGTTGAGCAATGATTGGTGTAGTCTCCCCTCAAATAATGGGACCTCCCGTCTTTGACGAGAGACCACGAGGAAGATCAACATCGCTTAACAGTGATTTGATGGCTCATGTTATTGTATAACAATTTACCGTTTCTGGTACGTAATAAACACTGTTTGGTTCTGTCGCTATATCTAATTGAGTATAAGCTTGGCGCCATAAGCTTTAACATGGCGCAGTCGGCAAAAGGCCACGAACTCAAAATAAGACGTTAAAAAGTCGGTTTGTCTGTAAACGGTAGCGACAAAATGGACAGAAAATCCCGCGCCGCAAGCAAACACGGCGCCGCGGAGCTTTTAAAAGCTCCGCAAGAGCGCGCCACAAGCGTTGACGTTCACCAAAGTCCGCGCTGCGGTGACAATCGTGCCAGACTGGCTTGCGACATTCCTGTCTAAACAAGAAGAACGGGACAACAAACGTGAACAGCGAGAACAGGAACGGGAGCGCGCATGCGATGAAAGACATGAACTATCGATGCGTCTATTCTGCGAGACCCTCGACAGATGCGCCCATAAATCACCATCGCGCGCACACAGCAACGGCGCCAATGATGAGTCTAGTGGTCCAGAGACTCAACACACGGACACTGTGACCAACGTCCAGCGTACTTCTACCGGCCAGCACGCTAAAACTAGACCGCCGGAGCCAATGGCAGCAGACATAACACTACGAGAACTAGCAGCATGGAGGCGATCATGGGAAGATTTCGTGGAGTTAGAACAGCTCGACCGTCTCCCAAGACGTCAACAGAGAGCCATGTTGCGCACTAGCCTCTCTATTGAAATGCGTGCTACATTGCAGTTAGCCATCGGTGTAGACAATGATGACGATATAACCGTCACAGCGATCTTAGACCGAATCCAAGAACACATCCGAGCCAAACGAAATGTTACACTGGACAGGGTGGCACTAGAAGAACGCAAACAAGAAGAAGGCGAACCGTTCGACCACTTCTACATGGAATTGCGGGAAATTGCCAACAACGCAGACCTTTGCCAGCAGTGCTTAGACGATCGTCTTACTACGCGAATTATGTCGGGAATTCGTGACCCAGAAACAAGACGAAAGCTATTAGCAATCACGCCTCCCCCTTCTCTACTGACAACAGTTGATATCTGCAGGAGTGAAGAATCAGCAAGGAATGATGAGCTGCACTTGCAAACAATGACAAAGGCCATACGAAGATAGACAGAATTGGCAAGAAAACCTGGCAACGTAGTAAAACCAGGAATAACGCCACTTCAAAACATAACCACAGATGCGGTTATTGTGGAAAATCGGCTCATAAAACGCGAGATGAATGTCCTGCACGACACAGTGTATGTTCAATCTGTAAGAAAATGGGTCATTGGGCTACGTGTTGCCGTCAGAACAATCCACATAATAAGAGTACACGTTGATCGACCGCAATCAGTCAGATTCGCGTACTGGACATTGTGGAAAAGAAAAAACACCGTCGCGCCCCGCGCATTAAAGTACAACTTCATCATAATGCTGATGATAGCTTCATCACAACAGCACAGGCAACACCAGATACAGGGGCCGAAGCCACTGTTGCAGGGCTTGATATCCTAAAACAAATAGGACTAGACATCGGAAATACATGTCCCCCGCACGAAAACACAATCATTGCTGCCAATGGTACATCATTCGAAAGTATTGGCACAGTAGACCTCCATATCCATGCAGCAGACAAATATACGAAAGAGACGGTTCTTATCTGCAAAGAGCAAAAAGGACTTCTGCTGGCATGGTATGTTTGCTGAGATTTAGGAATCGTGCCGAACGATTATCCCAAACCAATTCGTGCCATAGGACGGTCACGCGAAACAAAATCGCCATAAAAGATTCCTCCAGAACACGAGTCTTCCGACATGCGAACACGCAAGCGCAATGACTTACTTGAAGAATTCAAAGACGTGTTCGACACAGGTGACCAACTGAAGACAATGTTGGGTGAACCAATGACAATCCACTTGAACGAGAACTTTGAGACTTTTGCAATATCTGCCACTCGCCCCATTCCTCTCGCATGGCGGGATGAAGTAAAAACAAATCTCGACCAGATGTCAAGACAACGCATTATCAAGCCATTGGGAGACGTTCTCACCAGATGGTGTCATCCGCTCGTGGTAGTGCCAAAACCACGAGGGGGTATACGTCTTTTTGTGGACCTCACACGTCTCAACAAATCCGTTCGTCGACCAATTAATCCTATGAAGACATCGAAAGAAGCAGTCTCCAACATCAAACCAGGGTCAAGATACTTCACGACGTTAGACGCAAAACAAGGGTACTGGCAGATACCACTCTCGCCCGAATGCCAAGAACTGACGACTTTCTTGACCCCTTGGGGACGTTATCTCTTCTTGAGAAGCCCCATGGGACTGTCCTCAACCGGCGATGAATATTGCAGACGCGGCGACATAGCGATCGCCGGCTTAAACAACGTCGAAAAGGTCATGGATGACGTCGTTGTATACGATGAAAACTTTGAGCAACACATCGAAAGAGTTCGCTCAGTGTTGCTCCGTTGTCGGGAGCACAGCATCACACTGAATCCCGACAAGTTCAAGTTCGCGGAAAATGAGGTGAATTACGTTGGCTTCAAAATCAACGCAGAAGGCGTCAGCACAGATCCGGAAAAGCTGAAAGCAATCGCCGAAAGTAGTATACAGGTATGTTTGGTTATCCATCCACGGCCCTTTTTGAGGAGTTTTGGTTGATAATAGGGAGGTTTCGAAAGCCGCCCCCCCTGAGCAAAGTGTGTAGTCACGTGACCGTATGTATGTATAACGAGAGGCGCCCCCTGGCGGGTACGTTAGAGATGACACCTAACGGGGAGTGGTGTTATTAGTTGTGTACGGGAGATCGTGGAGTGATGTTATTAGTTGTGTACGGGAGGTGTGTAGGTGAATGCGCGTGTATGAAAGAACTAACGAAACACAAGAGTATACGAGTGCACACGTGTTTTATTGATGAAAGATACAAGCGTGAATCCGTGTTTTATTAAACGAAGTGCATCAAGACTTGTGGGTGAGTGAACACCGCGACAGAGGTCGTGAGCTTAGGGGTCAATACGACCACGCCAGCGGCTCGTGGGATGATGGTATACGACTTACAGGTGAGTGAACACCGCGTCAGAGGTCGTGAGCTTACGGGTGTGTGACCACCGCGCCATAGGCTCGAATTGTTAATGACGATGATGATGATGATAACACCTGTTCGTTAATGAAACACGGTTATTGCAGTTGTTTAAGCCAATCGAATACACGGCAATCGTTTGCCCGCGTCAGAGGCCATGAGCTTACGGGTGTGTGACCACCGCGCCATAGGCTCGAATCGTTAATAACGATGATGATGATATATGACCGTTAATGAAACACGGTTATTGCAGTTGTTTAAGCCAATCGAATACACGGCAATCGTTTGCTATCAGATCAGTGCCGAAACCTTTTACGAAATCCTTCATGACAACTCCACGACATCGAAACATGAGATAAGCAACACAGTATTGTCCACAAACGTTAGACACAGGACTCTGTAGTCTCTTAGAATTATGAGTCCACGTTACACAATGTTTATTCAAGAAGCGACAAAACTCGACGTGTTGCGGCGGCAGACCGTACGAGCAGAAGTATTCACCGCAACCGTCGGCGTCTACGTATATCGCTATCCAATGTTCACCAGGTTTGTCCGCGTCGTGTGTGTTGCACACGAAGGCGACGGGGTAAGCGTCTATCCGGAGTTCGAGGAGTACGTCTTTGGGTACGATTCCGCGCATGACGTCACGGGCGTGCGTATCGCGGGTGAGTAGGCGGACGAGCTGTAGGGTTTCCATCAGTTGTCGTAGATGACGTTACGACTCCTGTCGATCTCCAGCACCTTCTCGAATTCGGCGTAGGCGACGACGTTCACAGTGGTTATCAGCGCGTTGAGGAAATGAATCTCGACGCGCACGTTGCCCTTATGTACCAGATGGAAGCAGCAGTCGTCGCACGCATCGGGGGTGAGGTCCACAGCGAAGAAGGTGTAGCCGTGTCGGAAGTCGTAGCGAGTCAAACCGTTGCCTTCGTCCTGCCACGCCTTACCCGTCGAGGTGAACAGGTTATGGTAGCACCTGACAAAGAGATCGTTCTCGAAGTCGGGCTGGAAAGGTTTGGCAGGTATCTGGCGTCCGTCGACGTACACGGCGAGGAAGTTTATGTTGTTGTTTTTAGCGTTAAAGGGATTTCTGTCGTAGCGTCCGTTGTAGGCGTCGTTATCGATGCAGGCCAGCACGAGACGTTTTGGAATAACACCGAGAAAGAGGTTCTCGTGCGTGTGTGATCGGGCACCTGTGGGAATGGAGTAGACCTTGCATTCGACGGGTCGCACCGGATACTTGGCGGTGGTCTTTTCGAGGGCTTTGATGTGCGCCACCTGTACGCCTGGATTCAGGGTGACCTTTCTGACGAACAGTGTAGCGTTGACGATCTGTATCTTGTAGCCGGGGTTACCTCCACCGGCTATGAGGGCGAACGCATCCTTACTGCGCACCGCACGTACCTTGGCCTCGACTCCGTTGATGAGGAGTTTATCCTGATGGGAGAGATCGAGGTGGAGACGACCCGTCATGTCGACCACGCGACTCTGGGCGATCATGGCGCGTCTGGCGACGAACCCCGCGTTGGCTGTCGGATCGTCACCGTCAATGACGACGGCGTCCATAAGATTAGCCGTGTCCTTGTACCACATCTGACTCGTCAGATACGTCTCCTTGGCATCGTTGCCGTAACTGAGCAGCGTCTCTATGTAGGCGCGGTACGGGTACGTGTTGGTCGAGGAAGTCACGAGCGTTCCGTTCAGGTAGAGGTCGACCTGACTGAACAGCGAATGGAGCCAGTTATTCACGGGTGCAACGGGATCGGCGGCGTCGAGATCGCTTCCGTCGGCACGCGTCACCTTCGCCTGAATGTGTAGCGTCATGCTAGAGAGATCCTGGTAATCGTCTCCCGAACCAGGTACGACGAATTCGATCGGACCACCCGAGGACATCGGTTGGTAGTGGACCGTGCGACTGTCGACGATGCTGGTCTGAGTCGGAGGCACGGTGAAGATATCGAGTTCGCTCTTGAGTCCCTCGCATGATAGTTTATGGACGAACGCCATCGTCGAATATATCCGGTTCACGACGTACTTTCGGTCTCTGCTTCCTTCGACGTCTCGCGGCTGTACTGACTCGTCTCGTGGCGGGCGTGCGTCTTATACGCTTATGCACACCGGGGGTCAAGAGGTCGCTTATCATTGCTCTACCTGCAGCGGTGGCGCGACGTTTGGCGGCCGTTCTGATGTTCTGTCCCGCCAGGACGTCGTCGGCTATACGTGCGCCGGTCGACAGAGCTCTCTTTCCCAACGCCACGGCGCCTCTCTTGACGAGTGGCATGACGCTACGCAGTAGACCTCCGAATAGACTTCCCAGTCCGTGTCCTCGTTGGTATCGGGCACCCGCGAAATAAGGAAGCGCACCACCCGCTTGACGAGCGTAGTAATCGTTGTAATTCATCTCTCTCTCTCTCTAGAACAGTGGCGTCCGTTGTCGTTGGAAATGAAGTGTCACTGTCACCTTGCCGACTTCGAATGGCACGCGGTGTCCCGTGTCGTCTCTTATATCTATCTCGATCGTGCCAAACTCTTTGCAGAGCACGGGTACGTAGTGAGTCTTATCGAAGGTCTTCGACACGACGTCGCCATGGCGACCACTCACCGAGACGATGCGCAGGAGCGGTACGAGGCTGTCACCGACAACACGTGGTTCCACGACGTCCGTGTAGATGTAGAGCGATTCCCGTTCCATGGTGACCACGGTGTCACCTTCCACGACACGTACCTTGAACTCGGGAGCCGAGGGGTCCTTCGGGAGAGCCTCCAGCGTAGCGGTACGAAAGCCGAGAACGGTGGTCAGCATAGCAGCGCGGAAGACGGTATTCGGTGCCATGTGCACCGATACCTTACGCGTGATGACGCTGTAGCTCAGTTTCACTCGTCCCTCGCCCACCACGCGACGTAGAGCAGCGTTGATGACGAGTATCAGTGCCCACGGATCTTTATAGTGTCCGGTTCCGATTCGGATAATCTCCGTGTGCAGGGATCGCGGGTCTCGATATTCGTCTACCGGTAGTGACACGGCGAACCCCGCTTCGTCGCCTACGATGTTGTACCAACTGTGTGGGTACTGTACCTCCACCAGTCCGCACTCCCATTGTCCCCGTAGTAGGATACGTTTCGGTAGCGTCGTGACGTAGTGGGTCAGCGTGTTGTCGGGGTGCGTGTCCATGGAAGCATTGCTGGGCAACGTGAGATAGAAATTACTCGTCGCCATGTTTCAACGTCGGACTAGGTAGCAGGTAACCCAACGAACTACTCAACAGGGCCGTCCAAAGAGTCGGATTGACGTGGTGACCGAACGTCAGGTTGTAGATGCTGACCAAGATGACCGTGTACAAGACGACGACTTGACACAGAAAGACTATCTCCTCTTTGGGACACGCGGTACCAAATATATGCCACGGAGTCCTCTCTTTCTTTATCGGTGGAGTAGCGTCGACGTCGTCTTCTTCTTCTTCTTCTTCTTCTTCTTTGTCGTCACTAACGGTAATCCGTGATGTCGTCTCGTCTGCCATACGTAGACGACTGATATCGCGACGGGCGCGTGACCAGTCTTTATAAGCCGACGAGAGCCTTGGCGTCGATCCAGCTGTTGAATTTCGAAGGGTATCCGAACCATTTCACCAACACCTCCCTTCGCCTGCCTACCTTGCGGCGCTGTACTATCGATTCCACGCGGTACAGTTTATCGGCCGGAACCGTCACCTTCTGCAACTCCGGCTCGTAGAAGGTACCTTCCAGTATCTCTCCGAGATCGTCCGTTAGTCGATAGACGGGCGGATCGGATGGATGCACCTCGCGTATCGTGAATAGTTCCTCTGTCCAATTCACCGTGTAGCCTTTTGCGAATCGTCTCTTGACCTTGCTGATACGCACGCGATCCCCCACGTGGTACTTGGGCACGCCCTTGCCGTGATGACCCCCGTACAGACGCTGCCACACCTCTTCTTGATTAGTCGCATCCACCTGCGACGGAGCCATCCTGATACTACGATGGGGCTTGTCGTTGTACGTGCGCATCAGATCCGGAAGGATATCGATGTATCGCCACGATTCTTTGTGTGTCAGGTATCGCCACAGCCGCGTCATTAGCGTACGATTGAAGCGTTCCACGATGCTCGCCTTGATCTCCTCGTTAGAGGTGGAGAAGTGATGGATGCCGTACCTGTCCAATACACCTCGAACGCTACGGTTATAGAACTCCAGACCTCTATCGGTCTGCAAAAACAACGGCTGTACGTCGGTGAGGAGTCCGTTCAGCGCCTTCGACACAGACGTCGCCGACTTGTTCTTTAGCGGAACGCATCGGGCGACTTTCGAGAAGACGTCGATCACCGTGAGCAGGAACGACGTACCGTCGTTGTCTTTTTTCAGACTGGACACGTCGATGAGATCGGCTTGCCACTGTTGATCCCGTCCTCCGACGACCGTGCGTCGTCGCTTGAAACGAACTCTGACCGGTTTGTGTAGGGTATAGGCGTTCTGTTCTGATAGCCATTGTTCGACCATCTTTCTCGGTACGCGTGGCACGTTGTATCGCATAGACATGATTCCCCCGTAACTTCCCACCTTGGCGGGATCGAAGTAGACGTCCTCCAGCTGTTTCCGTCGTCGCACCATGATCGTATGATATAATCACCGATGATACCACACACGATGGGAAGTGCGGCGTAAGCGACACCGGTATACAGACGATGTAGACTATCCTGTGAATCGCACATTATGTTGGCGAATCGAGACGGTGCGCCTCTTTTATCTGAGATCCTCCCATCCCTTACTAGTCGAGGCCGGTGGCGTAGGTAGTGTGGACGGGCTCATTCGGCTCCGAGTGAGGGGTGTCCACTGCAGCGATCGACGCGCTCTACCGACCGAGCGTGTGGCCGCTCCTGCTACGGCACTCCTCCTTTGTTCCCGTTGAATGGCCAGTCTCCTGACCTCGTTACCCACCAACTCCATGGGTAGGTTCATGGTGCCGAGTTGACGCGTAAACACCTGCCACCCCGTCGGACTGGCAACGGTCTTGCGTTGACGCAACAGATCGTTCACGAGGTCCACCACGTTACTTCCGGGTACCGCCACACCTTTGTGCATGAGCTCTCCGCGTGAATTCCACACGACGTCTCGTTTCAGACGTTCCATCAGTAGTCTAGCTTTGGTCCGCAGCGCCTTGGGAACGCTGTCGACGACGTCCGCTGCCATACCTGCCGCCACCGCCGCTTCCATACCTGTCGCCCCCGCCTCTGGCGGGGTCGGGTCCGCCGCCGCCGCCCCCGCCGCCGCTGTGACCATCGTGTCCTTGTTGACCGTCATCACGCGTACTGGTTCGCGCACGCGTCGATCGGCCAACGCGTTGTGACGTTGCAACACTTGATTATACATGACGACCTTGTCTCCGTCGGCGAGATCTTGTCTGTCGAGTATGACTTTCATCTCGTCGTCGAGCACCTGTACTTTACGTCCTAGGGTATCCGTCGGTGCCGGCGCGCGTAGACTATCCAACAGTCGTGGATCTACCAAAGCCATCTTCCGTGTGTGTTCCATCGTCGTCGTCTACTTGAGTAGGATCTGTTTTAGCAAGGGTAGAAAGACCGCACCGGCCAAAGGTGCCAGCAGCGCCGACAGGAAACCACCGGTCTGTCCGCCGCCGCCCTGGTTGTTACCACGTAGCAAGATGCGACGTCTCCTCGCTGCCGGCGCGTCTCTCTTTGCCAAAGCGCGTAGGTTTGTTTTGTACACACTCAGAGCGCGTCTCTGCGCTTCGGTCAAGGGCACGTTCTTCTTCAATATGTTGTAGGCACACTCGGCTAGTGCACACAACAGATCGGCGTCGGCGTTTCTGATGATGGCCCGTCTCAATTTCGTGCTCTTGTACCTGTTCAGCGTCTGTATGCAGAGGAGGTGTTTCTTCACGAGTTCGGACATGCTGTTGTCTTCACGATCATACTGCGACTGAAGGGACGAGGCGTGCGTGCGGACGTCTTATACTTTGGGTTGGTACACGTACTGGATACCGTCGTCCGGAAGGACGCCCGTGCGCAGACGCATATCGTCGGGCGTGCCCTGTTTCAGATCGACGAGGAGATAACCGTACGGAGGCGTCGTGGCGTCTCGGAACGCTTCCTGTACATACTTCAGGCGTCCCGGATACATCTGTCGCGCCAAGTGTCCGATCTGTGACGCGTCGCGAGGATTCTTGAAGATTACCATGTAGTGTGTGTTCAGACTGATCGTGCGACTCTCCTTGTTCTTCGGAAACAGGTTCTGCACGAGATACAGTACGGACGTGTTCTGGTGATGACTCTTTTTCGTGAACAAGGTCGTGACCCGTTCGTCCGTTTCCGTCATCAGATCGTCGATGACCACGAGGTTACGCGTCGATGCATCGAACGCACCGCTCGGCAAGCCTTCCTCGAAGCGTACCAGGTCGTTGTCGACGTAGGCACTCTGCCATACGCCGTAACACCACGTGATCTTCTCTGGAGGCGGATCGATAATCGTCGCGGCGTGACGTAGCAGACGCATCACGAACGTGGTCTTACCGCATCCCGTCGGACCCGCGACGATACAGGTGAAGGGGTGTTTCCATCGCGTGTCCATCTAGTAGTAGTAGTAGTAGTCGCTGTTCGACACGTTGTCCGCTGTGCTGTTAGATACTACGACGACACCTCCGTCACACCAACGAAGGAAGGGATCGCGGAACAAGACATACAAGACGTACAGACCGAGTATTCCCACTAGTGCTACAGCTACGACCGTTCCCGTCCGTGACATGCTGCGTTATGACTATCGATTGTGTGGTATCTGACTAAATAGTGTTATTTTTTTTTTCGTGTGTCTCCCACCTACTAACTGCGTGACAGCTAGAGGCGCCTATAACCCCAACTGACGTAGGGGCGCATTTCCTCATCGTGTCAGCAGTGGTTCGGTGTTACACGTCCACCGGCCCCGTGGTGATTCCGTCCTCGTTGACCACGCGCTTGGCATAGAAGTAGGTCAACGCCGCGCGTTCCTGGGTGTACGTCAGCACGGACGAGTGATTGACCCGGAACCCCCGGTTCACTCCGCTTCCACTACGACGACTGGTCAGCACGTCCAGGAACGCCTGCTTGTCGATGGCGTTGAGTCGTTTGTTCAGTCCTTTGGTGGTGTATTTATCGACCGTACCCGAACAATAGTAGGTCTTGCTGCACAGTCCCAGGAAACAGTCGCCGGACCATTCGACCTTGAAGAGTCCAGGTGTTCTCTTGTCGTACGCCTTGCGCGCCTTGCAGCACGTCTCGGTGCCTTTCCACGGACGTCCGGCCAGGCGACAGCGTATGTAGTCGTTCCGATGATCGTCGCAACATTCGGACGGTAGCCATTCGGAACGGTGACGATAGTAGTGGTCGCGTAGTGCCGGGGTCACGAGGTCATCGACGGACTCTCCGGCCAGAGCCAAATAGGCGCTATCCGTATCGGTTTCGCAGTACTCGAACAGCGGACGATCCACGTACCTGATCATGAAGTCGTAGTAGAACTCCAACATGCGCAGTTTGGCCCACTGCAACACGAAGAATCCCACGTGCGTAGGCAGAGCGTATTTGACGGTGCGCTTGTGCATTTCGATCTCGTACGCATCGGCGGTGACGACGTCGAGTTGACGGAAGCGACGATTGTTGATCGCGGACGATGCGCTCTTCTCCGTGCAGTAGGTGACTTCGCGGTGCTTGTCGACGTTGGTGATAAATTTCCCATAGGAAGAATTGCCCATAAGTTTGTTGGTATCCGCGATCATGGCCTTGTCGGGATGGGCGTCTCCTTCGCGACGTGCAGTCGACACCGCCTCGCCGAATCGGCGGAAGCAGGCGACCGGTGTGTACTCGATGACCTGGTAGACGTGCGTCACCTCGAGTCCGTGCGCGAGGTACCATCGCAAGAGTGGTGTGGCGAGCAAGATCTTATCTCCACGATAACTCCCGACGAGCATGCGACGCGGAGTCGCCATGATGTCGTGTTCTTCAGCGTAGCGACGCATGAACGGTCCGAGGTCGTCGCGAGTCAGGTGAATGTTCTTGAAGATGGGCTGCATCTCGGCAAAGTGCGCGCGCAGTACCTCCGGTACACGTATGTCGCACTGAATCATACCGAACACGCTACCGTTGCGCACCCCTGTCAGGATCTGTTGTGTCGTCATTTTCCAGCGCACGTGTCGACGACGTTGTCGAACGTCCAGAAACTGTTTCACACACGGATCGCGTCTCGCGACCTTCCACTCGCATTCCCACATCTCGACGACACTCACAAAGTGTCGAAGATAGGCCGTGTTCTTTTGTGTTTCGGCGAGCAGTTGCGTCATGGGTTTCCCGTTGACCTCGTTGACCTCACGACCGGTACACGGACAACCGTGATAGTAGCACCCGTGAAATTGATAGGCCGTCTTCGTTTCGCTACACCAACCGTCCACCGATAGTTTACCGATGCGTTTCTCTCGACCGTTGGTCTGGTGTCGTATGGTGAGGCCCGTGCTTTCGGACTCCCACGTCAACCATTCGGCAGCCATCTGACCTGAGGGTTGTGCCGCTTCGGGTCGGAACTCCTTCTCTTCCCGCCGTCGCGTGTACCATCCCGTTGGCATCTCTTGCGATATCGACCACAGATACAATGCATTCGCATCATAGCCAACGATGGACTGACACGTTCGAGCCGCATCACCGTAGTCGTTACGACGTATCTTCGTGACCCCCTTCTCGTGGTGTCTGGTGAAGATGAGTGACGGTCCTCCGACGATGTTGTCTCTGACGAGCTGGTGGACGTCCTTGTTCGTCTCGTTGAAGAGCGTAAAGAACGTCCTCTTCGGCACGTAGGTGAACAGATAGGACAAGGTCAAACCAGGTATACTGATCCCTTGTTTGAACATGTCGATACCGCGGTGTCGGTAGAAGTCGAACTGTTTGTCGATGGCTTCCAAGAACGGCACGACGTCCCTGTTGTTATACCAGACGAGAAAGTCTCGCAGAGTCTCCATGTCGTTGTCTCTCCACACCTTCCGACATCGCGTGTAGTCGTCGTCGGATATACCTTCGTTCTTCAGTCGACTGAAGAAGGCCTCTTTGGGCGGTAGAGCGGTATCGTCGAGTCTCTCCAAGCTGTCCATGTATTCGTACGGGAAGTGACCTTTCGTGACCTCGCAACCGTACGCTTTCAGGTACTTGTCGTACGAGAATCCAGGGGCGATATAATGAGTCATATCGAGGAATTTGAGGTCGTCCGTCGATAGACACATAAACGTGTTGCCACGTTTGATCACGTGAAACGCCCCTGCATCCTTCCTCTCTTCCTCCGCCTCCTCCTCCTCCTCCCCGTCCTCTGTTGGTGTCTTTTCGGACAGGAAGTAGGGTACCAGGAACTGTTTGACGACGTTCAGATCGTACCTGCTCGAGTTGAAGCCGATGACGGGCAACTGATGAAGCCAACCGTACAATTGACCCATGAGAGTTTTGTAGGGATTGGTCGGTTTTCGTCGTGACTCGTTGTCGTCTCCTTTTGTAGCGGATGCCTCCTGTTCGTCCCACTTCGTGATAGCCTCCCCGATTTCGAGTAGTGTACCCTCGTAACTGTCTACGATGGTGTCGTAGGCTGCTTCGCTCATCGTCTGAAGGATACCCATCATGTCGGCTACCAACTTGTTGCTGTCACCGTCCGTGATCAGACATTGTACCTGTTCGAATCCGGGTACGTTACTCGCCAGGGACACACTCAACGGTACGTGACGAGCCACCCAGTGGACTTTGGCGCTGTCCGACGGAAGCTGTGACGTATCGAACCAGGACTCGAAGTCGAAGGTGGCACGATACGGATAGTAACGCAAACATTCGCTAACGTGAATGTTTTCGTCGTCCAAGCACTGGAAGACTGTCGGCGACGGATGATAGACACCACCGGGATAGATCTTTCGCACGCCTCCCGTACACCCGCGTTCGTGTCGTTCTAGATGGGAGGCGTCTTTCCATAGCGAGTCGCCACACTTCCTACATCGATAAGAGTGACAGTACTTGTTCACGTCTTGTATGTAGGAACAGTGTGTCTCGTGAAGATTGACGTACATCGTTTCGGGATAGTGACACAAGGACCGGCGTACGAGTTCGGCAGTCACCTTTCCACCTTCTTCTTCCGATTCGACGAGTTTGTAGACGCACACGTTGGTCTCAAAGGTGGTCTCGACACGATAGATATCGTCCATTGTCACCCCGTCAAAGTCCTTCATTACCACCCCGTCAAAGTCTTTCATTGCCACTCCGTCACAGTCGTACTTCGCGTAGAGTAGCTTCACGGCGGGTTCCAGGTGGTATCGGTTGCATCCACGATGTAGAGCCAGACACCGGAAGAGACACAGATTGTCGGTGTACTTCCTGTTGTGATCGTCTCTTTCCAATGCGATGACGGCTTTGTTTCGTTTGATGTAGCTCGGTAGTGTGATGTCCACACATCCTATCGGATGATCTACGATGTGATTGACGAAGAAGGTGACATTCGTGACCACCTCGCACACCCATTGACTGTCCGGACGCTGATTGATGACCCACTGCAGCACGTCTGTTTCTCGGATGCGTTCCAGAAACGCATCAAAGTCTGCAGTGTTTGTGATCAGACACGGCTCGTCGAGGTAACGTCCGCAACAGTTACAAGACGAATGATAATACCTGTACCTGTTCGTGGTCTTGTTCCTTAGAACAAAACCATAACTAAGATTAATCTTAAAGGCGTGCGTCTGTTCGCGGAACATGATCTTCAGTGACGGTTCTAGGGCGCTCGTGTCCAGTGTCGATACTCTGTAATTGTACCTGGATTGCACGGGTCCTCTAGCCTCGTGGTTTCGGATGGTCATCCAGTGCTCTCGGATGACGTCTCGTAGTTCCCTCGATAGAGTATCGGCGAAAGGGAGTTGGGGCGGTGGTTGTATCGGGTCGTCATCGTCGCCACTCACACGTGGTCGCTCTGCGCATCTCGCTCGTTTGCGTAGGGGTGGCTCGCTCGCTTCCCTAAGGCGGCTGCATACCGTCTTGATATGATGTACCAGGTGGTTACGTGTCGTGAACTCACGTGCACATCTCTCGCATCGGTGTAGTGTTTTTTGTGAGGTGTCACAAGGTTGCCTGTTGTGACGTAGCAGGTTGTCACGTCTCGTGAAGTCTCTTCCACATCTCGAACAGGGGTGCCTAGTACTTTTTGATGGCACTCGTGGCGCTGGTTTACTGTAAGCATGATCGTCGTCGCCGTGTGTTGATGTATGCGTTTGGTCTATGTGGCGTTGTATGTCTGCGTGTGTATCGAGCACGAGACCACAGTGACGACACGTGTGCTGCTTCATCGTCTACCTACAACTGAAGGATAGGAGATCCTTGTACGCGTCTATATAGTCTAGTGTGACGTCATAGGAGCTTGTATGAGTGTGCGTGTATATAGACGGAGGGGTATGTATTCATCGATCGTAACGAGCTATGACAAGAACAACAGACACCGAATTCCTGGATTACATACATACATCTTTATTCGTCGAATTACAAATTACAAAAGCGAGTATACAAGAAAGCTAAGCGTCTACAGTGACAGACAAGCGGCGCCTATAACCCCAGCTATAGCGTAGGGGCGCATTTCCTCTTGTCGTCACTGCAGACGCTTCTGCAGTGAGTCCGTGATATAGGCAACGTGCTCAGCGGACTCAATGTTCCGTGCCAGTTCGCGACAGATCGTCTGCACAGCCGTGTCGAGGTTACATCGTTTGGTGACGAACAGGACCGCCGCTAAACTCTGGATATTTAGTTCCAGGTCCCGTACGCCACCAAACAGCACCGGATGTGTCCACGGCATCGTCGTGTCCGTCTTGGACCACACGATATGTCCGTTGGTGTCTATATCGAGGGTTGATTCATCCGATCGGAGTGCCTCGTATTCGGATGTATCATCATTATCGCAAATCATGTCCAATGATTCGTCGGACGGTGGTGGTGGTGGTGTTGCATCCTCACATGACATTTGGAGAGTCGTCACGTGACGCTGTGCGTTTAGATGCGTCAGGAGAGTCTGTCGTAGTGGAGTGTGGTGCCGGTGTCTTTTTTTAGGCGCCCCCTCTAGCGACTTCTCATCGTACGCTCTTTGAATGAGAGCTAGTCCGCTAGAGGGAGCAGCGCTGACCTGACAACACAATAACAACAACATTATTAGCAGGGTGTTTTTTCCTCATCCAGGAGAGGTATACCGCGTACACGTAGGATGGCTTGCACACGTGTTATGATATCACGTGCCCGGTTCGGTGTGTCCACTATAAAGCTGTAATGGTGTACTGCACAGTCCACGGTGTCTCGAATCAGATGGCTACGTATCAGGTAGATGGTGTTTGTCTCGTTTTCGAAAGTGCGCCACAATTCGTTGCTCACGAACCGGACGATAGCGTCGCACGCTACCGTCATCAGCTCAGAGCACCAGACCTGCCTTCCCGGCTCGTCGTCTTGTAGGTACCAGGGCTGTGGCGCCTTCGGTGAGTCTTCCGTCTCATCCGACACGGTTATACCACGACTACGGAGACTCGTTTTCACTCGTGATATGACATCCCGAGCAAACCACGGCGCGCGCGATTCGGACACCAAATCGGATACTGCCATATCAAAAGCATGAAATATACGCGAACGATTCACTTTATACACGTCTTCGTGAACGTTCGCGTAGCGAAGGTACAGTCCTTCGGCTACCTGACGAATGCATGCGGTGGTTATAGTGGATATAAATAACTCGTCATCTATCATGTACTCCGTTCGTTTCTGAATTGCATTCACTCTCTCTACTGCCTCCTGTAATTCACTAGGTCTCCGACTCTCATCGTAGTCAGAGACATCACTATCAAAATCACCATCGTTAGCAACATCATCATTATCCTGATCACTAGACCATGCACATGACCCCACGTAAATGACACTTGCCTCGTCATTAAACGACAGTCGACGTTTCACGCCACGCACGGGGGTTACCAGAACTGACTCGTATGACCGAGGAGGTGTCTACAACATACGACAGAACATGTCAAATAGGTAGACAACCTCTAGGAACAGGGTCTCTCTCTCTCTCTCTCTCTCTCTCTCTCTCTCTCTCTCTCTCTCTCTCTCTCTCTCTCTCTCTCTCTCTCTCTCTCTCTCTCTCTCTCTCTCTCTATTCCGTCTGGGGGCGTCACCTACTCTTTCGTTACTGTCAGGTGGCGCCTCTTACAGGAGTTAGGAACAACCTCTCTCTATACTACGTCAGACGGCGCCACCTAACAGTGAGTCACTGTCAGTTGGCGCCTCTTACGGCAGTTAGGAACAGGGTCTCTCTATACTACGTCAGACGGCGCCACCTAACAGTGAGTCACTGTCAGTTGGCGCCTCTTACGGCAGTTGAGTCGCTGTCAGTTCTTACGAGTGGATTATTTCCAGTGCTATGACGGTATAATTTCGATAGTCTCCCTTCGTCGTCTTTCTAATTGTCACCCTAGTCTGTTTGCCACGTAAGACATTCAGTGACTGGTAACGTTCTTCACCTGGTTTAAGCGACATATAGTCGTTTGCTGTCATTCCCCCTACGATCCCCTGGACTAGCTGATCAAATCCTGTTGCCCACACTTCATGGCCCCTCCAATCAGCGAAAAGCATACCCATAGCATACTTGTAAACGGCAGTTCCCTTCTGACGCCCGTGGGTCAGGCATATACTGACGTTATGGTGCCCTCCTTTCGTTGTTTCAAGACGAACTTTCCGACTACATACTTTACACGCCGGATAACATACGTATTCGGGGGACAGAGCACATGTCACTAGTGTCAGTGGGCGAACAAATGCGTACGTTCCGTCACTTACTTGTTCGAGTTCTGACAGAAGCATTTCCTCGTTGACATTGGACATCGCCATCTTGTTGTGTAGTGAAGTGCTTTGAACGGCAGCGAGAGAGAGAGTGTTTGTCTTGTTAGATTTACCGTGGGTTTATATACAGTTCAATCCCTCCAGGGCTCGAGCGCGTGACACCCCTAGCTGATGATAACGCGCCCCTGGCTATTCGCATCTTATCGTGCGCGTGACCTTATCTCTCCCTCTCCCGTACTTTGTCACCGCGTGGCTGGCTGTCTGTTTTTAATGAACGCCTTATGTAAGCCGTATAGAACGTTGTCTAACGAAGTCTCTCACTCACATGGATAGAAATTCGATAGGAAGTGACCAGCACCCCTGCATTGTATATCCAAGGTCTTGACCACCATATGTTTCATCGATGAGCACTCACAGAGTTCTTTTCTTCTGACTGTATTGTTAGCGTTCTGATAAGAGGCATTGTCGTCTAATTGGCATCACGCGCTTATCAGCAGTAGCAGCTGGTTCCCTCCATCATATGACTGATATCGGTTTTGTACTTTACCACTTCGACTTAACCACGCCAGACATTGTTCGGGTGACGTCCCTAGATACGTCCCTGGGTGCCCCGGTATATTTCCACTCTACCGTGTGTTCCACATGTTGTCTTCATAGTGTGTCTGCCTACGTATGTTCTATCTATATATACCGGTTCGTTTGTTACATTCTTCATCTCATTCACAATGTCGTCAGTACCCTGGATCCAACTTCTTGCTGAATGGTGTCTTCGCGATCTCGAAGTTGTGTAAGTACTTTTATTATTATTATCATATATATATATATATATATATATATATATAATATATATATATATATATATATATATATATTCTTTGCTTCGTTTCATACGATAGATATCCTATACATATCATACATAATCACAGTGTTCTTCACATAAACTACCTGTAACGTCTCACCTCTATCATATCATACTCTTACGTTCGTTATGTATCATTCACGGTTGTCTATGTTTACGTTCGTTATATTACCTTTCAGGTCTCCCGTTGATATTGTTGACACCTGGAGTGATGACTCCGATATCGATGATGATTACACGTGAGTGTTCAACGATTATTTTACTACTTTATTTATGTTTTCTGTTACCACGTTTCTCGTTCTCTTCAATGTGTTGACCTCGACCGACCTCTTGTCGTTTCAACTAGCTACGCGGTGTTTGGTTACCGATCGCGTCAGCAGACGTCTCCATTACGTATTGTAGCATAGTCCGTTGATCTAGCTTGCCCTTTTATCGTGTGTCGGTTCCCTACGAGGTGTCTGGTTACATCACTGGCTTATTCCACCCGACTGTACTTCATATATATATATATATATATATATACTCCTAACAGCAGCATAAGTCGACCAGATATGCATAAGGGACCACCTTAGGCAGACCACCGTTTTTAGGCAGACCAGAGCCGGTCTGCATAAAGTGTTGACCCCGGATTGCGTAGACAGTATCGTTTATTTTATAATTTGAACTGTTAGTGTATGTAGTATACCCAGACATATAATGATATCAATAATTATTTGCACCAAAAAATAATTTTTTTGGATTTTGGGAGACGTTTTCTCGGAGGTTGTATATCCTATCTCTCATAATGGAGCGGTCGACCTATGCTGCCCTTAGGCTTATATATATATATATATATATATATATATATATATATATATATGTATATATATATATATATATATATATATATATATATTATAAATATTTTCAAAGTTATATATATATATATATATATGTTTCAGAGAGGAGGAGGAACTCCACGATAACCACTGGTGCGCCTTCTGCCACGTAATGCGTGAACTATTACAGACACGGAGTCGATTTGATCCCGATCCTGTTTCCTCTTCGGACACAGAGGAGCCTATGGAAGAAGATTGGAATGCGGCGATCGATGCTGTCGAACGCTAATGTGCTGGAATGCAACGACCAATGATTGAATGTTATTATTATTATTTTATTAATTAATTCCCTCTTTGAATACAAGGGACATTGAACCATGATGATGATGAATGATAATTATTAAAACTATTCAACTTTCAAACTGTGGTTTTTGTCGGTTATTATCTTAGTAATAATTCTTCTTTCATTCATACATACATACATATTTTAAAGTTTCATATATATCGTTATATACATATACGATTTATAAATACATCTTTCAGTATACAACATAGGTAAACTTACCTATTCTTTCATTCATACATAGGTAGACTTACCTATCACTTTGATAATACTTCTCTTTGATCTTTCGTTATGATTCTTTGATCTTTCGTTCCTTTCTACACCTTTCCTCTTTGATCTTTCGTTATTATAATTCCCTCTTTGGTCTTTCGTTTCTCATATATATATACAATAACCCTTCCATGACTGCTCATTCCACCGCCAGGAGGCGCTACACATGCTCATACATACGGTCACGTGACTACACACTTTGCTCAGGGGGGGCGGCTTTCGAAACCTCCCTATTATCAACCAAAACTCCTCAAAAAGGGCCGTGGATGGATAACCAAACATACCTGTATACTACTGCCGAATTCCCTACACCAACCTGCTTGACAGAACTACGATCTTTTATGGGCCTTATCAACCAGCTTGGTGACTTCACGACAGCGGTCAGTACAACTGCTGATCCACTGCGTGATATACTGAAGAGCAAGAACGAGTTTCGATGGACTGAAACACACAGCAAAGCCTTTCAAGCCACCAAGAAAGCGTTGGTAACTGCTCCTACACTGGCACACTTTGATCCATCAAAACCAACGGCGCTACACACAGATGCATCGCGACGCAAAGGTCTGGGCTATGCTCTTTTGCAGAAACACGCAGACAAATGACGACTGATTCAGTGCGGATCACGCTTTCTTACAGACACGGAAAGTCGCTATGCCATGGTGGAATTAGAGCTACTGGCAGCCACCATTCAACTACTCGGACTGTCACATTCTGAGTTGGTCGTCGATCACAAACCATTGGTAACAATTCTCGATCGCCATCGCCTTGACGATATCGACAACACGCGTCTTCAACGTTTCAAAGAAAAGACATCACTCTTCTCGTTCACGATACGCTTGACAAAGGGCAAAGACTATTGCATCCCAGATGCTTTGTCACGTGCACCTGTGTCGGATCCGTCACAGGAGGATCAAGAAGCAGAAGAAGAAGTAGAACACCACGTTCACGCGGTAACCATCAGTGCATCCAGAATGGTACATGAAGACGACCAAGATGATCAGCAAGATCACCTGTGTGACCCGATACTAGATCGACTTAGAACAGTCGCTATGCAAGACGAAAAGTACAAAACTCTCATTGACAACGTCCAGAATGGCTTCCCGTCTTCAAGAGACAAAGCAAACGCTAGTGTCATAGCATTCTGGAACATCAGAAACGAGCTGTCAGTGGACGACGGGATAGTCCTGTATGGACCTCGTATTGTCGTGCCCAAGTCAGCTCGACGTGAAGTCCTAGCGCGTCTTCATGACTCGCACCAAGGGACCGATAGAACGAAACGCAGGGCGAGACAAAACGTGTACTGGCTTGGCATTGGTAACGATATCGCTACGACAGTGGCAAGTTGCAATAAATGCCAAGAACTCCGACCTTCTCAGCAACGCGAACCACTGAGATCAGAACCTCTACCAAACAGGGTGTTTGAAGATGTGTCAGCAGACTTCTTCCACTACGCCGGACGAGATTATCTCGTCTATGTAGATCGACTCTCAGGATGGCCTGTGGTCTTCCATTTCCCAAAGGCTAAGACTACATCCCGCCACACCATCTATGCATGTCGACGTGCATTCGTGGAGCTTGGAGTCCCAGTGCGATTTAGATCTGATAGTGGTCCTCAGTTCGCGTCTCGTGAGTTTAACCAGTTCTTAAAACGCTGGGGCGTCCCGCACCATTCACACCACATTACCACCAATCTAACGGACATGCCGAGGCTGCGATGAAAACAATGAAAAAACTAATTGCAACAACAACCGTGAATGGAGATCTGGACGATGAGAATTTCCAGCGAGGACTTATAGAATACCGCAATACTCCTCGTGCAGGTGGCCTCTCCCCTGCACAAATCCTATTTGGACACCCATTGCGATCGGCAGTACCCGCACACCGACAATCGTTTGCAAGCAAGTGGCAAAATGTGGCGGATAAGCAGGATGCTGGCTGCGGGCAAACACATGCACGGGGCAAAAAGCGTTACAACAGGCAATCCCGTCCTCTACCACAACTACGCATTGGCGCACAAGTAAGATTGCAAAATCCCCTTACAAAAAAGTGGGATAAAGTAGGCGTGATCGTCGGAATTGGCCGACACCACGACTATCATGTGAAACTGCCCAGTGGTCGTGTCTACTGGCGCAACCGCCGATACATCAAACCGGACACGGTATACTCGGGAGAGAATGATGTTCTTATCCACAATACTGCGGAAGGTAGCAACACTGGCCACGTTGAACGAGACATTCCGCCGTCCTCCCCACAACGAACTGCGACGTAGCAAACGTCAGAAGATGCCTCCCAGTAAACTGCGACTCTAAGTCCTCCAATGTTCGGACTTTAAAAAAGAGAGGAGGGAATTGGTGTAGTCTCCCCTCAAATAATGGGACCTCCCGTCTCTGACGAGAGACCACGAGGAAGATCAACATCGCTTAACAGTGATTTGATGGCTCACGTTATTGTATAACAATTTACCGTTTCTGGTACGTAATAAACACTGTTTGGTTCTGTCGCTATATCTAATTGAGTATAAGCTTTAACTATGATAATGCAAAGGACTGCATTTTCTGCACGCGTACGGTCTGGCTTGGCGCAACTCCAGAATGGCGGACGAACTGCTTACGTACTTTCCTCGAACAATGTAGGTAGCGCGCGCTGCACCGTCTTGTACTGATATACGGTCTTTGTTGCGAACTATCGCACAGTTGAGGTAGTCGTAGTCCGGGCTAAGCCATGCAGGATCTTAAATATGTAAGTACATATCTTGAAGTACATATCTATACATATCTTGATTCTTATTCCGATCGGCAGCCAATGGCAATGGCAATGCAGTGATTGCAGAATCGGCGTGATATGATCTCGTTTATGTCGTTTTCTATTGATACCTGGTGACAAATTCACTTATTGATAACCAACGGAGCGAACCAGTGTAACCGTCATGCTTTTAAGGATCTGAATAGTTAATATTCGTAAGTTGAATTTGAGTGAGGCGAGAGCAAGGACATTTTCGAAAAAAATCAAATTGCAAAATACTCATCTATTGTTAGATATACAAACGCCATTTAAGCGCCCTCACATTCTTTATAAACTGTAGAATCTAAGTTTTAAAAAGAACCAGAACTTTTAGTTATCAATTTGGCAAGTGCTTTCTAGGCATTTCCCCTTTATCGCTCACGTTCACTAGCGCGGCGTTTCGTATTTGGAAAATATTTGTTATATGATTATTGTTGCAAGTAATAGACGCTGTTTTTACGTGGTTGACACTAGACTGTATATGTCGTACTATGCATAGTGAAATTACTGAGTGAATTTGTAATTTTCATTCATGACGGTGAACATGAACGTATGTAGCCTGGTACATTACAAAAATATTCAAAATTGTTATATAATCATTTAAACACTTCTATGTGATAGAGCATGCTATGTAGTTTATAACCCTTTTTGAAATATCTATATTATTAACAGAGTAAATCCCCTTTTTAGTGTCGGAAAAAAGGGTAATTGTGTCTATAGCCAGTAGTACAGGATTCATGTCCATTTCTTGTGATCTGGTGCGGACAGTGCTGCCACCATGTGGCACTGAAAATAGGCAAAACATTACATAATCAATTTTAATAGATATTGAAGTAAAGTGAAAAGCTATGACCCAAAAATGTTGACCTTGTACTATGACCTTGACATGACCTAGTTATTTGAAATTTAACGACCGTTGACAAGTGACCTAATTAAATTATTACGTATGACACATGGGCTTGGTATGTTTATAAATTGTTGGAATGTAACATTTGTGTACACATTAACCATAAAGTAGCATATTAAAGCATGAACTTGTTTAATTAAATTAAAGCTAAGTTGTTTAAAAAAATGACCTTTGACCTAATTGCATGTATGGATATGAAATTTATTTTAAATTAATAATTATGGTATGTTGTGCTAGCAAATTAAAAGTAACTAAATATTTAACCTTGACCAGAATAGCATATGACCTTAATACGACCTAGATAATTGACCTTGAATGAGCACTAATTTAATTATGTTGACAAATTACTTACTTAAATTATTTATTGTAACACATGGACTTTGTAACTTTATAAATAATTGTAATTGATCACATATACATATTGCATGACGTCGTATGGCAAGGCCTACAGTACACTGTGTAAACACTGCATTGCAAAGGGTCAACAGTAGGCCTACGCGGAAGGAATCGAAGTTGCGTAGCTGTCGGTTTCATAAAATCTAGTCTGTAGCCCTAGGCTAGGGTAGTTCTACGGAATGGATACTTCTACACCAAAATGTGACAGTAATGTAAATTAATTCGCATGTAAGTTCTATTATTTTAATTCTTTTTCATTTATTACTTTTAATAAACTTAATCATATTGAATACGGTATTGCATATATAACGTTGCACATATTTATGATATATATATGCATTAAACACAGGGCATGTGATTGGCAAAAGGAATCTAATTAAATATTTATTACCGCTTTACTTTGGAAATTGATTTCAAATAAACAACATGTTAAACTTATAATATACAGTTGTGGATGTAGAACGACTGCTGTCCCATGGAGTTGCATCCTTCATGGAAAAAAAGCAACTACAACACTGAGGCCGAATGTCTACGACATATAGCTGAGTGATTGGCATGAAGCACCCGATGGGCGTGGACTCTCAGAGGAACAAAGATGTCGATACAACCTCGGTATGCTCGACTATTTGGTGAAGGATTGGATGCAATGAATCGACCATGACGACCGTGACTACAGCCTTATTAACATCATCAGGTAACTGCAACTACATCGGAACCTTGCTATTAAGGTCATCCTTGGGACTGGGCAAAAGTAACCTGAGTGACGAGGTGCCCATGTTAGCGAGACTAATTTCCTATACTTTACTGTTACAAAAATAATTCTGGACTATCTTATGTTGACCTTACTTGCGAGGTGGCTGTATTACCGAGGTGACCGTAAAGCGAGGTTCGACTGTATTATGACAAAGCTGTTTAGTAAGAAATTTGATATGCACAAATTTGCCATTTAATATTAAAGTATTCTTAGTAATTTTTGGAAACAAAATTATATGAAAATAAATCTTCCGAAAATTGTAGTCAAAATCTCTTCAGCAATTTGATCTGTGATCGGCTGTATGAATTTTAAGTAAAACATATTTTAGGTTAAAGTTAAAATGTACACAATTTGGATAGTAATTGTTTATTTTAAGTAGAAAAAAGTACATAACAGGATGTACTGGTATAATATAATAATTTTATATTCATATCAAGTAAATTTTTTATGATCACTTTTTTGCCCATGTGACACTGCTCATTCCCTGTATGAGCTTTGAAATGTAATTGCATAATATAAACAAAATATACATAAATTCATGCTAATAATTAGAATACTTATTGTTTCTGAGTAATGGCACAGACAACCTTGCTTTAGAAATTAGATTGTATTTTGTAATATGACACTATGAATGTACATAAAATGGTAAATTATGTTAAACGCTAACATGTAAACTTGAATATCATAAATTCGTTTATACATTACAAGTTGGGGGTGATTTCAAAACACTGATGTACAACACTACATATATATTTTACCATAAGAGGTGACAACAATTCCCACAGGTTTCTTGAGGATAATTCAATGTAAGCTACGTACTAACGAGTAGAGGGAGATGAGTTTTGTTAAATGACATTGTTTCTTAAAGATGTTTTGTAGTCATCTTTAATAGGTTTGTTATACTTTCATATTTTCAGTGAGTTTTGTAAGAAAATAGACCCACAGCTGCAGTTTTACTATAAGACTGCAAATGAGCGGTACAGAGAGGAAGAGGTAGATTTCAACGCTGAAGTAAATGTTCCTGTGAATGTAACACCCGAGAATCATCCTCTGCGACTACACCGACCGGTGCGCAACAGACGGGAAGTTGGCTCAAGCTTCTTGGCAAATCGAGTGTACATGCCAAAGAGACACGTGCAAACCATTCGGCAGAAGTTCCATGCAATTTCCTCAGTTGCTGACTTCCCCCTGTGCCTGAACACATGTTGCCTCGACAACTGCGCTATTAGTACTTGGGTATGAATGATTTAATATTGCTTGTTACCGTAAATTAAATACCTTATATAATGATACATAATACAACAAGATATCTTAATTACAAATTATGGTTTAATAAATGTTTCACGTTCTTCAAATAATCAAATACATGTAACACAAACAGCAATAAATGGTTACAGGAAATCGAGTTCCACAAAAATAGGTCGTGGCAGGTTCAATAAACATAGATGTAACATGATACAGTACTATTGGTTATGTTTCTGTGTATTACTGTATTACATATTGGACAGGAACAACTAACCTGGGGGTATTTCACATTTTGGTAGCTTAGCAATGCTCCATTTGCACAGCAGTGTGATAATATTGTAGTTTTAATCAAATTTGAGCACAAACCCCAAGTTTACACATTAAGACATTATCATGTTAAACTTAAATCACAAACATCATAAGCGACGCTATCTTACAGTTATATATTAACATTCATGATCAGCAAATATGACATGGGCATGTTCTGTAGGGTTCACCTTATGTAGTAGGGTGTCTTAAGATTGCTTTAAGTAAATTCAAGTGCGAAAGACATGATAAGACACAACAATTTAAAAAGTACCAGGTGTATTACAAGAGTGTATGAGCATGTAAAACAGGAGTGTGAAGGTAAAGAGGAATACATCAATTGTATAGCGTTTCAAAATTAATGTTTTTCTTTACAATATTAACATGCCAAACATTCGGAAAAACATGTTCAACTTAGAAACCATATAAAATTGTATGAAAACTATTTGTATGGGACAAGAATGCTATTCTCTAATATAACCATCAAGCAATTTTCTTCCAAACTAGTTTGAACACAGATTGCAAAGTCATTGGCACTTCAGTTTTTGATTGTAAATAAAAGAGGGATCTTTCGGTGGCCATTTCCCAGTTTTCAAAAGGCAGATATAAGCTGTCAATAAAGACTCCCTGCTGAGGTCGGTATTGAGCAATAATTTTGTAAATTTTTGTGGAGCAAAGTGTTTTGTTAAAATACCCTTTGTGCACTCTAGGCAAATCCTGCACTGGTATATAGCCAATAGACTGAGAGACAGCTTGCATATCTACTTTAATAAGAATAGCATTCTTGTCCTTTACACTTTCTGGCTCTGGTTCCAGAAAGACCGTAAGGTCTCCCATTTTCTCGCCAAACATACAGACTTTCTGGAGCAGCAGCTGAAAGTGATAAAAAAAACTGCCAGCACAACGAACGACTATACTGTGGACATTACCTCCTCACCCTCACACTCCACATTGGACTCATCATCTCTGTCCGAATGATCATGGGACAGGTTGCTAGGACCTGGTTCACATGTACTCAACGACCCAAGAGAAAAGTCAAGAATCTCGAAACAGTTGCATCGAGTCTTAAAGTCAGGAAAAGGAGCTCCATGAATTGGATGTAAATCCGATGGAAGACTTGTTGAAGCAGCTACCCATGGTCCAGCTGCAGATGGGATCACCTCCATTGCTGCAACCAGTTGCGCTTCCATCATCTGGCCATCTTCTTTCCACTGCAATAACAAAATAATTTGCTATACCAAAAAGTTGTTGATTTTTGTGTTAATGGTCATTGACTGCAATGTGTTGTCACCAATTGACAATGGTAACTGTCATTCACCTACTACAATGTTTTGTCACCAACTGACAGTGATAATTTACTGTCATACGTCCACTGCAATGTGTTGTCACCAACAGACAGGGGTAATATATTGTCGTATGTCCACGGCAATGTGTTGTCACCAAAAGACAGGGGTAATATACTGTCATACGTCCACTGCAATGTGTTGTCACCAATTGACAATGGTAACTGTCATTCACCTACTACAATGTTTTGTCACCAACTGACAGTGATAATTTACTGTCATACGTCCACTGCAATGTGTTGTCAACAACAGACAGGGATAATGTACTGTCATATGTCCACAGCAATGTTTTGTCACCAAAAGACAGGGGTAATATATTGTCGTATGTCTACTGCAATGTGTTGTTACCAACAGAGAGGGATAATGTACTGTCATACGTCTGTTGCAATGTGTTGTCACCAACAGACAGGGGTAATATACTGTCATATGTCCACGGCAATGTGTTGTCACCAACAGACAGGGGTAATATACTGTCATATGTCCACGGCAATGTGTTGTCACCAACAGACAGGGGTAATAAACTGTCATATGTCCACGGCAATGTGTTGTCACCAACAGACAGGGGTAATATACTGTCATACGTCTATTGCAATGTGTTGTCACCAACAGACAGGGATAATGTACTGTCATATGTCCACGGCAATGTGCTGTCACCAACAGACAGGGGTAATATACTGTCATACGTCTATTGTAATGTGTTGTCACCAACTGACAGTGATAATTTACTGTAATACGTCCACTGCAATGTGTTGTCACCAACAGACAGGGGTAATATACTGTCATATGTCTTGTTCTTGTGTGGTACGGCGGCCTGAGTATCGTGCATCGCAACACTCTGGCACGAACAGTCAGGGTTAGTGGCAAGGTGGTGGGAAAAAAGCAGACCAGTCTAGAGGATCTATACAGGCAACGGGCAGAGAGAAAGGGAAAGAATGTCTCCTCAGACCCCGAACATTCCCTGTTTCCATGCTATAAACTACTTCCTTCTGGCCGTCGCTTTCAACTCCCTCACTGCAAACTGAACCGCACTCGAAACTCTTTTGTCCCCTCGTCAATAAGACTAATGAATGAGTAACTGACCTTCGTTCCCCTCCATCTCTGCCAGTCTGACACTGAGTGAGCCTGAGATGATTTGTGAGATGATTTAACTTTAACTTAACTTTTTAAAACTGTTGTAACTTATTTAACATATTTAATTAATTAATTTATTTATTTAACCGATATAACTGTTATTACTTTTAGTCTTTTTATTTTTACATTGTGTATATTGCATGTACATTTGTTTTATATGTCTTAATATGCTGCTACACTCCACATGAATTTCCCTCACAAGGGACAATAAAGTATTGTGATTGTGATTGATTGATTGTGATATGTCCACGGAAATGTGTTGTCACCAACAGACAGGGGTAATAAACTGTCATACGTCTATTGCAGTGTGTTGTCACCAACAGACAGGGATAATGTACTGTCATACTGGGTTAGCGTTAGACCTACATTCTCTTTGGCAAATTTTGTTAAAAGGAGTCATTTTGTTTTAGCCAAATAAAATATTCTTTAGCCATTTTTTTTAAATATGAATTGTAATCTATCCCACAATGCTGAAATTACCGATAAAGTTGCGCCACCTACCGGATTTTCCGGTGGAACTAACGTGTACACGTAAAGCGAGTGAATTTCTTGTATATTTTGATCGATAAGACAGTCAATTTATTTGTTTAATTACGTGATGAGTGTACATGTGTAGAATATGTATAGTAGATATATGATGTGAAGTTTGGTGACCGTTTTCATGGCTTTTTGGAGGTGCGGGTCTAAACTGCAAAACTTAAAGTTTAAAGTACAGCGTGTTTCTGATTTTCTTCCGACCGTACATGTATTTCGACTCCGGCCAGCTTGACTGTGACATGTCACATGACAGATTCGTGTTAAATGGTTTAAGAGATATCCATGTTATCTTTTAACAATAATTTGCCTGTCATTTAAGGGTTTTCTTTAAATTAAATACAAACTTACAATCGTTGTGTCTTGTGCAGACGCTATGCTAGCCTTAGGAAGTTTGGTTGTGCGCGGCCAAATTTGTGATAAGGATTCTCATTGGCTAGAACCCCTCGGCTATTGACCAATAACAGTTCAGTTAACATAAATTGTCATAAAAGCGTCCTTCACAACTGAACGATCAGGCGAATGCAAGAAATTGAAGAACAATTTTAAATCTGTGACATTTAATCAAATAAAGATATAAAACCATCATTTTGCATCAGTAGTTCATGTTTTCGCAAATTTGGCGATGACGTGCATTTTTCTTTTCGCCAAACCATACAAAAATTAGTGCATGGCGAATGGCGAAGCCCTAACGCGAACGCTGTCATATGTCCACGGCAATGTGCTGTCACCAACAGACAGGGGTAATATACTGTCATACATCTATTGCAATGTGTTGTCACCAACAGCAGGAGTAATATACTGTCATACGTCTATTGCAATGTGTTGTCACCAACAGACAGGGATAATGTACTGTCATATGTCCACGGCAATGTGTTGTCACCAACAGACAGGGGTAATATACTGTCATACGTCTATTGCAATGTGTTGTCACCAACAGCAGGAGTAATATACTGTCATACGTCTATTGCAATGTGTTGTCACCAACAGACAGGGATAATGTACTGTCATATGTCCACGGCAATGTGTTGTCACCAACAGACAGGGGTAATATACTGTCATACGTCTATTGCAATGTGTTGTCACCAACAGCAGGAGTAATATACTGTCATACGTCTATTGCAATGTGTTGTCACCAACAGACAGGGATAATGTACTGTCATATGTCCACGGCAATGTGTTGTCACCAACAGACAGGGGTAATATACTGTCATACGTCTATTGCAATGTGTTGTCACCAACAGCAGGAGTAATATACTGTCATACGTCTATTGCAATGTGTTGTCACCAACAGACAGGGATAATGTACTGTCATATGTCCACGGCAATGTGTTGTCACCAACAGACAGGGGTAATATACTGTCATACGTCTATTGCAATGTGTTGTCACCAACAGACAGGGATAATGTACTGTCATATGTCCACGGCAATGTGTTGTCACCAACAGACAGGGGTAATATACTGTCATACGTCTATTGCAATGTGTTGTCACCAACAGACAGGGATAATGTACTGTCATATGTCCACGGCAATGTGTTGTCACCAACAGACAGGGGTAATATACTGTCATACGTCTATTGCAATGTGTTGTCACCAACAGACAGGGATAATGTACTGTCATATGTCCACGGCAATGTGTTGTCACCAACAGACAGGGGTAGTATACTGTCATACGTCCACTGCAATGTGTTGTTACCAACAGACAGGGATAATTTAATGTGAGATGCATACTGCAATGTGCTGCCACCAATTTCTACCCCAGATAGGAATGAATCAGGATTTTGTGGTATTGTGCATTAGGCAAACAATGAAAGCCATAGATACCAATCAGCAGTGGAAGGAGGATTTACTTGTATATAGATGAATTAATGCAAGCCTTGTTTTGTTGACATAGATTAAACCATATAACAACATTATAATAACACGCATTATTATAATATATATTTAAACAATATACAATAGAGCAAAACAAAAAATAATATAATGTACAAAACAGAATTAAACATCATCAGTATTATTTTCTATAACTTCACTTACAAGATGCCGTATACAAATGGAACATTTTTGGGTACCACGGCCTCTTTTTATTATATATGCCAGTGAAAAAAGAAACAGTTTTTTGTCAAGAAATCCTGATCCCAAACTTGTCATGCAGTGTACTGCTTGATTATTTCAAGTCATGCTTTAGATGTCATAATTCAAGGTGTAGGGCTGTAGTAATTACATAAATCAGCCACCATGATTAGTTAGATTATCTAAGACGTGGTGGTCATCATCCAAAACACTTACTATTAAATCATAAAGGCATGTCTATTTAAAGAAAATACAACCAAGAGTGTTTCTTTTTGCTTGGCCGTAAATTATCATAACTATTGTACAACAGTTTACCAGTGTATGTTTTCTGTATTATTTCATTCTCATTTACGATTATGTTTTTTTCTTTATACATTATGCATACTAATAAATGTATATGTTGAATAAATCACGTAGTTGTTGAAGCCATTATGTAAACCCATTTCTGACTCTATACACAATATATTGTAGCTAGACTGTACACCTAGACCAGTAGTTCTCAAAAGTGTTTGTGTCATTATTGTTATAGTTTCAGGATAGAAATTCGACATAGCACCTGAATGTTGCTGGAATCCCAGAAGCTCTGTCTAAGCAGTATCATTGTCATCAGGTGCATATGTATCAGTTGGATATTGAATGGGCCACTTAGTACTAGCCTATATGTTTGCCCCAGTGTTTCACAGAATTATCTTACAAACTCGTGAGTTATAATATTGTTTCCTAGATTTGAGCAGCCGAACATATCAATGAGGCAGGTCAGTTTTAATTCTCAACCATGTTCTGGCCAAGTTGAGAGAAGTTTCATTTTGTTTGTGATACCCGTAAAAGCTAGATTATATCTCTGACGGCCTTTGTACTTGTCACAATGTCAGCTAATCGACTTGTGTGTAGAATAGGTGCAAATTAAGGGCATTTATTTCCAGGGGATATCCTCTTTCCATACTCCCACCTTTCAGCTTCAAGATAGTATCTTTTGCAAAAGAAATGTCAGTTTTTCAACACTTCTCCAAAACATGGTTGATCATGCCTTAGGCAAAAAGTACAATCAGCTGATCCCCAATTATACAATGACAATACCATCAGAAGAGACCTCTGAAATTCCCAAACGACCCCCAGGCCCAGGGGGCTGTGAACCCCAGTATGAGGACCACTGGCCTAGGCTATATGATAATTGTTATAGGATAATAATGCCAATATTATAGTATTATAAATCTCTTATTAGCCCGGTTTGCCAAGCCCAAAACATGGGCCTACAACTTGATCTGCAAGATTTCTCTTAATTTTCCATCAACTTTCGTTTTTTGTTTGTATTAAAACACCTTCACGTGCCATAACCAAACAACTATTATACACGGTACATATTGGCTTACCTGTATCAAAGACGAACTGCGATCAAGATCGGTGATGACAACTTGGCTAAGCTGAGTCCAGTAAACTGAGTGTGTAGATCACTCGTCTACCCTTCAAATCATCCAGGAATGAAACGTGCGCTTTAGACGCTTTCGCGTCTAAACATGGACACGACGGAAGAGAAAGATTATCACAGTTGCGGTGAACACAATATAAGGAAAGGAAATATGGTAAATCGTCGTTGCCATTGCGTACAAAGACGGAGGTTGCCATCGTATAGAGACGATAAAACTGCGATGATAACTCGTTCGCATGCATTGATTGAATGGCGCCGGTTTACGGTCGATCACTAATATGACTTCATTTTCGCGCATGCGCGGAGCCTGCCAACCTCCTCTGCTGCGGCCCTAACTATCCTGCGGCCCGTGGCTCCTTACGACGTAATTAATTAGAATTAGAATAAATAAACTACATTTTATAAATATATAACGTCAATATAAGCTGTATGGATACATATTCTTATTATATCATCAAGCAATGTAATATATAAGACAAGTATATTGTAAAGTTTTTCTTTTCTTTCTTATTAAGTTGCATGTATCACCCAACCATGATAATAAACCTCATAGCGGGTGTCTCACCTATGCCATGGCTATGGCTATGGCTATACTTACTGGAACTTGGAAGCAGATCAATAAACAGAGTGAAACTGAAAGTCGAATAACTGAGAAAAGACATACATCACAAAAATCTTACAACGCGGAAAGAGCCTCAAACCAACACGAGTGGAACTACACCGGGAAGGAAGAGATCATTCGTCGTGTCACTAGATGTATCGTAACTTCGAAAACAAGCACTGCCCGGATGTCCAATCAAAACTAAATATGCACACTAGTGGTGAGCTCTAGCGAGTCAGCTAGTGTCATAATATTATTGTTCGTCATATCAATCAATCAATCAATCAATCAATCTTTATTTCAGATTAAAACGTACTTGTAATATACATTATGTCCATAGTAAAAATAAAAAAGTATTGTATAGTGTATATATTGCATTAATCCACTTCCTGAGTAATACAGAGGTGTTATAAACATCGCTGTGTATAATACTCTCAACAACGTTGTTCGTCGATGCAGATATATTCTGCTCATAAGACTGTACATGCATTTTCTAAATCTAATATTGCAACAGTCCGTGTCAGAACTAACAAACATTAGGCTAGCATTACACCTCATAGATAGGCTGTGCATAATTATAAATGCATTATTACAGGAAACAATAAAGTGCTGCATAGCGACTTTTATATAATTAGCCCATAAGGAACATAAATACACATTACTACAATAGGATGTGAACAGTTTGTTCTTCACCTTCACTGAACAAAAGTGAAATTTCCTGAGTGGAATATCGCTTCTGCCGTACAAACTCCTTTCTTTGGATTTCATATCCATTTAATCCGACAGATCATTACAGATTATATGGTCAAGATATGTATATGCCTTCCTTGTATTCAGAACTGCATCACCAGCTAAGAGCTACTTCAAAACCGGTTTTTCTTGTATCAAAAAACATTATCTGCGACTTTACTCTGTTAAACAATATGTCATTGTCACATCCATAATTGTATGATACATCTAGCAGTCTTTGCAACCCCTTAGCCGATGGAGCCTGTAGTACAATGTCATCAGCATACATGAGGTGATTAACAGTTGTATCGCCACAGTAGCATCCGATGAGTAATTTTATCAGTAGCAAACTCAAATCATTCATGTGTAAATTAAATAGGAAAGGAGATAGCTTGTTTTGTAACCCCGGAAATGGTAGCTAAGAAAATAAGGGCTATGAAGGATATTAAATCACCTGGAATGGATGGGATTCCGCCTAAACTACTATTGGAAATTGTAGAACAAATTAGCGTACTGCTTGCAACAGTTTTCAACTTGTCATTAAAAGAGGGAGTGGTTCCTTTAGAATGGAAAGAGGAAAACATTATACCGTTATTTAAAAAAAGGTTCGAGAAGAGAAACAAGTCAGAGAACTATAGACCAGTGAGTTTAACATCAGTGATTTGCAAATTATTAGAAAGACTAATTAAAGATTACATGGTGGATTTTCTTGTTAAACATAACTTGATAAACCCATCTCAACATGGGTTTTTTAAAGCGAGGTCATACTTAACAAATATGTTATGTTTTTTGGAAGACATCACTAAGTGGGTAGATGAGGAATCACCAGTAGATATCGTCTACTTAGATTTTTTAAAAGCTTTCGACAAAGTACCACATCAAAGATTACTGCTTAAACTAAAGGGCCATGGCATAGGAAATGGTACAATAAACTGGATAGAAAAATGGCTGATTGACAGAAGACAACGTTTAGTAGTTGATGGGGAGGCTTCAAACTGGAAATCGTTATTGAGTGGGGTACCACAGGGATCAGTACTAGGACCTATATTATTCTTAATATATATCAACGATTTGGATGATACAATAACAAGCAAGGTGTTGAAATTTGCGGATGATACAAAAGTGCTTAGAAGGATTAAAAGTGATGGCGATAGACAACATTTACAAGATGATCTTGACAAGTTGATCAAATGGTCTGAAAAGTGGCAAATGCTGTTCAATTTTTGGAAATATAAATGCCTCCACGCAGGACATGAGAACGAAGAGGTAGAATATACAATGGGTGGTACTGTACTAAGTTCTACTGTAAAAGAAAAAGACTTAGGGTTAACCATTAGTGCTGATATGAAGGTTTCAGAGCAGTGCGGAATTGCAGCTTCAAAGGGAAATCAAATCATTGGATTAATTAGGCGAAATATAGCGTATAAAGAAAAAGAACTAATAATACCGCTGTACAAAACAACAGTGAGGCCTTATTAAAATAGTGTATACAACCGTGGAGGCCGTATCGCAAGAAGGACATAGATATGCTAGAAAGAGTACAGAGGAGAGCGAGGGATCTTAGTTATGAAATTCGTCTAAACGAATGTGGTTTAACAACACCAGAGACCAGGAGATTGAGAGGAGATCAGATAGAAGTGTTTAAAATAATGAATGGTTATGAAAATATTGATATAAATATTTGTTTTCAGTTAAGAAAGATAGAAGGACTAGAGGACATGAAGTTACATTAGCAAAGGAGCAGTGTAGATTGATATAAGAAAATTTTCACAAAGGACTGTAAATGAATGGAACAGATTATCTGCTGACTGTGTGGGTGCTAGTAGCGTGAATATGTTTAAAAATAAAATCGTCACATACCTCAGAAGGGCAGGATACACATAGATAAAAGAATTGGACTCTCGATTAACCAAAGGGCTTCCTTGTCCACCTGCCACATAGAGTTAATTCTCTGGGTGGCAATCTTGTTAAATCCATTAGTCACAGAGAAGAACCCCATTTAACACACACAGTCTGATTACAGCATCACTGACATATCACTTTAATTAAATATTTAGGCACTCCAAGCTTAAGTAGCTTCATAAATAATTTTGTGTGATTCACAGTGTCAAATGCCTTGGTGGCATCAAGGAAGGCAACATACATGCATGACCCATGATTAGTGTAGTATCGAAGGAGCTCCTTCAGCACAAATACCCACATTTCTGTCCTATGCTTGGGTTTGAACCCAGATTGGTTACTTGTAGTTCGTAGATGACTTTGCATCCGATTATACAGTATTTGTTTCCACCATTTGTGTGAATACATTATACAGACATATCGGTTGTTGCCCACGGACGAGATGGGAGCTGACGAGTCTGTTCATGGCTTGACACACACCACACCTTGCAACATAGTCTTTCACTTCTGCATTCATTCTGGGCAAGTAGAGGATTTCTCGTGCTCGTCGGACACAGCCACCTATCCCGATATGGCTGCTGTGGACCTGACTTGGCATTTGTTTCTTCAGCGACATAGGAACCACCGGCTGTTCTCGCCTGTATACCAGTCCGTCTGCCTAAATTAGGTTGCTTCTTGCTTCGTTCATCGTAGTATGACTTTACTGTTAGTGGACATTCAGCTCGTTCCTACCAACCTTCCTCGATGGCCTGTATCAACCGTTGGATGTCAGCGTCTGCTGCTACCTTCTCTCCGAACTCGTTGCGCTTTGTCTTTGTGTCGTGAATGTCCTCTTCGCGGCTCACCGATTCAAGGGCACATATGTCGCATTGTACACTCCTCGTGTCTTCTGGCGTATTTCGGTAAGCGCTGCTCAGAGCATCAGCTGTGTACATGAGCGATCCTCTCTTGTACTGAACGTCCAGGCTTTACTTCTGCAGGTTTAGACGCATTCGCTACAGTCGTTTAGGCGACTTGTGTATCTCCTTCTTGAAGATTGTCTTCAACGGCTCGTGATCTGTTTCGACAGTGATAATGTCATGGCCGTGCAAGTATTGGTTAAACTTGTCACGAACCCATACTATAGCCAACAGCTTGTTTTATCTGGGCGTACCGTGTCTCGCCATCTGTTAGCGCCCTGGACGCATAACAGACGGGTTGATTCTCTTGCACTAGCACAGCTCCTAATCCAGTCTGGCTGGCATCACATTGGACTGTGACTGGTTTCTTCACATTGTAGTAGCGAAGTACCGGAGCTCTGGTGAGGGACTCCTTGACTGCAACCGTCGGCAAGGAGTGTGAGTTCGTCCACTAAAACTCTACATATTTATCATGTCAGAGAGTGATGGCATGAATTTGAACAGATAGTTCACCATGCCCAAGAATCGCTTCAGAGACGTGATGTCACTCGGCGTCGGCATTTCCAGTATCGCCTTGACTTTCTGTGAGTCGGGCATCAACACTTCTGGTGTGATCAAATGCCCCATGTAACGGACGCTCTTTTGGCACCGTTTAACTTTCTGTTGATTCAGCTTCAAATTCCACTGGTGGCATCTCTCGCGGAATGTACGCTCGTTGGCCTCAGCACAGTGCAGTACTTCTTCTTCCGTCTCTCCAAATCCCGCGACGAGAAAGTCATCTGCTATGAATTCTACGCCTTCTAGGTTTTCTACGAGCTCGTGCATCGTGTGTTGCCGTACTTCTGGAGGTGTGCTGATCCATGCAAATGGCATACGCTGCCAACAGAATCGTCTAAAAGGTCTGTTGAATGTTGTATTGTAGCTTGATTCTTCGTCAAGACGTGTTTGCCAGAACCGTTCCTTTGCGTCTACCACTGTAAATATCTTTGTACCTGTCAGTCTTGTAGCCACTTCCTCGACAGTCGGCATTTGTTGCTTGCATTCAGCTGTCACAGACTTGCTTGGATTTCTCTTTTGATACTGACGAGGCGTAGTCGGGTTGCAAACATTTCGTGTGCGTCGTTTCTGTACATAATTAACCGTGTCGTGTTTTGCATTGCTTGTATCTGTACATATGTCTGTTCTGCGGCTTTGCATATGTCGATTGTCTTTTCTAAAGTCAGATCGTTGACTCTCAATAGTCATTTTCTTACTTTGTTATCGCGCAATCCCAGTACCGGTCGGTCGCGTAAGATTTTGTCAGGTGTCATATCGTCATGATTACAGGTCTTTGCCATTGTGTGTAGTTCAGTGACATGATATGCTGCTATGTTTTCACCTGCTTCTTGCATGCGGTTGTTAAACATTTCGTATATCACATGAGTGCGTGGCTCACAGTAATTGTCAAATTTTTACAAAACATCATCAGTTGTCTCATCTGGACTTTGGTCCCAAGTGTCACACTCTCTGGCCGCTTCTTCTTCTATGACTAACAGCAGTGTTGCAATGCGCATTTTTTGTTCCTGTTTCCATACTGCCGACGCCACCTCGTAGCTCTGCCAAATTCGTTTCTACTGTCTCCATCTGGTGGCTATATTTGTAGTTTCCATCGACAACTGTTTGGTGCGATTACTGTCGGCATTGCCGGTGGCATAGCCATCGCTGCTGGTGGTATTTCAACCCTGTCTGCATCTGTGGTAGCCATTCTGTGCGATATATATATATATATATATATATATATATATATATATATATATATATATATATATATATATATGAGCGGCCTAGTATACGGTTACTACACTCACATATACAGCACTTTGCTACTAGTAGTTTCATGGCACTGTGTTCAAACTGTAGGGAGATCAGACCGATTTACCTCCCCTTCTGACAACATGGGAGTCAGGGGTCCCAGTTTAGTGGCCGTAGTTTATTATCATGCATTCTACCTGTTCGTTTGTGAATTTTATTATGTGGTAATAATGCCAATGTGTGTATCTGCGCTGAGAAAACATTTTGGCGGTGCTTATGAGCGGTAATGATTTTTTTACTTTCGGTGTCGTAGTTTGGTTTTCTTAATTTATGCGTGCAGCCATCTTGGATCACGTTGACAGGCCCCACCTATCAATCTGATTTGCGAGATTATGTTAATGAGTGCGTCCATATTGAAATGTAAAGAAGAAACAGGAAATTCGAAGGAAAATGAATATAGAAATATCATGGTAATCCGTCGATAAAAAGTTATAATAATTATGGATTTAAGATGGCCTATGTTTGACGGTGTTTTGTGACTATTTAGTTAGTCGAATGATGCAGAATGCATGTGCAGAAGGGTAAAGAATTGTGTCGACGATAACGTGATTACAGTGATGGCTTACCAATTGATAGCACAAACATGAACCCCTGCCTCAAAAGACACCGCCATTTTGCATTCTTCGCCTTACGCGCGGTGCTCATAGTACACCGAGGTATACGATGCACTTGGTTAGCGACGTGATCGACAGCGGGTGACTTTGATAATTATTAATACTGTCAAGTACCTATGCCCATCCTAGCAGTACACCCTGGATGATCGCTTTGCGAAACTCTGAATTTAAGCTCAGCCTATGAAATCGCTCACTAGATCAGTGGATGGCGGTAGGTCAGGTGGTCATAATAAAACTAATTTCAACGAACCGTGGCTCGTGTTACATGCACTGTTTAGGAAGTAGAAACAATTAGTCGAATACACAATACTGCTCAGCTGTTCGTGCTAATTATATATTGGGATTCCCAGAAGTCGTTTATCCGTCTTCAAATTGGGGCGGGTATTTGCGCTGTTCTCACGGGTGACGCAGTCGCGACTGGCGAAGTCAATTTCTAGTTTGATTCAGTTAACTTCCTGGTAGGAGATCTGCCAGGGCTAGTTTGCATGGCAAACAACCCTGGCTTGCGAGGAAGCCTATGCCTGTGTACCTGTGCAATTCATTGCTGCCATGTTTAATGTAACTGACTGATGTTTATAGTAATATTAGTTTATTTATTGGTATTCTTGGTATTATTTTAGCTTAATTATATTATTTTTGAGCTATTTAGCATATACATAGTATTGTGTGTTAGTTACATTGTTACAATTTATGATAATTTATGTTTGAATTCATTGATTGTATTATTAGTATTTGTTTATAAAATTATATTACATACGGCTTACTTTCATTCTGTATGTCATTACTGAGGTATTCTTTGATGACAATTTTATTTAAAACTATTCTTGAGATCTTACTTGTATATTGTTGATAAATGATTTCGTATCGTTATAAATTAGTATAATAATGTACATTAAATAAACATTACGACTTATTGTACTATTAATTGGATATAATCGTAGACAAAAAAGTATAATAGTACGCCCTATTGGTTTGGGTAACAATGGGTTTAACCACAGTTTATTACAAGTTAATTGGTTTGTCAATGATAGTAGTTATGGGGTGTGCCCATTGTAACAAGTGTTGTGTAATGGGACACTATTATTGTCATTTTTTGGTTGGAAAGGAATTAAGGAAACTTTCACGAATTTTTCCGAACGTTTTCTGATTGATCTGATTTTGTACATAAATCACAAGAAAATTACTTTTCATCGTCTTAAGTCTTTTGCAATCTGTAAAGAAGGCCAATACAAAATTACATGTAACACTACATACACACATGAAAAAGGAAAGGTTGCATTTTATTTCTACATCTATATATGAGTTGAATGTTCCTTTTTATAATTGTATTTTATCCAAATATGACTTGCGATGTCTGCATAACACCTGAATGAGTTAGCACTTATTCCAAGAGAACGCTCCCATGCTATGTCATCAATCATACCTTTTGTATTTGTTAAAACTAAGTGAAGGACGTGTGACTTGTTTCCTAATCATCCCCTTGTGGGCAGCGTAACAGGCTGAAAGAGAAAATTATCTCTTATGTTAGATTATAGATTACTGGTTGAGAATATCTCTATGTATGATCATATATTACTAGTTGAGATTACCGGTTGAGAATGAAATAGTGTAGCAGTCACAAGGCTGTTTGTACATACAACTGAAGTTACCGTGCATGCTTCTACACCTCCCACTTATGGTATAACAATTCGCTGAGAATGCTTATATCGAAATATTGCAATGCGAGCAGAATGTTTGCTTATATTATATAGTAATGTGTTCAAATTAGTTTAGCCTAAGGGTATAATTTTGTTTAATTACTTTCAATACCTATAACTTTGTGATCTAATTATTACTCTCTCATGATATAGATGCGTAAATAAATGTTGTAATTTTATCCAAACGTGCTAATTTTACTTTCTTATTAATTAATAACATTGGTTATCAAATTAACAAACAATATTTAGATTTAGAAACATAGTATAATGCTCATTTTCTTCGATTTACCATAACATTGTATTGCCTCCATAATGAATATATTGTACCATAAAGTACATTTATTTAGGTAATATAACATCAAGGCAATATATGTTACTGATGGATTATCAGATCGTCGTACTGTAACTATTGATCTGGGTTTCAAAGTCGAGTCAAGGCCAGCTCAACAATTTATTACTCTCCGACCGATACATGACATTAATATAGACATTCTTCGTGAGGACCTTGCAAATTCCGATCTCTTGATTCAGCCAAAAGCTACACTGTGTGAGCTAGTAAACCAGTACTACGTTACATCAAGTAATCTTCTTGATAAACATGCCCCCAAACAAATAAAAAAGTAAAAATTCGTCCGCCGTCACCATGGATGTCACTAGACATTCTACCGCGCAATCAATGAAAGTATCCTCACTTTTTCGATTGTAGTGTGGTTTGGCCGCGCCAGTCAGGAGGAGAAACAACGGCTAGAAGTTATCGTGAAGGGCGCATCTAGAATCATTGGGCGCGAGTTGCCGTCCATTGAATCTAGTTACCATGCTCGTTGTGCGCGAAAATCCAAGAGCATTGTACGGGATACTACCCACCCAGCCAACCATCTCTTTGAACTTCTTCCCTCTGGCAAGCGCTATAGAAGTTTTAAGACAAGGACCACTAGACTTAAAAATAGTTTTTATTCGCAGGCTGTGAGTCACTTGAACCGCGAGATGCCATGATACTGTTTTCAGTCGGTCTAGATTTTATGTCGCCATGCTAAATTATTTATGAATTATTTTTTTAGTTATTTATTTATTATTTATTTATTTAGTTATTATTTATTAACTTGACTACATGTATGTACATACTTTTTAACTGTCAGCTTAGTTTTTATATCGTCAGCTAATTTATTTATACATTTATTTATTATTTATTTAACTACATGTATACTTTTTAACTTTTAGGTAATGTTCAGACGGTATTAATATTATGTTATCAAGTTCACTTTATGTCAATAGATGTACGACTGTCTTAAAATATGTTGGCAGTTGGCCTTGGTTTAAATTTATACTAGTTTTAGCATAATTTCATAATGTTTCTGATTGTATATTTTGCGTGTGCATGATGGGGGGCAGGAGAGACAAGCGTGCATGTATGTTGACGCCACAACGCCAAGAATTCCTCGTACATTCTAAATGCTACTTGGTAATAAACAGTCTGAATCTGAATCTAATATAAAAAAATTCAGAAAATCCTCGTCAAATGTGGAAATTCTTCAATAGTGTGCTTCATCGGGAGAAACCAAAAGCACTGCCTGATACCTCTTCATTGGATACATTATGCAATACGTTGTCAAAATACTTCACGGATAAGATTGCTTACATTCGATCACGTTTTGTTATTAATGACGTTGATTACAAGTTTACTGAACAGCCGATTGTTGATAATACATTGCAATGTTTTACACCTGCAACTACAAGTGAAGTTCGCACTATCATACAAGAGTGTCCTAACAAATCGTGTGGTCCTTGACCCTTTTCCAACATTTCTGCTGAAGAGTTGCATTCATCAACTGATTTATCCTATTACAAATATTATAAATATGTCAGTGCAGAATGGTGTTGTTCCACACGAATTCAAGCAATCTTCTTATTAAAAATAAAGTCTGTTAAAAAAATGGATAATAGCAAATTGACTACTCTCACCTTACTAGATCTATCAGCTGCTTTTGAGTATATCACGATATTCTTTTACATCGCCTTCATATACATTCTGGCACAGCCTTTCAGTAGTTTAGATCATAATGTTCAGACCGATACAAAAGCATTAATATATCTGGCTCACTTCCTTGTCCAGAACATCTTCCATTTGGTGTCCCATGGGGGGAGTCATAACTAATCATAATATAAATCATCACTTGTATGCTGACGACACACAGGTGTTTATATCACTTTCACCAACTGATTCACAAACATCTCTATCGACTTTAAATGACTGTCTCACTGACATCTTGCCGTGGATGGAAGCAAATAAATTGAAGTTAAATCCAGATAAAACTGATATAATTATTATTGGCACAAAACAACAACGAAACAAGGTTGTTAACTACTTTCCAGTTAAATTGCTTGGTATGATACATCACCATCAGATACTGTTCGTAATCTAGGTGTTATCTTTGACAGGGATTTCAGCTTTCACCAGAACATTTCTCAAATATGTAAATCCTGTTTCTACCATGTACGTGATTTCCGTCGCATTTGGCGTCATTTGTCTTTATCTACTGCTAAAATAATATCAGTATCTCTAATTAGCAGTCGCCTTGACAAGTGCAAGTCACTCCTAAACAGTATTGCTAAAAGGACTTAGCTAAACTCCAACGTGTACAGAATTGTTTAGCGCGTGTGATACTAAAAGCACCTCGTTTCTCACCATTTCTGCCCCTACTTAAACAGTTACATTGGCTTCCAATTGCACATTGAACACAATTAAAGTTAGCCGCTATCACACACCGTACCCTTTCTACGCAACATCCATCCTATTTGTTTAGTCTCCTTCATTTTTCCGACATCTCCAGGAATCTCAGATCATCTGTTTCACAACGATTTTTTGTTCCGAAAACCAAGCTTAATATTGGCAAACGTGCTTCTTCTATAACCGCACCCTAAATCTGGAATCAACTCCCTATCGCCTTAGAATCATCTGAGATTATAGATATATTTCGTAAAAAGCTGAAGAGTTATTTATTTGATATTGCATTCCCACCCTAACCTTCGGCGGTCACTTGCTCTAATGACGACTCTTGCTTGTCCATGTTAACGATTTTGCCCAAAGATTCTTGTATGTTGCGCCCCTGAGCGCAGATTCCTGGGGATTTAGGCGCTATAGAAGTTTGTCATTATTATTATTATGTATATATATATATATATACATATATATATATATATATATATATATATGTATATATACATATATATATATATAATAAGTTACAAATAATACACATTATAAATATTAACTAACTGTTTAATTGTTTTTTATATCTTAGTAAAAAATGTTCTCCTTCCCAATGACAGAATTTATCTCAGAAGCTTCAGACTGACAGTCACATGCACTAATCACTACAGTCACTACATGTCATCGGATTACGCAGAACGATTATACTTGATGGGGGCACATGATCAAATTCTTCCGTAAGATATCTGTTTGCTAAATCTCTAACACCTACTCCGCCACATTTCTGCAAACAAACTGTTAGAAAAGTTGTTTTGAGTGAAGTATTTCTTACAGAAGCATGTAAACTTCTTTCAGTGTTTTCATTTCCTAAAGCAATGTACACATTTCTTTCGGCGTTTTATTTCTTTTAAAACACTAATACTACTACGGTCAATCAATAGCGAAAACGCTCGTTTTCACGCGTGCGCAGATATAATATTCTTGCGAGACGCAAGGTGGGCGGACCGATGGTTATACTGTTTGAGAAAACAGAATTGGCAAGCCGGCTTTTATTGGGTAATATACTGTAATGCAGACATTAAGCGTACGCCAACACCATGGTGGACAGGTCGAAAGAGTCGACATCCATCATGATATGCTCTGAGTGTCAAGCACGGGAGTTGGATGGTTGCTGTGAAAACGTAGCTTTTTATTTCATTTTATATGTCAATAATAAATTGTGAAGAGAGCAGAGGCAGAACAACATAAATGACACAGGAAAAGGTGAAGGCCACAGCTGAGGTGGGCGGACGGCATGAGGAGGGACAGAAGCTTTACTGTACCTGACCCTCACCCCTGTACAGCAGGGAACAAGGAGGGGAGCAACAACGGTCAACGAGAAAGAGACACGTGTGCAAGCGACGGCAGTATCCCTGCATCAGATTCGTTATAAGAAGTCGTCATTTTTACACATCACATCAGCTTTATGACGTCGTTGCAAACGACAATTGACGTATCCATGCAATACATCGCGGATTGCCTACGTCACAATCTAATTTTTGCGCTTGACCTCTGTCAAGCTTTGCCATTGCCAACAATGGTGATAACGGATATATATATACTTGAATTATATTACTATTGCTGCACGACATCTCATAAATAAAACATTCCTGCATACAGTTGTCACGTTAAAGACTTTGTCTTATGTTTTTTGTTATAACCAAACCCCTTTGTGACCAGAATTTCAACAAAATATACAACAAAACATCAGAACCCACCGCGTGTTTTCTGATGGCTTGACGAAGGTTTTATTAGGCAACAGGTCACGTGATGGATAGGTCAGTTGACGGGTCCGCAACATCTCGGATTGCTTACGTCACTCTCAAAATTACCCGCCAATCTTTGCCGTTGCCAACAATGTTGATAACAGTTATATACATGAATTACATTGCTATTGCTGCACGACATCTCATAAATAAATCATCCCCGCGTACAGTGTTCACTCTAAAACAGTGCCTTATGTTTTTGTAATACAAAACATGACATTTGATGCCAGAATTTCAGTAAAATACACGACGGAATGTACGAATGCTTCCATAATATATCAAGGTCTTCCATGGTGTAAGCCATAGAGGGGGTTCAGGGGGGTCCTGGAATACAATTCACAGTGAAAAAAAAGTGTTTTCACATTTCACAGGGAAAAACTTATCTTCTTTTGCGGTTTGGTGGTATAGATATATTTTGTGAGCAGAAATCGGCGAAGAGATCGAAATTTGTAGTCACCTGTCGTCAATTTCACGAAGAAAGTGATACCTCAATCACGGTTCACAAGGACAATATTTTTTAAATCACGCTTCACGCTGTTGCACCTGATCACGAATTACAGGGATAAAAAGAGCTTTCACGTTTCAAGAGAAAATAATGTTGCTAATCACGGATCACGAAAATACTCCCTGCACCCCCTTTGCCATAGTAGACCTTGGTGTACCATGCTATTTACCTCCGACAACACAACACAGTATTTGCCATGGTTTGACATATCTTTTCATAAGGAATAAATGCCTAAAATGCAAGATAAACATCTTTTGAGGAAACAATACAAGATTATGTTAGAATGTGAATGTTTTTATTAATTCTTTATATCCACTATACGTTGAGTGAAGCGAACAGTGACAGAAGATGGCGTAATATGTACCTGTGTTTAAATACATATTGCCGATTTTTATTGCAAGAAAGCTTAACATTGAAAAAAGTGCCGTAAATCATAATCAGTTTATATAATCGTATATCTTTATTGCCGCTTCGCACTACATTGTAGGCCTGCTCAGGTCTCTAGCCTATTCATTCCTTTGGTCTAACTTTGAAAACAATAGAAACACTAACTGATACACAAAACATGTCACAAACAACAAAGCAAACACGTCGCCTATTGAAAGCTATGAAATTGAAAATTATTCGAAACACCCCCAGGTAGCTACTCTATCATTGCCAGACCCAATTCGCAGAAAAACATTGCTATAATATTGACATGTGTACGAAATACCCCCACGTAGTTCGTACGTCCTACCTACTCCTATCTACATCATGGCACTCCTCTCGCTACATTGATCACTGACGTGAAACTAAACCTTATTATAGTTACACTATCTAATCCCGAAGTGTAAACTATACTTACTTACACATCTTGGCTCTCCCCTAATGTATTTGAAAGGGAGATAGTCCGTTCCTCTATGCGGAATTAGACAGCGTAGTAATTTGTAAAAGGACGTCTGGTGAATCGAACGTGGGAAACGGGACATCGTTGAATATCAAAGTGTGTAGCGGTTAATTCAGCCCGTCTCTGCATCATTGCTAATAAAGCTTGTCTTGAAACTGGATATTTTGTTTACAATTTAAACATTTCGGGGACGAAACTTTCAAACTACGAACACTGCTGCGAGCGTAGTAAAGACAACTTGGCGAGCAGTATACATTCAACATAGTCTTCATAACACCACAATAATTAATACAAAATCCGTTTTAATAGAGTGTGACATTGGAGTGATGCCATCCCAATCAATATACACTGTATATAAAATGTGAATATGCTTCGGGTGAAAACGTTCAATTTGCGAACGTTGTTACGGACTTACAAGCATAACTTGGCGGGCAGTATGCCTTCAACATAATATTTATTATAGTCCTATGAACATTACATTAATTAATAAAATAAAATAAAATAAAAAAAAACTAGGAACGGACTGCCTACTTTTAGTGAACCGCACAATTAATAATGTTTAATGGAATTTTACAAGGTCGATATTTATAAAGATATAACGGTAAAGTTGTATATAGTATTAACAAGACATGGTTAATTAAAGTTATACAGAGTATCATCAAGATACGGTTAATTAAAACACATTTTGTGAGACGCGATGGCCTGATAGGTAGAACATCCGACTCTCAATCGATGGAAACAGGTTCCAAATCCTTTTCCAGCCGTTTCCAAGCTTAGGCAATTTCATTCACTCCACATTGTTCCAGTTCACTCAATTGTACCAATGAGTACCTCACTGTTCATAAGTACAACCACTGTCAGTGACATATCTATCTGAATGAATAGTCATCGCGTAATAATTGCAGCGTGGCTGAAATCTTCCCAGAGAAGACAAGATAGAGTTCGAACGAACAGGTCGGCGGGGGGGGGGGGGGAGGGTGAAGCGAAAAGCGTTTTGAGCATCGTAAGGATTGGACACATCGATATATAGAACTTACGTAATGATATCCTTTTAGGGGTGTTCTACAATAGACATGTTACGAAACTAACTATCAGATCTTGTACATTAAATGTACGCGACACTAACGTGTCTCATGGCTCAGTGCAACCGAGTATAACTATATATATAAGCATCCGCGCAAGGACACACAAAAGCATAGAACTTGTGATCTAGCTACTACAAAATGGCAAGTCGAACTACTCTACAGAATTGTGTCAACCAAACAATAAGAGGTCTTGACAAACGCAGTCGTTCCACGAATGTTAATTAACGAATGTTTTGTGCCTGGTAAAAATCACAAATTCGTTCGCGCCGCCTCCGCAGTAGTACACCGTTGTCGGCGCCACTAGTGACTCGCAAACAGTGCACCCGCTGGGTGACGCCAGTACACGGAACAATCGGACATGACGTATGCGTAAAGATGACGTCACTGAAACGTCGTTTATAACGTCATCTTTAAGCTTTCGTATTTATACTGCCTTTGTTGACGAGTGAATCATGTTGCGTATTCTTCCACCGATCCTTATGGTGGAGACGGGTAGTGTTTTACCAGGACACTGTATGACGTCATGCTTTCGTTCTTATTCTGTAAAAGTATTGTTTGATACAAGTCCAGTTGAAGACCAAAATATTATGACCTCTCCAAAAACCATTACAGTGTATTAGGCTACATTTTCACTAGTGTATGTTTGTGAATATATATATTTGCATTGTGTATCTATTGGCTCTGATCAATAACAGACCGTGATAACAATTGCCATTTGAAATAGCCTGATTCTGTGTGATCGAAGAGAAAAACTACGATGGCCGGAAGTGGCTTCTGCAACAAAATATTCTTCGCCAAGTCTGGCCACCTGGCGGGCTGAGTGGGAGTAGACTTGACGCTAACAAGTCTACGCAAGAAACAGCGTAGTTTCAAACACATGTAAATGGGTCGCCATGGTATAGGCACCCACGGGTCCATTTACCAAAGTGAAATATACACTCTTTAAAAAGTACATATTTTTAATGTGTTGAGTGAGTCAGTAGCTTCAGAAGTGGTTCATTTGTGTGTGTATATATATATATATATATATATATATATATATAATAACATACATCTTTAAAATATGTTTGTGGATATTAAGTCGCAAAATTATAAAATAGAGTTTTGTACCTTTTTGAAAACAACAGACCATAAGCTTAAAATGATGCCGCATGTGTTGAAGTATCTTCAGTAGTTTTTGATTTATTGCTAATATTAATGCAGACTTAAAAAGCGCCGTTTTGTGAAACGAGGTCATTTTGACTCACATTTCCTATTGTTTTTCAATCTATGGGTTCGCAATACGTGTATTTTATTAGTTTTGGAATTTTCGTCGAGAAAAATAAACTGGTCATTGAAAGATGCAAATATAAAGTATACATTTCTGCCAAAATCGCAAAAATTATTGGACATGAGCCAGACAGCTATTTTTAGCTCGCGCGCAGAATAGACCTGTGCTATTTAATTATACCCTGTTCGCTGTGGCGAGTCACACACAGCAGTTTTTAATTTCTATACAACATCGAATCACTTATCAAATGACTAACTCACTAAACACATTCCTTTTTATAGGGGGTGTCCACATTCAACAGTGTTAAATGGACGTGGGGTCTATATACCGCGAGGCTCCATTTACATTTCACAGCAGCCGTTACAGTTTTGGGGACCGCGTCCCGCGTTTTCATTGTCAGGTAAACGGAGCCGTGTAGAGTTGGGGCGGCAGCCTGAGAACGGACTCCGGCGTAACGTTTCTCAGTATCCCCGGCCCGGCGTAGACGGCCGGGTGGGTCACTACATTGTTCCCGAGTGGCGTCCCGGAAACGGGCGGACGTCGATGCTGGAGCATGCGCAGAATGTTGCAGGTGGCGGCACTCTCAGCGTTAGCGTGGCTCGTCTCGGCGTCTCGGTCTCGGTCACGCTTGTACTTGGTGCGGCGGTTCTGGAACCACACCTTCACCTGGCGAACAGAACGCGAACTCGTTATGCACCAGTCGTGACATCTGTCAGATTTGGTCGTCAATGATGGAACATTGAAATTCACAATCTTACCTAAGCCTACCATTATCCAGCGAAAAGGATTAGGACTATCCCTGGTCTGCATGGGGGCGTGAATATAATGTTTAAAAACAAAACCTGCAAATGTCAAAGGGAGGTGCGTAATGTAGTGGTTAGCACATTCTCTTTGGACCCGGACCAGGCGTGATATTTGGTGTAATAGCTCTCGATACTGGAGAGTGTAGACTGTGTATTCCCCATCACTCGTAGATCCCGTTAATGTGAGACTTGTGTGGGACGTAAAAGAACCACTGAAGACGACAGACACCCTGACATTAAACATCTTTAATATCAGCATATAAAATGTCAGCTCGGCGAAAATGTACTGAAAATGGCTGTCTAGTTGAATGAGACCTATATGACCATCAATATATTACTAAATACCTCAGAAAGGTGGGTTTTATTTAGATACAAAAATTGGACTCTCGATAAGCAAAATACGTTCTCGGCCACCTGCCACCACAGTCGCAAGTGGACGAGAGTGTGTTTGGCTCATCGAAAATCCGAGAGTTTTTATCTAAATAAAACCCACCCTTCTAAGGTATTTCTTGATGGATATCTCGTCAACTCTCGTTACCTGTGTCTCGGTGAGCGCGAGACGTTGCGCCAGCTCCGTCCTCTCCCGGCCGACGACATACTGGTTCCGGAGAAACTCCTGCTCCAGACGGTAGAGCTGCTCCGACGAGAAGGTCGTCCGGGCTCGCTTCGGGCGGTCGAGGTCCAGCGCCTTGGGGAAGACCAACTCCTTCAGCTGGCCGCTAGAGTCTGCCGGTGGAAGAGAAGGCGATAATAAGACAAGAGAATATAGATGGAAGATGTAATGTTTGAGGGGAGAAATTGGCAAAAAGAAACACCTGATTATGTAGTAGTGCGGAGAAGATTGAGGTGGGCGGACAGCTAGAGTGATTAAGTAAGGAGATATTGATAAATAGAGCACGGGCAACAGAAGAGGGGGGTAGAAGGAGAAGAGGGAGACTAACATTACGGTGGAATGGGGAGCGGTGATCGCGCGGTAGAGCGCCGGACTGTCGATTGAGGGGACGGTGGTTCGATTCCACCTGCCACCGTTTCGAAACTTAGTCAATTTCGTGCACCTCAGGTTGCCTGTGTCTTTCGGAAGATACACTAGAAGCCGTTGGTCTCTTCTATCTGGTGTATATGCTAGGGAAAGTAAAAGGTCCCACAGGGGTAAATGTGTAACCCTGTCGCGGATACACAGAGAGGTGGTCTCTGTCTCTAACCCACTGGATCTTGCTCCCTGCGCCCGGAGTTGCTTCCCGGTCGGGCGTGTGAGAGACGCCAGGCAGGCAACGTAAACAGCATATACACTGTACCATTGGAACTACTGGGTCCTATATGTATGTACATACAAGATGGAAGGACAGTGAAAACTTGAAAGAGTTGGTTCGAACAGGTGAGAGTGATAGACCATGGTAAGTGCATAAAATAGAACATTGATAACGATAAGTATTAAGAATAACAACAGAATATCGAATGTATGTATTCATGTGTTAGGAAAACACTTATTCAAAAAATATCCCCGTAGACCTGTTATCTGCACGCTACGAATGGATGCCAGACGTAGACTTACGTGCGGTTGTAGGAAATTATAGACCCTCTACTCTATTAAAAAATAAACAAAACACAACTGAGGCTAGGCATGCAAGAACTTCCCAATAAAAGGGACGATTGTTCTATCGTTCCGAAACAATTTTTTTTCTATTTTATAGCTGCGATACAGATGAAATAACATTTCGTTACAAATATGCCGTCAACATAACGTGGTTGTAAGTTTAGTGTCGTGATACAAAGACTATTGTAATAAAAAAAACTGCCGTACTGTTAAAATGACGTCACACGATGTTTTTATTATGAAAAGTTTTAACAATTTTATATAGTATTTGTGCATGGTTATTGTCAAGCAGTGTGAGTGATATTGGTCTACATCTAAGAATGATTCTAGAGATGAAACAGTGCATGTGTTATTACCTTTTAGTAAAGTCCCAAATAGCCTAAAAATACGTTTTTGACGTAGTATATATAGTCGATTTTCTCCGAAGGTGAGACGCGAACCTGTGGCGTAGCGTGAGACACGCACACAATAATTATATCCACACAACGCTGGCGATAGTGAACTAGTCAATCAATGTCTGCCATTGCACGGTCGGCTGACGCTGTGTCGTATACACGTACACATGCAGGCTGCGTGAATCACCATTACAGTTGGACAACTAGCGGAAATAATTCGCCACTTGTGATAAAGGCAATCAAAACATTATCTTAACTTCAAAGGTCTTTGTTTGTACGTCTCTTATGAGACCGGTGTTTAAATTCTGACGTTCAAAGGATTCGCCAGAGTGTGTTTATCTACGGACGTCAATTAGCATAATTCCGGTAGACGCAAGTTTTCTTGCTTAATTTGGCAGAAAATTAGGTTGATTGTAGCAGCAGTGCGGTTGGCTAGACTTTGTGCAACGTCGGGAATCACACTGAGAAATAAGCCCTATATCGTAGCGTTGTGGAATGCACAATATACATATATATGTATCACGGTATCTACTTGAAATAACGCGTAATTATACACCTGCTCAAACTGTACAATTATTATTTTACAAAGTATAATAGTTTTATTGTAAAACCATATTAAATCATTTAAATTATATATACGCTAATAGCTTAACTGCTCAACTGCATTTTAATCAATCACCTTTTTATGTCTTTTAGGATTTTAGGATTCACCAAAGGTCCTGTGTAGGTTAAATTGCTGTGTTGTTTATTATAAATCTAAGCTTCACCACAAATACAAGAAACGCAACAAGATAATTCATAAACAATAATTACGGTCACTTTAACACAAACAATAACGAACATAGCCGCATAGCAATTGGAATGGAACATATTTGACCAAAAAGATACATAGGGGGTGTTAATTAAAATAACATATGAAGCTTTACTCTTAGTTCTATGTCAGTTTATTTTCTCACCATTTCATTATCTCTGTAAATTTATAAATTAATTTTACCTGTTGGCACGCCCTTTCATTCTGAAGCGTATATGCTACTGCATAAATCGCGACAATGTTATTAATTTTTTTTCTGTTGCTGCACCAACTCTTTGGAATATGCATCCTCTTAGTGTTAGGTCAGTTGAAAATATTACAAAATTCCGTCGTCATTTAAAAACGTATCTTTACAACCTTGCTTATCCACCGTAGCTCCCTAGCGCCTTGACCCATCTGTTGACAACTGGAAAACTACTTATGGATTTTGAGATTGACCAACTCTTTTGTTTTGATGCGCCTCTGAGCTTGGTTTCCAAGGATTTAGGCGCAATAGAAGTTATCTTATTATTATTATTATTATTAAAATACTAAAGCTCAAACAGTAGGCTCTATTGTTGTGTAACGGCAAGAGGGAGCAATGGTCAACGAGATGTTTGAGGGATTTTTGTCCACAGTAGGCTCTATTGTTGTGTAACGGCAAGAGGGAGCAATGGTCAACGAGATGTTTGAGGGATTTTTGTCCACAGTAGGCTCTATTGTTGTGTAACGGCAAGAGGGAGCAATGGTCAACGAGATGTTTGAGGGATTTTTGTCCACAGTAGGCTCTATTGTTGTGTAACGGCAAGAGGGAGCAATGGTCAACGAGATGTTTGAGGGATTTCGGACAAAACTCGTATTTGTTTTGTTTCTGCACGCTATGGTACATACATTAATTATTCACAATTATATGAACTGTTTGAATATATGTATTAATAATATGACGAATATTTTTGCGACATTGTTAATTATGTGACTTTGTGTCACTTACTCCCTTTTCGTGTCATTAAGGTATAAATATATAAATTACTTTTTTGAAATAAAATAGCAGGTACATCAAATTAACCTTGAAGAACTTCAAGTTCATGCGTGAATCGCGTTTCATAATCTCAATCATTATAAGTTCCCACAGTTTACACTTTCTTAGATTCTAAGGATTCACGTAATTTAGTATTGTCTTAAGCCTAGGGCGCAATGTGGAAAACGCTGATGGTATTTTTTTTAAACAAATATACCATTACATTAAATGTAAGTAGTAGATTAACACACTAGTGTATAACAAACAAGATGAATATTCGTTTGAAATATGTTGTTATGTATCTATCCATAGATATTAAATTGCGCAACTCATGATGAATATGAGAGCTTCGTCATGATTTCATGGACATTTCAAAAACATGTGTATTGGTTATATCCAGTTACTCCCTTTTGTCATGACAAAATACAACTGCATTGTCACTTTCTCCATTATGCCATGTCATTTGTAACAAATCAAACTGTGTTTTATTGTGTGATAATATCATACTTACTCCTTTCAATGTGACTAATAACTCATTTTGTGGTTACAAAATATCGCTTGCTCCTTTTTCCATTTCAAGGCATAGTAGGCTTATATATTTTCTTGGGAAATCGTCCTGATCACATAAATGGAAGAAGAAGTGTACACTATCTAAACTTTACGTATGTAGACTATTATCATTAAATTCACCGAAAGACGCCGCGGTGCTCATATCTCTCCAATGTGGGTATTAGAGAAATCCTCTGGGACGGCATTGGCTGTTTTTCTGATCGTATCGTCTCAGAATCGTCACAAGCCTACTTCGATAATTATACGCCTAACTATGGAAATGATCTTCTTAGAAGTACACACAAATTGTTCTGACGATAAAGACAAATTGCTCCGTATCTTTGATGTTTGATCCGAAGCGTGCAGTAAACGTTGGACGAGATCTTCTGTTGTTTTGTTTTTATTTGATTACAGCAGTGCGTGCTTGCGTGTTTGTTTGTGTGTCTGTGTGCGTGCGT
>OZ023206.1:72459776-72502276 GCA_963995525.1 Escarpia spicata
GAGAGAGAGAGAGAGAGAGAGAGAGAGAGAGAGAGAGAGAGAGAGAGAGAGAGAGAGAGGTGGGAGAGAGAGAGAGAGAGAGGGGGGGAGGGGGAGGGAAAGTGAGAGAGAAAGGGTGGGATAGTGAGAGAGGGACAAGTGGGAGAGTGAGAGAGAGTGAGAGAGAGGGTGGCACACCAACACACCCAGTTCAACCTATGCAAACTTATCTTTTGAAATAATATAAATTATGACAACTGTAAAATTAATTAAATTAAATTAATCAATGCAATAAATAGTTTTGAATCAGCTGTGGTGCTTCAAATACTTTTCTTGGCAATGCGTATTGTACAACAAGATCAGCTATTGTCGAAATGTAAATAAACTATTCGTTTAACGGTGAGATTTAAAAAAATAATTTAACTATAATTCTTATTCCTATAGAAACGCGATATTAAGCTACCCGATTTGAAGAGTAAAAATAAAACATGCCATGAATATGACCAACAGGCTTATCAACACTATAATACGTTTCCATCTTATGACAAGAGCGAGCTATGCCTTGATTAACATAGCCACACTATATTACTACTACTACTAATAATAATAACAATGATGGTATATTTAATGCTAATACAAATAGTACAAGCAATAACATCTAATAAATCAATATTTGACGTTGATGTTTTGTTTTTTGTTATTATCACTGTGTGTTCGATTTAATCACCAATTTACGGTATGAGCGATAACAATAATAATTTCATAAGCATTGTTCGTTAAAGACAAGAGAGTTGCAGAAGTAGAAGAAGATGAATGAAATTGAGATAAACAGAATGTCAAGAGATATCTCGAAAGAGCAATGGTAAACAGCGTGAGAGAACAAAGAAGCATGAAGAATAAAAAAGATAAAGAAACATATGAAGAAGCAGAAGAAAAGAAGAAGAAATAGCAATATAAAAACAAAAAGCAGGAGATTATGAAAAATGTTCATGTTTGACTAAAAACTCACCTCGAATGGTCAGTGTCCGACAATAGTCCGGGTAGGAGGCGTTGTGCTCCTGGACGTCCTGTAGATGACCACTGGCCAGTGTCGACTCGTCTCTGTAGTTGTGCGGTTGACAGCCGCACTCCGACATGTCTGTCGCCGACTTGAGCATCGTTGACGCGTCCTGGGGCTTGACACTGATCGTGACAGATAGAGGGACATCTCAGTTGGTAATATAGTCGACGACAGAACCTGCGAGCATTAGTAACACGTTGCTCTGTTCATGTGTGACACCAGCATACCTGTGTGGCCTAGAATTGCGGGAGTGAAGAGAATCAACAAGCGAAAAATGAAGGAGTTGAGATATAAGGTTGATGTAAAAGAATTTTTAAAGAAGAAACCGATGAGGAGTCGACTAAAGTGGGCTGGATGTGTAAAGCGAATGGAAGGACAACTGTTGACAAAGAGAGCAGGAGATTGGAATGGAAACGGTGGCGAGGACGACCTAGACTGCGACGGGAGGAAGGCACAAATATAGATTTGGAAGGACTGGGAGAGGATTGGTGAATGAGAGCGAAAGATAGAGGGTAGTTGGGGCAGCTGGTCGAGACAGCAGTGCCTGAACAGTGAGGGGAAACTAATAGAACAGAAAACAGAAATCAACGACCAGCCTCGCCCCGGACATAACAGATTTTTTAAATACACAACTAGGAATTAATTCGAAACTCACACCGACGTTTTATTCTTCAACTTGATGAACATTTTCACGAGCAGTTTAACACATAGCTATTTGACCGTTATTTGACCGCGTGTGATTTTCGAACGGAAGAAGATAAAATAGTCATATTTGAAGCATTTGCAGTCTAGATGTAAATTTACCAACTGCTTGCACACATATTGAATAAGTCGTACTGGCATTTAAACAATACTTATGTAACTGACATACTACCTATAGTGTGATGGTCTGCATTGTAAAAATACAATATTGCGTAACATAAACGGTATATAGTATAACGTTTTCACTGCACAAATATGATTTAATAAAGCACTGTTTTAAAACAAAACCTGACCGCTAGATTATACTGTGTGTGTATGTGTATACAAAATAACATATCTTTACAATAGAATCAGACATTGTAATTGTGTGATATTTTATGAAAACTACAAGAACTAATATCAATGTAACCAAAATAAACATGATACACTTTAATTATTGTAGTTATACTACTTTAGACACCTTTCCAATTATAGGTCCAACAGTCAACTGTAAAATACCATTATAGAAATAAACAACATATAATATTTTCGGTTTCAACGTGTCAAACATATTTAAAAATAAATATAACTATTTTAGAAACAACTAGCGCATCATTTTTGAAATACATTCACAACTATTCGTGTTTCCATTTTTAATTGCTAAATTTGTTTAAGGACTATATTTACTTACCTCAAAGCATCGGTTTCATGAAGTCACATTGCTCGCCACAACGCTCTTTTGTTTCGCAGTGAATTAAGGTCTATGGTTTGTAGAACGCTCTTGGACGTAGCCAATATTACAATTCCAACTTCGGGTAGTTTTTTCGGAATTTTAAGAATAATCCCCTCTGGGAAAACAAACACAGCAACTAACACGGTTAAACATATTGCTATCTTTGACAAATATCCAATTTGTATGTCAGTAACAATACACACTTAAAGATGGGTCGAGTTTCTTTTCCCGAAAGCAAACATGACACTCGCAAAAGAGAAGACACCACGGTTGTCTAAGTGTCTACTAATGAACAATCATCCCACCGACACACCTTGACAGATGAACCACGACCGACTCACAGTTCTCCTATAAAGAAACACGTAACAACGACGACGGGGACGACCAATCAGATTCGCGGTTACAAACCACCTTCAGGTGGCCCATTCGTTCAAGTTGAACAGGCTTAATTAATTGTTCGGCCGGGCCTCGCGAATCTGCATTTTCAACAGTTGTCATCCGCGACTGATAAATACCAATTAGCGAGCCAATTCCGCCGGTGGTCAAAGCGACACTTTCTTGCTACGCGAAACGTTACCTTCTTTAGACCGACGACAATTCAATTGCACCCCATGAACAAGCGAAGTTTTTTTCGCCCAGTGTTTTTTTATTTTCGCTAACAACCCCAATAAGGGGGTGAACGAACACATAAGGATCTATGGAATTGAGCACCATGGGTGATGATGTCACGCTGTCTCGCTCCGTTCCAGCACGCCAATAAGCTGGGCACATCACGCAATAGTGACGCAGTTTTTGAAACACACAGCGCTTCAACATGTCTAAATATGCAAATGACACTTCCTTCACAGTTATCACAGCAAATTCCTAAACTATGTGGAAAATAATGAGTTACTTACTATTAGGTATACGTCTATTTTCCAGGAAAATAGAAGTATACCTAGTACTAAGTAACTCAATATACTAAATAACTGTAGTTGTGTTTTCTGAAATACAATGCCCTGACAGATCAGAGGCCAATGGAACAAGGACGCGACTGAACACAGAAAGAAGCAAGTGGAGCTCTTTGGAGACGATGAACTTACAATACTTCAAACTTAGCTCACCACTGTATAGATTTCAGCTAAACCAGGAACAGCTCGTATTGCTGCCTAGATGCTTAAGTTTAATTTTAAGATCCAAACAGACGCAAATAATTAAAAACGATTTATAATAAAATGCATTCCTTTTTAGCCGTTCCTGCAGCCTGACGGGCCGACTATTTTAACATATTATTATTAATCTTAGTAGGAGTATCGCTTCCCACAGCAATTGTTTTTCTTTTTTTGCAAAATGTATATTTTGTTAATTATATATTTTATTAATCTGTATTTTATATGTTACATTTAAAAATGGGTATGTATACCTGTTTAATTTGTACCGCTTTGAAATGCTGTTGTGAAATGTAAAAATATCCATGTCCTTATATATATATATATAAATATTACAAACATCCGAAACACGATTTAAATTTTCATAAAACAAATGTTTTTAGTACAAACTAATTTGCATTTTGCATTTTCCACTAGAAAATTCTTATATAACAACTGTACTCAAGTAAAATATAGTAGATGCTGGTTTCCTACATTAATGGTTAGTGATAACATCGTACTCGTTTGACGTCATCCTCTGTCGTCGAAGTACTGATACAAGACATGCGTTTCTGCAACAGAAAGAAATTCCATAGCACCTTGTGTGTTCGTCCACCTCCATAATGGGGTTGTTAGCGAGAATAAAAAAGCACTGGGCGAAAAAACTTCGCTTGTTCATGGGGTGCAATTGAATTGTCGTCGGTCTAAAGAAGGTAACGTTTCGCGTAACAAGGAAGTGTCGCTTTGACCACCGGCGGAATTGGCTCGCTAATTGGTATGTATCAGTCGCGGATGACAATGGCCTATTTTGATGTCATCAAATGAGTTCGACATTATTTTTGTGTGCGATATTTCAAAACACCAAACGTGTTGGTGTATTTGTCAACACGTATATACAAAACGTGTTAAAAACAACATAAATTATTGTTTACACACCACTAAATAAAGAAATATGCGAAGACGAATATCACAGCTTAGTCAAACAATGTCACAATATCGGGAGATTTCCTGAGCGGAATGCTGTCATGTTCTTACCTTCAGTGCTTATATGGCCTCCGTGATTTCTAAGCAAACTGTCATCAACTGCGAATGACCGCTGGGTTGGTCACAAAGAACCGAGCTTGACCTGGTCTCGTAACACCTGAATAGCGAGCTACTTGAAAAATTATCTCATGCAAATTGAGGTGGACAACGAATACGATTGTCGGTCACGTAACAGCCAAATTGGCCTCTCTCTTGACGGGAGGCTGAGCGCTTGAGGAGAATCTCCCACGTACGAAAAGACAGCGTCAGCCGCAGCCACAAAACAACATAGAACAACTAACAGAAACACTCAAAATTCGCTTTACGTCCACCTCGGCAATACAGCCACCTTGCAATTAGGGTCAGCCTAGCAGAGTTAGAAATTATTTTCCTAACAGTAAAGCATATAAAGATAGCTAACAAGGGAAAGGTGACAATCCTGTTCGCCAAAAGGTACCTTTTCAAGTTTACGAAACGTTACTGCTATATAATAAACACGTGCATTAAATCCATATATAATATCCATAATCATTTGTATAAGCATGTAAATAATTTTTATTAAAAATAACAATGTATAAGTATAAACTATGACTTCTGCTATGAAAATCGCAACCATCATGCAGTGTCATTAAACTCACACGTCAATTACGGACATTATTACCCGATATCAGACAATGAAATTACTCATATTAACTTATTTAGAACATATTTCATCTGCTTCTTGATCACAATGTGCAGATGATTATGCCACGGAACACACGAGTGTTTTTTTTCGTGTTTTATTTCTCAAATCTCAAGTTGTTTGCTTCGAAGCTGATCTGCGTCGCATCATCGAAAATAGAAAGTTAGTTGTAGAGTTAGAGCGGCGAAACGTCCGAATCGCTATGGGACAGTGGACCGTGCGTAGAATCAGAGGAGTCACGGGATTTGTTGCACGATCGTGCGATGTTACACACGCCGTGTTTGCGGAGTTAGAGACGGAGATACGCGCGCTATGCAGCTGTGTCTCCGTCAAGCCCAGTCGAGTGCTGCTCAAATACGATTAGTTCCTGATTAGGGACTCAAGCGGCGACCCCAGGTGACTGCAAATATCTTTTGTGCGCGGCTCAAGTTGGCCCAAGTCGTCATCAATGAATTAGTACAACAATAAATTAATTATTGTTTGGAAGCACAAACGCGAGCTCGCATGCTCACGTGTGAAAACGAAATGCCACACGCACACGTGCCCGTAGAACCCCCACATAAATATATAAAATAACTATATTTATGTAGTGTGAATCTAGCTCGCTTAGGATGTATGTAATCAAGTTGTGTTCTGTATCGGTGTAGAAGAAACGCGAACATCCGCGCAAATAAGGCTCCTCATACAATGAATATTGCTTCCAGGAACTATGTATATTAGTATGCAACATGTTGCATTATCACATTTCTTAAATATATTACACAATAATAAGCCCGAATATTATTCATTCCTAAAACCCGTCCGTCCGTTCGTCTGTCCCCCTCTCCATCACCTCTACATCTTCCCCACTCCCTCTATCTTTCTCCCCCACCCCCTCATTTATACACGCAAACACACACGCTAACGCACACATGCACGCACGCACACAAACCCATATATATATATATATATAATTATATATATTAAAGGCACCCTGTTTATTATCTCCGACGCGACGCAAACTCTTCAACTTTGCTTGAAAACTAATTGACTCCCACTAATTGGCTTCAGACCAACTGAAACAAAGAATTAGCGTGGGAAACGTTTCCTCATTAGTGCAAGTGTAAGTGTGTTGATGTGTTGCCGTGTGGCCACCGACTGTACAAGACAGCAGTTCTTTGCATAGATGGTCCGGGATCACATTGATCTAAAGTTGTGTATTTTGACATGTTTGAAGTTCTGTCAACAAGATTAAAAAAAATGTCTTCGGGTCATATCATGTGGCGGGCAGTATTGTTGTAGTGGCCGCAGATGCATGTCAATATCGTCTTGAGAAACATGATATAGAATCATTTATGTGCGTCAAAGGTAAACACATTGTACGAGTTGTTTTGTTGAAATCTAGAAATACGTACATTCTGAGAGTTTTTTTTAATACATGTGCGTGTGCGCGCGCATGTGTACGTGTGTGAGTATATAATCACGTAGCAAGCCACGTGTACATATTTGTATATAAGACCTAATTAATCTAACTACAATCGAGCCAGAGTGTATCTAAGTGTGTGTGTGTGCGTATGCGTGTGCGTGTGTGTGTGTGTGAGGTATACGTTGACGTTTTCCTTCTAGACGGTTTGCATATCGGGCGCCACACTTTCTAGGATTAATCTACGAACCCTCGGTAGAAAACTACCGTCTTTATTATTTTCCGATATCCCCGTCGGTAATACCAATTTTAGTATTTGTACAAACGTTATATGGACGTTTCCAAATTGATTGTTCACATTCGAGTTACGCGTGTTTTCATCGATTGTTTCCAGCATTGCAAACCGTCCGCCTATCAGTTGTCGATGTTTTAGGTAACTTGCAACAATTCTAGAAACCACGCACAGGCGTTGCAACTAATTGCTAAAAATTACGCCATAGCAAACATGAGGTGCAAACACTACGCGAGACAGACTTATACATCTATATCTGTGTAGTGCTATTGGAATTCATGCTACTGATTAAAACATTGTAAGCACCTATTTAAAGATACGAAATATTAAAACAAACAGTTCTAGGTTAGGAAGATGTCTACAGAAACAATGTCTTCAAATGTTAAGTAGGTAGTAGAACTTGGGGCCACCTTAGTTATAAAACAGTGTTGATTGGCTTTAACGAAGTACTTGTTCTGAGACATTCGTAAAGTGAACGGCCCATGAATAGAACACATTTTCCACTACCAATATATGTTTAAAATTATACAAGCAGTGTCAAAATCATGTGGCGGGGCAAGCATGCTCTGTGTAGCAGATTAATTGTGACCCATCTTAACGAAATGAGTCGCATGTCGGACATTTTTAATATTGAGTTATTAGTAGCGTTGGAAAGAGCAGAATCTCTGCTTTCATATGGTGTATCATGCAAGAAGATATCATAATTCTAACTGAAGTTATGGCTTAACAAACACATGTGGGGTAGCAACCTTCAAACCCAGAAAACGGCCGTCAAAGTTGATGCAAAATATTCGTTATGTTTCATGAAATGTACCTTAGTTACCGTGGACAGATCTAGCTAAAATGTTGTGCTCGTCAGGCTCGAGACATTCGTAAAGTGAACGGCCCATGAATAGAACACATTTTCCACTACCAATATATGTATAAAATTATACAAGCAGTGTCAAAATCATGTGGCGGGGCAAGCATGCTCTGTGTAGCAGATTAATTAGAAGAAAGTGGACATACGAAAACAACGAATAAGCATTGAAAAAACGAAACATCCAAAGATACATTCGTCCACGCCACTCGGCAGCTTCTTCTCTGTTGCTTGTTAATGCGACTCTTCGTCTCCTTCTGTCTTATGCAATGGTCTTCCGGTCTTCGTTTTTCGCATCTGTCCTCACAAGGTCTCGTTTACACTGTGTCTTCCCATAAGTTCTTTGGTCGTTTCCTCTTCTTCTGCCATCTTCTCCTGCTTTCCATGTTTTTTCAGTTTGTACTCGCTTATTCTATGCACATATCTCGCCCATCTCATTCTGCTTCCAGCTACTTTAATTAGGTGTGTTTTTCATGTATATCTTCTCTCAAGTCATTCAGCTTCCTTCTATCCTGAAATATCGAAACATATGAATCCATAAAATACAAACCCTAAACAAGAATTCACAAATTGTGTGGACATCATGCGAGGATTAAGACAGATTTAAGAACTTGCTTGTCGGGAAGGTAAATAAAAGACGGGGCCAAAACCGTCTGAAATTAAGAGGTACGTTCACAGTGGCCTCACATCGTAACATAATATTTTATATGATTGTTTTAAAGAATATTTTGTACTATACAAGGTTAAGGAATCTGTAGCATTCTATTGTTTTCTATGACATATTCACTATACTCAGTAGACTTTGGTTTTTATAGAAATGTATTAATTCCTATTGAAATCTATCAATTCCTAAAGCATAGGTCTAGATGTCTGATTAATTTTTTGGCGAAACAGTGACACAAATGAGGTCTTTCCTACAAACAGGGCATTATCCTTGCTGTAGGGCCTAATAGGGGCGACACAGATAATTTAGCAAATTTAGCTGTAGTCCAGTTGAACAGGTGAAGCCGTGAAACACGACAAAAAGGACGAATTGATCAATAACGTAACGCCATTGTTATAGTTGCTGGCGTGGAGCGCGCTGACTGGCCAGAACCTGCCGCGATCAGGACTGATTGCGTAACAACGGAGAAGGCTCGAGCGTCTCCGTTCAAAAAGTGACACTTCTTAAGTGCGTCGCTTCTCTGCGAAGCGGGAGACCACGCAGTTATACTATTGCGAATTTGGAGTAAGTGCGTACTTAGTTTAATTGTGTTTGCCTATGTTCTCGGTGACATTTAGCTAACTACGGACCCAACTTTGAAAAGTTGGACGAAACACAACATCGATTTTATGTGAATACATCACAATGCTTGTTAAGATAATTATCAATGAGCCTTTTAATAAAAAATGTAAATTTAAAATGTACAATGTTCACTACGTTCGAGTGTAGATTTGGGGAAATGAAAATGAAAAATAATGCATTTATTGCCTGAAACTATATTTCCCTAAAATTGGATTCCAAAAGTGAACTTGTGCAAAATCTTTTCTTTCGACACCAAACGTTTTACGAATTAGCTTTACGCAGTTTAATTGAAGGTTGCTCAATTATGGTGAAAATGAGAGAACATAGATGTGAAGTACTGAACACTATTTTTATAACATTTATAATTCCAATGTATCACTATTTCAAACACACGCACGCACGCACACACAAAACACACACACAAACACACACACGCACGCACTCGCGTGCACACACATACGCACGCACACGCACGCACGCTCACACGCACACACATACACATGTCATTGTTCTCTCCTACAATTGTCAAGATTACATCATGATTGTTAACTATAGTGTACGTTACGGATCTGACCGATTTTATCAGACCGGCATCATGCCATCTAAATTATATCCACGAATTTCCGTAGATCAAGGCAAACATATAGCCAAATCAGTACTCAGAAATAACAGCAATTTATTTCCGTTTGAATTGCAGTAGCTGTATGCACAATAACTGCGTCGAATAAATCGACATCTGCCGCATGCAGCCACGGCCAGCAAGACAGCGTTGCGATTGCACAACACATGTCATAATGTTTAGACTCACATTGTCGAATCGCAGTTATGGGCGGCAGAAACGGTTCGCTTCAGCGAAACTCGGGGCAAACAGGATAAAGCACCCGCAGAAATCAATTATTCCGCGACAATGCCGTGCCATATGTCAGTCGTCCAGCCGGGCGCGATGCGCACGGTAGAGCACGGTCGCCAGTCAAGATGCACGCTTAATACGAATTAAATCATAATTAAAATGTGGGTGCGCTGCCAGCGTTCCTAATTGGTCGGTATGAGTGCCCTCAATTAAAACCCCAGGGGTGTGTGCGGGGCGCCAAGTGGTTATGGGCGGGGAAATCCTGCCGTGAAGTGGCGCGCAAGTGCCGCTTTTGTTGGCGCCTTTCGCGCCATCTGATAAATGTCGTCTGCTCATTACGGTTCGCGTCACGTGATTCCAGAGCTCCCCAGCAGTCGATTTTTTGTGGTTGCCGGAACATTTTGCGAAATGACGAAGCTACAACATGTCAACTCATTCGTGGACTAAACAATTTAAGTGTGATGAAACAATTGGACACACCATTACAACAATAAATGTTCTACAGGCCCCAGTCAGAATTTAGCGAAAAAGGGACACTACTACAATCTTATAAAAATAATTTATTTACGCTTACGCGAATTAAATGAACAAACGAATGAATTTGTTTAATTGGTGTGCACGCTTACATGAAATCGACTAGACATAGACGTACGTATATATACATGTCAACTTTTTTGAAATCCGGGAGATTCATCAGCGGTTAAGCACGCTTCCCGTGTGGCGCTGTCTCGGATCGTCACATCGGAAGACGAGGGGGGTGCTGTTTGAAAATGCGGTTCAGCACGTCTCAGTACGTCTCCCGTGATGTCGCGCTGTCTCATAGACGGGGGGGGGGGGGGGGGGGGGGGGTTGTACTGTTGGAGATTTTTAGCGAAAATCCGGTATATTTGCCTATATTCCAGGAGAGCAGCAGACCGGGAGACCGGGAGCCTGGGAGATCGGGAGATACATCAATATTATGACAACCCGTGATAGATTGCATCATTTATTCAAGCATTGGCAATATTATCCAAACAAACACGTAATTATTATAATGTAAATGATAATTATATTATATATATATATAAAAGTTAGATATATATATATATAATTATATATATATGTTTATATATATATATATATATAAATATATACTATGGTATGACAGATATGTTTGAATACACCTACTTTTGTGTCTACAAAATAACACTTATTAATGATGTTAATACAATCAAATGTTGATGTCACTGCAGCACCAATACATGGAGCAGCACAGGCTATGCATGATTCCCAGATTGTTTAGCCAGTGTAGATTTTTCTTTTCTGCAGCTACATTGTCTTCTTGGTGCTGACCTTGTCCAGTTGTATCTTTTTTGCATCTTTTAATTTCAAGATGCAGCAGTCATTCCAATCCATCAATTGTCTTTCTGAAAACACACCTGTAGCACGTCATAAATATGCTGTTTCATTTTTAAATACAAATGTATTAGATACACCGTATTTTACTGTGCTACTGGTGATACCTAAAACATATATTATAAATGTAGACATATTATACACATAGTCTACGGCGGCACAAATTAGATCAATTATATTCATGCATAAATGCCAATGAGTTTTATCCTATGATGCTTTGTGCGTAAATACGCATTGGCATCGGAACGTGGTGAATATTCGGGGGAGCGGGCACAACAAATTAGTTGTACCCCTGTGAGGCTCACAAAAAGCCTACCGTAAATTCATGACCATGTTCGTGTCAAGTTACCCAAAAGAGTAGGCTATGGGGGTACATTCCAAAGGTCTAGGAGGGCATGTGCCCCAAAGACCCCTCTCGGTCCAGCTGTGCTATTTCTGGAATAGTCCATTTTGTTGCTCGAACTTTCTGCATTAAAATAATAAATAATTAAAACATCGTTTTTTCCATGCAACTGCATGAGGCACGCCTGTGTTATAATTTTCTCTGTTTATCAACACATATGCTAAGTCTAAGACCTGAATCAATTGTTAAGATAATAATATCAAGTGGCAACATAAAATGCTGAGAAACATACAGAGGTGTCCCATTTTTATAGGTTGGGCGTCCACAAAATAATAAATCCAAGAAAAGCTTACATATTTACCGCAAATCTCCACTTTAATTTCAATATTCACATAGTATTTAGGCTTAATACGCCAATGTAGCACATAATTAGTTAACAAATACACACCCTTGGCCAAGTACTAGGGGCCTGCTAGATGAATATTTAACACAACTGTCACAAGTCACTACTATATTAAACCATCTACTTACTACATTACAAGTTACGACAAACCACAAATCCTGATCTGGGACTGGAAGACATACGCCTCCTTGGTCACGCCCCTTGCTTCCGGTGACGACTTACGAAGTTACAGCTTTGACTAGAGTAGACTTAGTGCCAGACTAGTGTCATGACTCATGGACATGGACTGATGGCTAGCCAAGCTTTAGAAACACCGAGTGATCAGACTAAATATCACCTTCGGCTCGTCGTCTGAATAGTAATCGACATCACACGCATACGCAGATGGTGTCATGTTACGGGCTGTATAGCATTGGAAGTTTATACCGCGCAGTGATTATACCGCGGAGTGAAAGCTTGTGATGGGTAGCGTAACTAGGGGCAAAACGCACACCTTAAGGCAAGTTGGTCCGTGAATAGCCACGGTAAACAGCAGATGGAACACAAGCACATGTTCTTACAGCTATCCACCTTGTCTATCATTCTTCTATGTTCGATTTTCAGTAAATATTGCATAACTATAAATATACACAAGTTTGTGAAAAATCAAAATAGGCCTTTTTCCCCCATGGGGTGGGCAAAACGCACAATACATGTGCGTTTTACCCCACTATATCAATTCTGTTTCGCCCCAGCATAGTGTTGGTAGAGATGACGCGCTTATCTGTATTACGCTGCATTATCGCCCATGCCAGTGATGTTTTTTGCAACTGATAAGAAATTACAAGGATAAAAAACTACATTCTCCTTGGTAACAACTGAACTTTCTGGAAGCTTATAGCGTGAAAGTAATTTGCAAATTTGCGCAGCAGATGCGTTTGTTTGGAACTTCACGTCGCCATCTAGTGGATATTTTAATACTAGCTCGAGTAAAAGACGTTGGCGTTTTTGCCTCGTATGTGCGTTTTGCCCCTAGTTACACTACATCCGGGACACCGGGGTACAGCGTGGCGCGGCAACATGCTCTGTATAATGGTTGAATAAATATCAGTTATGCCTCGTTCATATTGACTGTATTGTGATAATACCAAAAGAAGTATCATCACAGTGTCTTCTAACTGTACTATGTCACAGTGTAGTCAGGATACGTAGACGAAGCGTCAAATTCCTAATTCTGTAATGTAAACATTGACTTTGGCTTGGCCTTGGCGTTAATCCTTCCCCTTGCTTGCGTTTTGTTTCTGTCATTTCCGTTCAAATGTTTCGCTGGCGTTAAGCCCATTATTACCTAAGCATAAGCATATCTCAATGGCTACATTATGTTTTGCATAGTAGCTACATTGATTAGTTACCAGGTTCCCATGAACATTTGTCTACGTTATTCTTTTTCATTCCCCGCCAGGAACACGTGAGCAGCGTTAAAACGGTAAAACATAGCAAAATATCAGTGACCGTATCCGTTTCAACGCAAGCATACCATGGCGAGATTGTTGTACACAAGTTGCGAATGTATTAGTTGCGAAATTTCGCAACTAAGAAATAATCCGCCCTTTTTGCGCAACTTCTTATGTACAAAATTTGTTTCTTCGAGAATAAGGGCCCTGACTTCTGCAATGCTGTCATTGGGGCAACATAGAATCTTGATAACACGATTAACCATAGGCACATCACTGCAAACGATAAATACAATAACCGAAAAATGTAATTTGGAGTCAAATGGTAAAATACGTATTTGTGAAAATATGGCATCGTGGTTGATTGCTCTCTTCCTTGTTCCCTGCTTTACAGGGGTGAGGGCCAGGTACAATAAAGCTGAACCACTCTCTGTGTCTTTTACTTCCATAGTTTTTTTGTTCATCGCTCCGTCTCTCCAACTTTCATCCTCCTCCGACCTTCTCATGTCCTTCCTCAAGCAGTCCTCCCATCTCAGCTGTGGCCTTCTCCTTTTCCCGTGCCCTTTATGTTGTTCCGCCTCTGTTCTCTTCGCTATTTTTCCGGCATCCATTCTTACCAAGTGGTACGCCCATCCCATATGGCTTCTCGATGATCCTCCTGTTACACTACATCTCATATGGCTTCTCGGTGATCCTCCTGTTAAACTGCATTGCATTCCAACCTCTTTTTTCAGGTCATTCGTCCTTCTTCTGTCTACCCTCTTTGTTCTTGTTATTTTTCTAACCCAGATATTCTCACAAATTTGCAGCTTCTGTTGTGGTTGTTCTGTCAGCGCCACTGTCTCCAGACCATTATAGGCCTGCCGGTGTAACGCACACACTCTCAGCACTTTCCATTTCAGCTTTTTCGAGAATTTTCTGTCCATCCTGATTCCCTCTACCTTTTTCCAAGCATTCGCTCCTGCTTGTATTCGACGTCGCACCTCCACATCTGAACGCCCATCCGCCGTAACCATTCCTCGAAAGCACACAACGCCGTCCACTTGCTTAATTTCCTTTCCATCCAACCTGATGTCCAAATCCTTTCCTTGCTGTCCAACCCACATCACTTCTGTCTTCTCCAGGCTCATTCTAAATCCGTGTTTCTTGAACACCCTGTTCCATTCCTCCAACATGTCTTGTAGCTCATGTTTGCTTTCTGCTACTATGGCCAGATCGTCTGTATACATAATCTTTCTGAGAACATCCTTCTTGCTGATCTTCCTGCTGATTAGTTCCACCACCATGATAAATAGTAATGGGCTTAGGGCACATCCTTGCCTCAATCCGATGTTCGACATCCTAGATCCAGCCACAATTCTTCCTGTTGTTCTTTAATACATTGCTCCCAACATCCTGGCTTCTGCTTCTGACACTCCCATCCATCTCACTACTGCCATCACCACCTCTCTTGGGACTGTGTCATTCCTTCTCCAGATCCACAAATCCCACTGCCTTTCTCTCTTGCTTCTCCAACCTCTTCTCCACCAGTTATCTAAATGCAAACATTGCATCAGTCGTCCCTCTGCCTTTTCTGAATCCATGTTGTTCTTTACCTAATTCCTGTTCTACTCTCTTTCGAATCCTCTCATCCTCTGTATTTCCATGGCTCTTGCACATTTCCCTTCCTCTTCCATATTGGGACAATTAGCTCTGTCAATCACTCTTCTTGTACTTTACATTGCCTCATACATGTATTCAGCAGCCTCTTTGTTCAGCTGATTCCACTCTCCCCTGCTGCCATTACCATCTCAACACGCATCTCATCGATACCATGTGCTCTCCCCTTCGTCATCCCTTTTAACCCAGTTTGCATCTCTGTATCAGTAATATCGGCTAACTCCACTTTCCCTTCTACATACGATGGTAATTCAAAGTCATTGTTATTTCATTCCTATTTCAGAAGTTCCTTGAAGTAGTTTTCCCAGACCTTCAACACTGCTTCTTGTTCTGTCCCTAACTTCCCATTTCTATCCTTGATCACCGTCCCGCCCTTCACGTCCGTACTATTCTCATCCCTGTCTCGGGTCATTCTGTATATCATCTTCTTTCCACCATCCTCATCTAGCTTGCTGTACACATCTGCTTCCATGTCACTCCTCGCCTTATCAACAGCTCTCTTTGCCGCTTTAATTTCTTGTCCGTATACACGTATATCAGCCTTGCATCCGGTTGATTTCCCCTCTCATTGGTCTTCTTTCTTTCCTTCCATGCTTCCTTCTTTTCGCGCACTGCTTCTGCAACTCCGTTTGTCCACCATCCTTGGTTACTACTTCTAGATACTCCGCCCTTTCCCGATGTTCTTCCACATAGCTCCTCTTCAGTTCCCACAAATGCTTTTTGTACTTTTTCCATTCTTCCCCCAGACTGCCAACTTCTTCATTGAGCTCTTCGTGCTTAGCTGTCATCCGCTCCTTGTATTCAACATCGACTTCATCTTTGCACCTCCACCACTTAATAGTCCTGTGGCCCACGGTCTTAGTTTGTTTCTTCTTCTGCATACACACAACGACCAACACTGGCTTGTGCTGTATCGTGACATGCTCTCCAGCTACAGCGTTGCAGGTCTTAATATTACCTAGCTGCTGCCTCCGGACTATCAACAGATCCAGTTCTGTCTTGGGCTGTCCACTTCTGTACGCAATCTTGTGGCTCTCTCGTTTCTGAAAGAAATAGTTAGTCACTGCTAAGCCATTTCTAGCCATCAGTTCCACCAGAGGTCGACCCACTCTATTCCTCACTCCCCACCCTTGTCTGCCAACACTCTCCTCTTCATTTGGTTCCGCTACTCCAACATGTGCAATGAAGTCACCCGCAATACGCAATATCACCTCCAGCTCCACCAATCCCATCATCCTCTCCAAAGCATCCTTGAACTCCTCTTTCTCTGCCTCCATCCTTCCCGTCTTATACATACATAACACTCACCACACCAGCAGTTTCCTAATCATCAGCTATGTCATCACTATGCGTCCTTTCCATCTCTCCACGCGAACCGCCGTCTAACTTGGCTAGTGAGCGTGATCTGCCCAGTACTATTTGCCCATAGTTGGGAGTTGGAATGGTACAGCACCGGGACGTATCCACACGTTGGTACACTGCACCTTTAAGGCTCCAACCTGTTCCGAGATCCTTAGCATATTAGCCTGGGACCGCAAGGTGCCCAGTATCCCTAGTGTACCACAAGGAATTTGTGCTAGAGTCTTGTCTATGGAGATGCTATGTACCAGCAGGGGAGACTTACGCACTCGGCTCCCTTTTCACTCCAAGGAGCTATATGGTGGCTATAGCTGAAAGCGAGAGTATGAAGCGCAAACTACATACTACACACTACACTACAGCACTTGGCGCATCACACAGACCTGTGTTCAACACCACACCACTCTTTATCAGGTTTTAGTTGGTATCACTTTAAAACGTACGGTCTATTGTGCATGGCTAATTAGAAAACAGTGCAATATCAGGAGCTTGATTAAATGCCATATTCTGGGATAAAATGTGCTGTGTTCCATAATAACAAATTATGTATGCACTTTCAAATAATGCTATTGAAAATATGTTACTGAATCACATTTGGGGCGAGACCACATTAGATTTCCCCATAGGCGGCCATTATAACGTTTCCTTCATTTCCTGTAAATTTTACCCAACAGTTTTCTTTAAATTTCTACACCATATTTACCCTCTGTTCATACACATGCTGTGCAAAATTCGTAAAATTCTCATACCTCAATTTTCCATAAACCACTTTCAAACCTGACACCCCTTCATTTCTGCTAGAACCAGACAGTGATTTGCCCTAATGACATCATACAGCCAAATGACACCTGTGTCTATACGCAGAAAAGCACAATTTGACAACTGTCATAATTTGACAGCTCTGGTACCACGCTGCAGAAAAACATAATTTCTACTCAATCAACACTATACAAGTACTCTCAGAAATTCACACAACCTGCATAATGCCATTTCTATTGGGAACTCTCTCGGAGGGTAATGGCGGACGAATCCTTAATGTGGTCTTACCCCAAATAGATCCGCCGAATACTGCAAATCTTTACAAAAGTGACACAGTGCTGAAGCAACACATACATCCTGATTAATGGTCTAGGGAAATTGCGAGTAAGACACCAAATATTAATTGAGATGTCTTCGAACCAGGCACCCGTCTGCTGAGGAACAATCTCTACTGTGCCATGAATAACGTATATCAACAGGAACTCGGACCCATGCATTAGTTGCTGTGCTCAAAATATATGAATTCTGATGTCAGTGCCTCACTGTGTACACTAAGCCGACCTTGAAAACCTCCCCTTTGACAAATTTAGTGCAATTTAAATATATATAAAAAATATTATCCAATATGCTGTCTTTTTATCACAAAATCTTGAACATTTGCCTTTTTTAAGATGACATCTGTTCATAATGGGACTTCTAAACTTCACGAATTATAGACAGTGTGAAGAGAACATGTGTGTTGTTGCATGTTTGGGGTAAACAATAAATGTCACATCAAACACTCTGACAGCATCCCGGTTTCCTATTACGCACAGGTACATGCGAATTGCAGCCATCAGAGTGCTGGCCTGTCTCAATATTGACCTTCTACAAGCTCTACCCAGCCTGACAGAAATCCCAAATCTGGTGTACTTCAAACAGTGAGGGTTGTAAATCACAATTCAAACATACATGGGTGTACTGTTGTAGCCAATGGCTAGCCTGGACAAAACCTTGTGCCCTCCTCTCTTAATTTGGGGTGGTCATATTAGGGTTAGGGTTAGCCTGTCATTACAGTAGAGATCTCTGCTGAGCCAGGTTCAAAGATTTTCTTGCATCTATACCAACTGTGATCATGTGTGATGTGTTGGATAAACTTCAGCCAAACGCTATACCCAAGCATGACAGGAAATGTGGTTTCAGGAAGGGACATGCTGTGTACAAAACAAGGACGGAAAGCAGTGCCAGTGCATTGGGTGCAGTGCAGGAAAGTGGAGAAAGTCTCGCTGTATGGATGCCAAGACTCACTGAAGCCGAGTTCGAGCAAGTCACAAAAGTGACACCAGGTGGCCTCATCGAGATTCGCGATGCCGAAGGTCGATCTGGCGAGGCAAAGTTGCTGAGGCCAAAACACTGTGCACCCAACGCGAATGATGACGATGATGATTTGTCATTAACGTATCTGAAAGCAGACGATACACATGAGGAAATGCGCCTTTACGATAAGGGCAAGATGCAATACATGTACAATGAATGCATATTACAGCATTCAACACAGAAAAACATGTGTGCTATTCCTGAATTTACCATTGCCAGAGAGGTCAAGGTTGGATTGTGTTGGCAGTGCTGTCTTCGCTGCACAAAATGTGGATTCATGTCTGGCATTTATAAGCTGTATAATGAAATTGAGACGGGAAAACGAGGTCGTAGGCCAGCAGCACCTAATGTTGGCTTACAGGTAGGACTTCAAGAATCTACAACAGGCAACGTGAAAGGCCGACTAATCCTTACTTGCCTGAATTTACCCGTGCCAAATCGCAGTGTGATGCAGAGAACAGCCAACAAAGTTGCCACTGCAACAGCGACTATGACGTTAGCTGATCTGGCGAAGAAACGTGAAAATGTGAAACGAGTGAACAGGCTGCGTGGCCTTCCTGAGAATTCACCTATAAATATAGCAATGGACAGTCGTTACAACTCAGCGACCATCACTGGTGCATATCATGCAGGGCAAAATGCAAGCCAGGCAATTGCTGTTGCTGTAGAGAAACAGTCAGGTCGCAGTGACATTGTCGGCATAAGCATTCAGAACAAACTGTGCAGTCTTGGTGCTTCGCTGCGAAGACGAGGGCAAGACGTAACCTGTCCAGGTCACGCAAACTGCACTGCGACCCTGCCAGCTGATGAACCATTGTCAGAATATACAGCAGGAGTAGACATTGGACGACAATTTGCATCACAGAATGTTGGATTACGATACGTGGTCACAGACGGAGATTCTCGCAGTGCAGAGGGCGTGAAGGCTGGCATGTCAGAAACAGCATGTGAAGTCGAACGTCAAGCTGACACAACACACCTGGAACAATCATTGTTCCGAAACTCAATGAAAGCACAATTTAGCGCGCGCATGTTTCCCGGGTCGACAGCAGTGATTAGAAAGGAACAAAAAAAAATGTTTTCACTGGATGTTAAGAATCGATGCCACAGAATTCACAGTGAAATGCAGAACATGTATGCTGGTGATAGCAGGAATGTGGCCTCACGCATGCCACGTGTTATCGAGACGACATTAGATTGCTATGGTGGAGATTGTGGAAAGTGCAGGTTCAACTCTGTCGTGTGTGCTGGTGGGAAAAAAAAAATTGGTGGCACAGATCTATGTACCTACAAACAGGACGAATTCACCACCTGAACATGACTGATGCAGACAGGATCACTCTCCGAAAGCTGATTGAAATGAGATTGGGCATTCAAGCACTGGCAATAACAAAACTATGCCTGAACACTAATCGAAATGAGGCTCTGAACCGCTCCTTATCTTCGACTCTCCCTAAGAATGTGAACTTCTCACGCAATGTCACAGGCCGTGCGTGTGCAGCCATAGACCGGCTGAACTACGGAGCAGGGACATCTATCTTGAGAAAACTGGAGTTGAACAATGCTCCTATAAGCAAAGGCGGCAGTGTTGCAAGAGCTACAAGACAGATACAGCGTGAGGCATTGTATCACAGGACTTACATGTACCGAAGATCAGTGGTGAGGCGTCTACTGTATAACAAGAGAAAACGGTTTGATGCCATCCGTGCAGCAAGACGGCGAAGAGAGGCTACAGCTCAGACAAGGGCAGATGCTCGGAAACGAGGCTACCGCAAGGGACAGCTAGACCAACAAGTGAAAAAAAAAATCAAAACAAAAAAAAGTGCTGTCAAGCCAAACAAAACAATCAGTGATCACCCATATTCCCTCCGTGACAGATCTATAGATGACCATACATACCCGTACGACATTTGACATGTGTGTGCGCTGACTGCACACCATGCACTGACTAGGCAGTTGAGTTGATCGATCAAAGAATTACTTGAAACATCAACCGCAATACATACTCCTTGGATTATACCAGAGAGGAATCAACAAAAGAATGTCACACCCGCGAACACATTGAAAGACACACAGACAGACTGAGTGGCTGAGAGCACTACACAAGGAGCTCAGACAGACAGCTTATCTAATGGGGTGAGTACTGACATGCTAATTATAGTTACCTTCATCTCATTTTATTACACAATTAAAAAAAATATACAAGGCGGGGATTGACCGTGGCCAAAGCATCTCTTTTCTGTAGCACAACGCCTCCTGTTATTGTTCACAATGCATGTCTCTAGGGTCAGATGTTGTACATTGACACATAGAGTACTGTGACACAGATGGCTGCAGTGCAAATGTTGAGGAATTTCTGATCTAATATGCAACATGTATGCTAGACGATGGACACGCATCACCCGCCATATATAGCTATCACCATTCTTCAATTTCACTGAAATCACCCCATAATTTCCAGTAAACCTACCCCCTCCCGCTTTCTTGATACATCCAGTCCATAATATGCACGTCCCATTGGCAGCCGGCACTGTCCTACAACTAATTCTGTGCTCATACTCTGTTATGAAGCTGTCATCCATCTTGTCTGATGATATGTTGTCAAGGAGACAGAAAAGTCTAAAATCTAATTTGGGGCGAGACCACATTAGATTTCCCCATAGGCGGCCATTATAACGTTTCCTTCATTTCCTGTAAATTTTACCCAACAGTTTTCTTTAAATTTCTACACCATATTTACCCTCTGTTCATACACATGCTGTGCAAAATTCGTAAAATTCTCATACCTCAATTTTCCATAAACCACTTTCAAACCTGACACCCCTTCATTTCTGCTAGAACCAGACAGTGATTTGCCCTAATGACATCATACAGCCAAATGACACCTGTGTCTATACGCAGAAAAGCACAATTTGACAACTGTCATAATTTGACAGCTCTGGTACCACGCTGCAGAAAAACATAATTTCTACTCAATCAACACTATACAAGTACTCTCAGAAATTCACACAACCTGCATAATGCCATTTCTATTGGGAACTCTCTCGGAGGGTAATGGCGGACGAATCCTTAATGTGGTCTTACCCCATTTGCCGTTTTACGGAAACTGCTGAGTGATAGCGGCGTGGGACTGCGTGACGTCACTAGCGGAACTCAGCTGCCAGCCTGGACCGCCCTGACTGATTGAGAGCCGCCCCCGCACGACCTGCGTCGTGTCAACAACTCAAAATGGTGGCCAGCGGGCTGAAAGCGGTGACTTTTCTGTTATTGGGACCGATGCCTACGGTGATTAAATATATCTTGGGGACAGTGATACTGACGTTTGAGAAATTAATGTTGTTTCTGCTGATGTTAGATTGCCTGGTGTCTGTGGGGTGTTATATTGGCCGGGCGTTAACCTGCCGAGAGAGTCCGGCAACTGATGGCCGGCTGTCGACTTTGTTGTGGTGAAACTGAAAGGGCCAGTGCCGTGGCATTGTTGTGGTACTCATTTGCATCTTTACGCTTCATCTGAGTAATTTTAAGGACTATTGATTTATTGACATCTGACTGTATTTTGAAGCCCATCTTCCATTTACAAGATATATATATCCATTAGCAGATCTGCACCATAAGTGACGTTATTCGCCGTAGGCGTTGCATTGGTCCTGTCCTTGGCTTTACACACAAAATATTCATTTCCTGCTGACAAATTGGGTCTTTGGGAAGATTATACGTGTTAATAATACAAACAGTTGAACTGTAATTATACTGAAATGCAATTTAGACCGTATGACCTGTGTGGGCCGTTCCACTAGTGACGTCACATACCTGCGCCTTCTGACATTTCCGGAAACAGACATTTCCGGGTTTGCACTGTGACCGGTCACTGTTTAAACCAATTTTATAAATTGTTTGGCAAACATGTGGCTTCGTATTCGTGATAACAATGAATAACACACATGGACTCATATTTTTACATAGTTCTCTGGAAAAAAACATTTGGACAAGATATGGCCGGATTTGGGGTCAAAATGATTAATCATATCTGTAACGAAATCAAGGCGAGTTCAATGTTTAAAGGAACACATCGGTTCGTTTTTGTTGTAAACCATGTTATACAACAGGCCCTATAAATTATATCTATATACTGATTGTCCAAAAATGTTGGGCTGTCATTCAAATCCACGAATAGCGAGCCCGGATAATTCCAGAAAACGCAGAATAGCGACTGCCAAAACAGCAACAACCGTTGGTCATAACGGTGATAGAAATTAATATTTGTAAAAACAGCATTGTATGCCTATACACAACGTAGCTGTTGTATATATTATTTAATTTGTCGCCATTTAGGTCTGTCCCTGTTTTTGGTTTACAATTCGCCGTGTTGGTTTGTCATCAATTTGGTTGTCGTCGCTTTTTTGATTTATCGCCGTTTTGGTTGTTGCCGTTTGGACCTGTATCTCATATAATAATCTAATACCAGTATGATCTGTTTCGTGTATACGATCTATAGGTTAAACCCTTTATAGGTAATATTATACTATGTGTGAAGTAGTTTTTTTTAAGTTGGCAGGGCATAGCATAATTCTACTTTAATGCATTCGTTTTTAGATATTATTCCCATCGGACCGGAAGCCATGCTTTGCAAAGCGGCTCGTTGCTGTTTAAAATAAACCTAGTTCGCCATACTCACTTAAACAAGAAATAGTTCGTTAAAACATTATTAGGCAGTTAACATGTTATAATATATATATATATATATAACATATATATATATATATAATTTATACAACATGATAATTTCGTGCGCTATCACTCGAGCAATGTAAACATATTATTTCCGTTATATAACGGCAGATTAACCCATTTACAAACATTTGAAAGTATATTTACAATTGTCTTTTTTGTAAACATGCAGTTATTGTACCATAACAGCAAGTTTCAATACTTCAATTGCCGGGGCTGCGGGCGTACGTTTAAAAATAGTTGACAGCTGGTTAGTATTAACTGATAGTGTTATATTCATGTTTACGTTCAGATTATGTGCACCGTGCACAAACTTCATTAAATCACCCTCAATCGTTTATTTAACAATGAGTTTATTCCAATTTACCGCTTGCTGTGGTATGGGGTAAGACCACATTTAAATTTTACATAGGTGGCCATTATAACGTTTCCTTCATTTCCTGCTAAATTTGATGAACAATTTCCTTGAAACTTTCACAGCATATTTAACTTCCATTGACACAAGTGCTGTGGAAAACTCGTAAAATTCTCATACCTCAGTTTTCAGAAAAATCCACCCAAACCTGACACCCCTCAATTTCGCCCCAATCTGGTGACGGATTTTGAAATATTGGTGCGTTCTGCAAAATAGCCACTGTGCGAATACGCGAGCGACTAGCGTATGTTTGTTGCTACCTCGTGAAAGATCTAATGCAGTAGTACATTCACTATTCACTGGACTGACATGTACCATGCCAAAGTGCTCGAAAAAAATTCACACATGACACCAAAACGGTTTTTTCAAGGGCACTCTTCTCAAGCGGACGAATCCTTAATGTGGTCTTACCCCGTATGCCACAGCCATTATTATTCTGTTCCGCGGACTGGTGGCAAATGCGCAAACCAAAGCAGGTGCTGCGCCCTGTTATTAAACATCGGCAAGCCGGATACTGTACATATTTCTGCTTAGAAGAAGATTTGATAATTCCCTGCACAAACTAATTTATCTGTTGCCAGAGCGTATTATACGTGACACTGATATCGCTGCAAATTGTATTCTGGAAGATGCACAGGACTACAGGAAATTGGTTTAGATAGCAGGGTGTCCAGATTATTTTTACAGACCTCCCGGTAGGTGGCAGCACTGTGGGTGTATTTGACGTGAAGTATCTAAATTAATGACCGATGTTCTTAAGAAACAATGTGAGTGCGTGTGCGTGTGCGTGTGCGTGTGCGTGTGCGTGTGCGTGTGCGTGTGCGTTTCAGTGTGCGAGCGCGTGTGAAATATTAGCTGTAACAGCTGCTTGGTAAAGTACAAATGTACGCTTCTGTAGGTTGTTAAGTACACCAGTAGTTATTGTAACTATTTGCAAAAGCCTTGCTGTATGCAAATAAACATCTGCCGCGTGCGACTACCATAAATAATTTGTGATAAACTGCTACTCTTTTATAATGTATAATTTGATAATGAGAAACATATCCTAATATTTACTCACCGAAAATGGAAATGGTTAATTTTGTTTGGGTGAATCAAGGCAATGTACAAATGTCTAATATAAACAATGCATTGCATAGACTGTTGCATAATTATATAATTGCAGCAATTATTTAACATTTAAATACGTATGTTTGCAAGTTAATTGCCACATACCCATCTGACCGGGTCGTGTTCTGACTATTAAATCTTCATAATCCCTTATTTTCCTCTTACGCTGTCCCAATGAATCTAATTGATCCCCATTTCCGTTCAGACTTCCTCTCTCGCGCCTCTCCGTTCCCTTCGAGCTTCCCATCGAAGAACGTTGAAAGGACGAAATCGCGAAATAATCGATGCAATCGCGCGCTGATTAGCCACATGCGTACTTGGAATGGCGCTGATCCGATCGATACAAGCACGTGCCCGTGACAGCCCGTGAGACGTGTTTACCCAGCTGACACGCACGGACACACCGCGCGATCTAGCTGTTGCTGTTGCTGTTGCTGTTGCTGTTGCTGTTGCTGTTGCTGTTGCTGTTGTTGACGGTGTTGACGTCGACTGCGCATGCGCCAGACCACCTCGCAGACGAAATTGAAAGAGAGACCGTGAACCGAAAACCGAAAATGAAACGACTTTCTTGCGAAAGGTAAATGTGAAGAATCATTGTACTTGAATGCGTCGTTTTTTATGTAATTAGAGTGATAGAGTGGAACCCAGATGCGGTACTAAACATAGTTGATAACACGTGATGAGAAGCAGTCATAAAACAACAAAAATAAATTAACAAATTAAAATATAAATAATTGCATTGTGCAAATGTTCACATCAGCACATTGTAAAAACGCTATTATAAAAAACTATTAATAATTTATTTATAGCAACTTGTTGTAATAACTCAGTAATATTACTCACATCTGGTTGTAATAACTGGGATGTATTAATTTAGAAAAATGGAATTTTTACTAGTTTCTAACATCCAGTAAATAGCGGCTAGGTATGTCGGAGAAGTTAAAATAACAAATTGAAATCCCTCATCATATGACCTATGTTTTGACACCAAAGGTCAGTCAGTCAGTCAGTCAGTCAGTCAGTCAGTCACTCGTTCACTCGTTCACCCGTTCACCCGTTCACCCGTTCACCCGTTCACCCGTTCACCCGTTCACTCACTCACTCACTCACTCACTCACTCACTCACTCACTCACTCACTCACTCACTCACTCACTCACTCACTCACTCACTCACTCACTCACTCACTCACTCACTCACTCACTCACTCACTCACTCACTCACTCACTCACTCACTCACTCACTCACTCACTCACTCACTCACTCACTCACTCACTCACTCACTCACTCACTCACTCACTCACTCACTCACTCACTCACAAATGTGGAGTACAGTAGCGCAGCAGTAAGGGCTCCGGACTCTCGACAGAGAGAACGCGGGTTCGAATCCTGTACGGCGGTGTCGAACCTTGGGCAAGTTCGTTTACTCTACATTGCTTCAGATCACTCAGCTGTATGAATGAGTACCTTGCTATAAACAGTGGTGGATATTTGTGTACGAATAGTCTTCGCGCATCAATTGCACAGTGACTGAATGCTTCCCTGAGCAGTCGAAATGGTGTTCGATTGAACAGGTCTTCCAGGGTGTAAAGTGTTGCGCGCTTTGAGCAGTCTTGAGGCCTGGATGCTGCGCTGTATAAGGACTTACCTTTGAGCAGTCCTGAGGCCTGGATGCTGCGCTATATAAGGACTTACCTTTACCATTACTTCTAGGTGTCGCAGTTAATAAGGATTGCTGGATTTGGCGTCCATTTAAGTATTTGGCGGCCATTTCGGAAAGGAGCAAAACCTAAAGTGCCTCCAGTCTTCAAAATGGTTCCCCCAGGATGTAGAATAGATGTGTTACGTGTAATGTTTTATCGAAAAGTGCACAATCGTTTCACATATCCGCTGAACTATTGGTCCTACCTTTGACCAAACTAGGTCAGTTTGTGTAAACCAAAGAGGCTATTGTGAGGTCAGTGAATACAACACAGTCCACATTCTTCTCACGACGTTTCCGTGCTAGTGTCACGTTACAGATGTCATATCTAAGTCGTGGTCTGACACCGCATTGTGCTTGAGGTAGATAATCCTGTACAGCAATTAAACATATACCTCTGTAGTTACCGTAATCGGATATAATTCCCTTGTTCTTATAACGAGAAACAAAGATGGCATTCTTGGCATATTGCGGTATTGCTTCGCTCCCTCTTATATGTTCGGCATGCTGTATTGGAATGACGTTTATGCTTGCAACTTTGTAGATATCAGCTGGGACCCAATATTTGTCTGAGTGTTTGCCGACCATTAAAGAAGTAATGTTGAACAAGTTGTTAATGTGTTATTTCAATTTTCTAGTAATGTCGGACATTATGCGACAGTCTTGCCATGCTCAGAACCGAAGAAGGTCGTTTGAAGACTTCGATGTCATACGCTGCCTTCAGAGAGTCAAAGAAAATCGTGGTATTATTACAATCTTCACTAAGTTTGGTTGGCTCTGCTATTCGTTCCCAATACTCATCTAGCAAGGGGCGCATCCGTGTCGTCTCCAAGCAGGGAAGTTGCTTTGCAGCAAGTACTGTTCTTACGGGAGCGAATTTATTTTCCTAATCAGGATAGATATGCAATTTTGTCCAAAAGACGAAAACACTTTTTGCGAGCAAGTCGGTGTCCGCCGAGCAGACAGCTATGCATGTGAGGCTTGGAGAGGGGTATTTGGTAGCGCCCCTATATTACTAAATTTAACTAAGTCCAGTCAAAGCAGCTTGGCCGGTAATCACGAGGTGACGCAAAGGGTACCGCCCAGTGTGTGCACGCGGCCCCATGTTAACAGGTGGTGGGCGGAGGGCAGCTTTGTACTAGACGAGAAGTTTTTCATTTTCAGCTGCCGCTTCTGTCTTGTACAGTAAGCAACGTTGAGTTTACGCTCAGCCCGAAAATATCCAACGTCGTTGTCGCTGTGTGCGGGTTGTTCACAAGCTACATCTCATATGATATATATCAGGTGAGTGTATCCGACATGGAACGCGTGTTGTTGTTAGGACATTCATTTGTCCACCGTTTGGATGCTTTTGTGAAAGCTACTGATCGTGTGAATTTTGAGTTCGATGAATGTAGAACGACTTGTAGACTATGCGGTATTGGCGGGCTGAGGATTGATGGTTTTTTCCGCCAAGAATGATGGATAAAGTTGCAACATTCAGACCTGGACTTTTTATGATTGAACTCTGGACAAATTAACCCATATTGACGCTTCGTGTGTGTACGGGGATGAACTGGCGAAAGCAGTGTTTCGATTTGCGAAGTTGTGTCTGAGCGACTAGGCGGTGACCGTGTGCAACGTGATCTTTGTCCCGACGTTTTTAAAGCAAAACAAGGTCTGTCTGCTTTCGAAGTAACCGCGTGGCTTTGATTGAGGCATGTCTGCACTTTGCACCTCGGATTCCCGCGTGTCCATGCTGACTCATGGTTTTCGAATGTGGCGGAATTGTTGCGTGATGGCGTACATTTGTCGGACCAAGGTCTGAAGCGGCACTACTTCTCGTTGAGAAGAGGCAACGAACGTGGCAGCTTTGAGAGAGTTACAGGGATAGACTAATCCTTTTGTTGGCGGTTTAATACCGGAATAATGCTAAGTAAAACATTTCCCGTCCAGTTACAGTACAGTGATGACGGTGTATATTTTCGGCCTAATTATCTTTTATAATTTATTAATAGCTTTCAGGGGGTATAAAGTAAGCTTTTTCCACACGTGTTGCAACGCTGGTTGCAGCATTCTACGTGGAAAATAGTTGGGATTTGTATCGGCTTTGCATTTCAGAATTGGGCACGGGCGGCGGTCACTGTTTATTTAAACAGTCGACATTTGCTGGGGGATTGAGTACCCCAGCCTTTCTGTTTGTACATGGATGAGTATGGCTAATCAACTTGGTAATTACGCCCCTACTATGGCACTTGTAACCAATTGTGATTGTCACCCCCATGTAGGGGCTCTTCGGCATTCCATGCCTATGATTACTGTATTTAATAAATGGAATGCTATTTCTCACTCATACATGTTTTCAGCTATGACTGATATGTACAGAAACTAGCTCAGGCTCCACAAGTTTAAGAAAACAGATAGTCAGATTAAGTAGGGATATTAAATGACACAAGACGCAGGCATGCGAAAGGGGAAGTATTCGTTTTGCTCCCTGGCTGTTGATCTGACACCTGACACAGCGGCGCACGTGTAAACATAACACTATGCGTCGAACTCCACAATCGACCGCAGTTTATGCTAACGTTACTTTTATGGGGTATAAAGTGTGCGCGCGCGCGCGTGTGTGTGTGTGTGCGTGCGTGCGTGCATGCATGCGTTCATGCGTGCATGCGTGCATGCGTGCCATTAAGTTGACATATTGTGGCAAACAACCAGTCGAAAGTCTACTTTATGTGCAACATTAATTACCTGTGCAATCCTTCAACGTTTTATTTCCACGTTGACTACTCTTCTTGAATGCAAAACGTCCGCTTTAAACATACAACACACTACTAATTGAAAGCGAATGTAAACTACTGACCGGACCTATGTGGATGGCAATTGACCGAAGGTGCCTGTCGGCCATTATCGCCAATGACTGCACCGTCTGCACTCCCACTTAATGATTTCTCGTCTTTCATAATTCAATACAAATACTCGGCACAGGATGTTAGTATCGATATTATTTGGGCGGTACCTGCAGGCCTTTCGATGACAGTGACTTGGAACCGGATCAATCGGAATCCATTAAAACCTGTTGATGTCAATTGTCAGCCTCACCGCTGGTTAAGTGCCTGATGCGTATCTGACCACGTCAACAACGCAGTGTTACTCAGTGACGTACGTAGCAGCTCAAAAAGTGTGGTGAATTGTTGTATAATGAGGCCTAAACTTGTAATAGCCAGACACAAAATAATGTATAGATTTTCTGGAAGACATATATGAGACGTTGTGATGATAGTATCTCGCTCATTAAGTAATTAAGTCAATAAGTCACTGACTCACCGGCTCATAGGCACACTCCATCATTCGCTTACTCCCTCGCTCGCTCGCTCACAAACTCATTCACTCACTCACTCTGGGGCCTGATTTTCAACAAAATATACAAAGGAATGCACGAAGCACCAGGTGTTCGGCATTTTTGGATGGCTTGCCGGACGTTTTACTAGGCAACAGGTGACGTGATGGGTAGGTCAATTGGAGACGAAACAATTTTCAAATTAGTTACGTCATAACATACGTCAGGAGTAGGAATACTCCGTGAAACTTTCTCCTGAGTCTGTGTGTGTAGCACCAATGAACATTGTTGCTAGTAGATCTACAATTATATTTGCCGGATGCGGCATGCTTCTAGGTTGACGTATGGTGGGACTGAGATGTCGGACCAGGCTGTGAACAAGCGATAAACTATAGTTGGAAACATGAAGCTTCGTCTGTGTCACATATGGTGTTTACCACACGGGGTGCTTTGGTGCAGCCTGTTACACAAAGTGGACTTGTTACGATGGCAATAATTTATCTCACTCAGATTAATCGCAATACACCGACTGACAGTTCATATTAAATGCATTTATTGCAATTAAATTGCAGCATATGTTCCGGTCGTATAGTCGCCGATGTCGTAACATTAGTTCGTGTTTACCAGGAGGCTAGCTTAGTTTGTTTAACAGTCTGTTACGTGTCGTCTGAATTATGAAAAATGTAGACGCAGTAATGGTACAAAGAGCGTAGTCCTGGTATAAGGACACAACACACTATTGCGAAGGTCAGTGCTGTTATTTTTCTAGACAAAGACATAACATAGCAATTGTTTTACCCGTAGTCAAGTAATAGTTAGTGTATTGCTGCATTGTGTATTGACCATCATGTTCCATCGAGTCCTCTCGCCAGGTATTTCCCTCCTCCGTCTTGCTTATTCCATCTTAAACCGATCCTCTCAGTTCCTCGTTTATTAATATTTATAATATAGTCTTCTACATATGTTGAATGTATGCAGCCAGTCAAATTGCCCGAAACAGTGTTTGTGGTGTTTGACTGATGCGCCCACGAAACGTTCAAGTTTTATGCAAAACATTCAAATAAAATAACCAGAGCTGTAAATAAACTATGCGGGGTTAACCGCAGGTTCCTGGAATTGTTCTTGCAAGATGGACGTGACCGGCTTCGTTCCAACAATACAGACAGCAAGTGGAGCGAAGTAAGCCTACAACAGTTTTGATCCAACGAACTTCCTGCTTTGATTGCACTCCTGTTTTCAGAGGATGGTTCCGGGTAACGGTGTAGCATAAAATGCTGCAGTTGTAAAATAATGCAGTTCCGGCCCTTCAATGCGCATGTTCGGAAATATAAGTTAGTTGTGTAAGGGAATATTCTGCCCTATTCTAAAAAAAGGAAGCGTAATATTTTACTTAAATGGCCCAAACTAGGTTCTTCCTAATGACCCTAAGTCCCAAACCTATGCTTCAACCCAGGGGAGTACCTACCCGACGGACGCCGCTGATAATACAGGCCATTTAAGTAAAAGATTGCCAAAATATGAATCTAAACGTTACTATGAAAATTGGCGATGGGATGGGTGTAAAATTATTAGAATGTTGTTCATCTGAAATATTTGGAAGAAGGATATATGTGGTAATAGTTATGCTAGGTACCTAAGGTGTTGTAAGTTACATATTCAGCACACATTTTCTACAAACAACTGAAACTCATATTTGGTGCTAAACTAATTGATGTTTCGTAGGAGAATATTTCCTTACACAGCGAACTTTCATTTCCAGATATGCGCATTAAAGGCCGGAACTGCATTATTTTACAACTGCAAGATTTTATGCTACAACGGAACTAACAAGGTCGCTTTACGGCACCTTGACCTGCGGCCTTGCTGCTTCAATGTCTCCGCGTTCTTTAGCAGTCGACCGCAGTATCATCCGCCCAAATAACACACCCGCGGAATCCATGCTCCTTCCATAAATGTATATATATATATATATATATATATATATATATATATGTATATATATGTATATATATATATATATATATCTTTCTCTTTCTCCCTCTCCTTGTCTCGTTCTCTCTCCCGCCCTCTCTCGCTTCTCTCTCTCTCTCTCTCCCCTCTCTTTCTCCCTACCTTACACCGTACCAATCAATCAATGATACCCATCACGAAGCCAATGAATGTTGACCGATCGTCTGCAGAATGTTCTACTTCCGGATGAGTAAACAAGTTTTGTCTGGGATATTGAATATATGAAAACGCTTTTGCCAGGCGGATGTCTGAACTTTGACGATCGACATTTATGTCATATTCACGAGGCAACCCAGTCTCCGCGAGAGGCCAAACACGCCGGATGGAAATGGAATCTAGATGGGAATGAGGACATAGATAAAGATGTTCGCAATAGCCACACCGAGCTGGAGAAAATAGAAAGACGCGCAGCTCGATTTACCCTAAAACAGCCACCGTCGCACTGAAGACATTGCTTACAATATAAACAAACTTGGTTGGCTGTCACTAGAAAGAAAACTACTGCAACACCAACTCATCTTCTATAAACATGAAATGTAGCCTAGTTTGTGTGTAAGCTATGTATGTTCGCATGCACGTATGCATGTATGCACGTAAGCATGTATGTATGTATAGAATATAATAATAATAATAATAACATTATTATTATTTGCAACTTTTCAGTTGGATTGTACATACATTCACCATAAAATCCACAAATGCACACAAGTATCGTGGTGTTACAAGACGACACAACATTATGTTACAAAACTCATAAAACATGTTGTACTCAATAACATTAACGCAACTACACTAACAATACTATTAAGTAAATTCACAAAATCGCTCCGTGAACATAACTCACTCAGTATGAAGCGCTTTATATTAGAACGTGTACATTATAATTGCATTATTATCTTTCATTAAAATAAGATACTTTAAATACGCTAAAATTAAATCAGTTAATTTAAATATTAAAATTGACTGTTAAGACATACACACATATCATTACATGTTCTGACAGTGTACTAAACACCATGGAATTAATGAGTTTTTGTAGCGATTTGTGTTCGCCATTCGGACGGGTAACTCGTTCCATGATCTTAATGTATATGGCACATTTCGAGTATTTGGTAGTAGCGTATTCAGTTTGTGGTCGTTACGCTTAATTCTAGCGAAAAACCTTTTACACAATTCATTGCGTCTATCGTGCAACGTTGGTAAGTTTACCATCTGCAGAATATCATCGTACACACAACCAGGACATATCGTTTTGTGACACCTTTTTAAATATCTCGATGTTGTCCGATAAGTATTTAGGCAAGTTCGTGTGCCATACCAGACAGGAATATTCAACTACTGGTCTAATCACAGATACATATATTCTAACCAAATCATTTTGGTTGATATCAGCACGTTTCAACTGATAGATCATATACACTCTCTTTCTTGCGTTTGTAACTATTTCATCTACGTGTGCATTCCAACTTAAATCCGATGATATAGTTACGCCGAGAACTTTTGCTTGAATAATTATCTCAATATCAGTCCCATTTATATCAATATACGACAGGGATTCTACAAATGTTCTATCTTTACCGAAACATATGTAACCATTTCTTTTGTCTTACTCGTATTGATGCGCATGATGTCATTATTACTATATCATTGTTCAACAATGTTAGCAGATTCCCGTATAACACATATCATATCTTGATTGCATATTTCAAATATGGTGCTGTCGTCAACATATTCAAACATAGGACAAGATGTTTGCAAATCATTGATATGAACCAAAAAGTGTTTTGGTCATGACAAAGTTCCCTGGGGGAACGCCCCCATTAGGGTAGCCTGGCTTTGACACAGCGTCGCCGATTTTTATTCTCTGTTCACGGTCTAGTATTAACGCCGCCATCCATCGGACCAGGTGTGCTGGTAATTCCATTGCCATCAGTTTCTGTATTAGTATATCATGGTTAATTAGATCAGATGCTTTGCTCTAGTAGAGCAATAGCACTCTTACAAAATTGCCCGTTACATCGGTGGTTTCGTATAATTTGTGAAGCATTCCAACAAGAGCGTCCGTGGTACCAGTCACTGCCATACCTCCAAAATGCTTGTCGTCTATTTGTCATAAACATCGACCCACTTTAGCACTAGAGGCTCAAAAACCTTAGCCAGAATTGGTGTGAGCGATATAGGTCTAATGTCATTTTCAATTGTCACTGGAGGGCGTTTCTTCGACAACGCAAAAACGGTTGCTGATATCCACAATGATGGCAATACACCTTCTCTGAGCGACCTGTTGAATATTGCAGTGTCGGGTGCCGCAAGAAGGTGCGAAAAGTTTTTAAAAGCCAGTGGTGGTATATTGTCCGGACCCGTGGCTTTGTTCAATTTGACCTTGGTAAGTGCCATCTCAGGGTCAGTCACGCTGAAGGTGAATTTAGCTGGCAGTGGTTCCTTAATGTCAAAGATCGGGTGGGAAGACTGCAATCTCGGCAAGTCTTCACTCACCGACACGAAGAACGGGTTGACTAAACTGTCCACATCTCCACCAGCAATTTAATTTGCCAGCCCCAGCATCTCATTGCCAGATGAGTTTTCCATGAGTGACTTCATGTGCTTCCACCAGTCGCGTGACGATGTTTCCTCAATTTATTCACTGAATTGATCCTCAATTGATTAACTAAATTCGGAGTTTATTGGCCCGTTCCGTGTCACCTGCCTTGCGAGCACGTTGCCTCTGTCTAATAAGGTGACGGAAGCCATCTGTGACCCACGGTTTGTCTGTGCTGTGAATTGACACAGTCTTGTACAGCCAGCACGTATCCAGGGGTCAGTTGTTTCTTGGAAGAGATTAAACTGTTCCTCGCACGTAGGCAATGTGTACATATACTCCCATCTGGTCTGTGACAGAGCCGCAGTGAACAATGCTCGTTCGTTGTTAGCCATGCGCCTGGTAACGGTGTACTGGACGATGCCCGTGTCAAGTGTTGGGAACCACGATGGGACCAGTAAAACCATCTTTTGGTCTGATGTTCCCAATTCATCAAGCACTGTCAGATAGCCGTACACAGGTGACATGTTAGACCACATTTTGTCCAATATTGCACGTGTGACTGCCTTAATAAGTTGCTCGTATACATAATGTGTCCGTAAAAACGTGTCCTTAAATTTGTTAAAATCCCCATTTATAATGACATCACAATCTGGGCTACGTCGCAAAACTGTGTCCAGACTAGTTATCAGGTACTCTCGCTTGGAGTCATTGTCAGCACCAGGTAGATGCACGCTAAAATAATGCACGAGTATTTTCTTGGTAGTTTCTTAGGCTTCATTTTAATCCATATCACATTTCGTATTCAGCATCTTCAATATCATTTAACCAATCACACTCAGTGGTCTCGGCTACAGAACACGCCATTCCTGCGCCTCTTTTATCCATGCGGACCTTTCGACTGAAGCCTGCCAAACCGACAGATTCCGTCGGCATGTAAGTCTTGAACCAGGTTTATGTGACACACACGCAGCCCACGTTGTTAATGCGTGTCACCGCGAGACTCAGAATCGGTGGTAAGCCCCACCGTGGATTGATCGCAAGCGTCACTAAATTGTCTGCAATCACACCTGTTGTTCTGTGTTGTGGTATGCTACGGCAACGGGTGCTTATAGATCGAATATTGAGAGCCCCGTATTCCGTACATGGCATGGCCATGTTATTTCGGCCACTTACCTAGTCCCTTTTCGTATAAAGTTTGCTCTTTTGGCCCTTTTGACCACGACACCGCATTCTCATGTCGACATGTCTGGGTGACGTGATTTGTCTCACCACATTTGTTACACTAGCCAGCAATACGCACGTAGCCAGCAGTTGCACGGTCCCCGCATTAGAAGGGCGAATAGACAGCGTACCTCGGTCCTGTTTCGGTGGTCGTTTCCCAGTCGCTCTCGACGTATTGCAAAATCCATCACGAAACAATAAGTTTTGATCATTGTCAACGAACCTGGCGCCCGTGTCACTACACTTATCTCTCAGGACATTTTGAGTTCCTTAATTGTGTCATCTTGTGTCCCTGTTGTGTCGGGCAAGGCACTGCTAATCGTCAAACGGTTGATGTTCTCTGTTGCTCTGGTGATGAGGTCGCTGAAGTCTTGCTTCACTTCCTCCATATCCGAGTCTTTCATGACTGCATCGCCACACACGATAGTGAGTTCAACAGCCTCTTTGCACACTTCACTCCACTGGTCAGCTATTGGTAGGTCCTTTGGAGTAGCTCCGTTTGCCTTGTGCAAGGCCACCTGTTCGTTGTCCGCAGTGGTGACCTTATGAATGTCACGCACAATCTGGTCATCAAACATGAATATATGTATGTATTTATGTATGTGTGCGTGCGTGCATGCGTGAATGCGTATGTATGTATCTATGTATGCATGCATGTATGTATGTATGTATGTATGTATGTATGTATGTATGTATGTATGTATGTATGGATGTATGGATGTATGGATGGATGGATGGATGGATGGATGGATGGATAGATGGATGGGTGGATGGACTATATGTTTGTTATACGATTCCTCCTAGTCGCTTTCTATCTCGGGCGCCAATCTTTTAGTGGTACTTCTGCGATTGCTTATTGTGTGAAATTACGTAAAACTTATGCCGGACGCACACGATGAGCATTTCCCACCAGCATTATAGCCAACATTGTTTTGTATTCGTCTTCGTCGTTCGCACACGACTAACTTTTGTTGGTTGAGAGCGTACGACGTACTAAGTTATGATTCGGACGTCAGTTTCTGGATACGTTAGTTACGACAACGTCGCGTCAAACACAATTACGTAGCCGTCAATATTCTCGACAAAGGATCGAATGTCTAAAGCCCGGTTTTCCGATTTTCATAATGGCTGCGTCTAGGCGAAAGAAAATAATTAGGAAGGGAGGCAAAACGGTGTATTAAACAATTTCTTTCGAATTGTGCGAGGAAGATCAGACAAAGTATTATTTGTAGCGGTTCTCTTGGGCTTGTTGCTATAATATGTATACTCGAATCGTGACCATCGTCTTCTGCGAATGGACATCTAACTTCTTTTTCCCTTATCTCCGCCAGAAGGTCTTCTTCTCACCGGATCCACTCCTCGATTTTCTGCGTAATCAACTTGTAGCGCCATTTGTTATCATATAACAACTAACCCCACGTTGATTGGACGTTTCAGCAGACTTGTTGGCTACATTGTTGAGGTTTACCTCACACGGACGATTTTTGGCAAACAATGTTTTTGCTGCCAGAAAAGTCGAACTTTTACTACTAAAGAAACATTGTTTGGCAACAATGGTTTTGATTGGCGGTCACCGCAGACGGCTAACATTTGAGCATTGGAAAACGTTGTTGGAAACGTTGATTTTTTGAAAACCGCCCCCTCGTTTATGTGTATGTAGCGCCAGCAAAACATGTTAGTTATCATAATGACGAGCGATATCGCTTTTATAACTGACTTACACGGAGTAGAGATCAATGTTTCGGAAGAATTATGCATGGTTATATTAAGCATTCTGTGTTTGGTAAGTGTTTTGCACTTATAGTATTTCTACTCACTCTCTTTTGTTAGCCATTCTCTTCCCGAATGTAACCTGTTCCTGATCTATTTATTCAGCACATAGTTAATGGTGGCTGTCGAAAATAGTAATTAAATCGTGTCCGGCAATTCGCATTACATGTGTAATGAAGTTGTTAATATGACACTAATTCAATGGCTGGGTGGACGGATGGATGTACTATGTGTGTGTATTGCATGCTAACTACAAACATTCTCACCCGTGTCACGTAGAAGTGAAGAGGCGGACTACATATGTGCTTCGTCTGTCCATGAAACTACATGATGAATGTTCGGAGACGGTGGATGTTTAACTGTTACGTCACCAGAGGGCGCAGCAGTTCATCCGCCATTACATAAGTGTTCTCCATTCAGAATAAGGTTAAACTGGTATGACACAGTCTTATATTTGGCAATGAAAATGAAATAATGATAAATACTAAACATACATCTAACATACTTAGTTTCTTATATATATATATATGTGTGTGTGTGTGTTTAGTTCTTTTATATGAAAATATATAATGATATGACCTTGTGGCGTACTGCGTGCGTGTGTGTATGCGTGCGAGTGGGCGTATGCGTGCGAGTGCGTGCGTGCGTGTCACAGACGACACGGTGTAAAAATGCATTCTGTGTTGAATTGTTCAGTTTACTACAGAACATCGCGTTGTTCTATCGAAATCACTTGGACCATAATGCTGATCGTGATTGCGACATGCTGTTTCATTTTCACTGTTACGCTATAATTATGCTTCATGCGAAATGCATCCTTCCTATTTATGAAACTCGTGGCCTGAAGTCATATGCACTAAGAAAACGGTTCTCAGCATACAGCGTACATAGCGGAGGGCGAGAATCCTCGTACTGCCGTTTCGAACATTGGACAAGTCCTTTCACTTAATTTTGCTCCAGTTTATTCAGCTGCTTGCAAGAGTACCTGGTTATTTACAGTGTATAATATTATAGCGATAATACGATGAATTGATGGTAAGTCTAGTAGCTTGTCTCCTTCACCAACTCTTTTATCCAAACCGTCGGCGAATTTTTACTGAAATACCTGTGTGTCTTAGTTTACTACATTTCTTCTCGACGATAATAATTATATTTTACATTTTTTCTTTAGAATAGGCGCCCGTTTGTCTCACAATGTCGCGATGTATAGTTTTCTCACAATCTTCTCTGGCGGCCATGTATCAGCCAGCACTGGACCATATATCTGTGACGTAAACGCAGATTAGGTTAGTGGGATAAAGCAAAGATGCCACATCCGAAGCACATAAGACAATGAATTACACGACATCAGCGATACCCTTTGTGCTCCAATATAACCTGTCACCGGGTTGAGCTAAGGATATTGTGTTTGGCCTAATATCTAACCCAATACACGCCTATCTCACGCTGCAGGCGTTAGAAAGGAATCACATATAAACAATCCGGCGTTACACTAGTTATCTAATATCGACATCGTGAAGTTGATTAATACGCAGGATTTGTACTGAATTATATTTTCAGAATTAAATACCTGTCAAATGCTGCGATGAATGAACCCTTACATAACTGCGTTGATTCACATATATTAATTTATTTCCGATTGGTCAAACCTCACAAGCTATCTGTGAATCGCAAACTCTTAGATCGGTCGCACCGATATGCATTCATTTGCTGTTTTGTGTATGCAACCTAGCCATCCTTTGGGATTCGTCGAACAAAGCCATTTGATTGTTTGACAGAATCATGGCATGCTCGTTCATCTTTCGCCGTTAGTCCGCGGCAAACTGCATTAGGACTACCATAGACATAAGTCATTCTGAGACGCAGGCCTGTCGCGGTCGTGGGCCGCTTGATATTATCTTCGTGGTGTCGTTTGTATTCTGCCCACCATATGTCGCGCTAACGGCTCGTTGAACTAGCCAGCCTATTATACCCTTATACGCGACGGACATCTTCAAAGAAGCGGGTACCAGCATTTGGCCCGCCTGATATTTTACAACGAACGTTCATAAGATGAGTAATAAAGACAATCGTTCATGATTCTCACGATGTTTTACGAGGTACTTGGCCGGGTTAATGACTTCGATGAACATAAATCCGCTGGTGTTTGGCCATTTTGTTGAATATTACTTTCAACTAGGGATTTGGTATTTCGCCGACACATTACATAAGAAAGTTCATTATTAAGTAATATTTAAAATGTAATGCATCACAATTAAATGCATACAACACACACGCACGCACATATGTACGCAAGCACACACACATGCACGCACGCACGCTCACACGCGCGTGCACACACACACACAAACACACACACATGCACACGCGCGCACATACACGCGCACGCATTATGCTAGCGTGCACGCATACACGCAGCACTTACATAATTTACATATACAAATATAATGCGAATTAACAGAAGTTCACTTGTAAACACCGACAAAGGACAACTTAACATACAGCTAACTTGCGATTGAACATAGTATTAGCAGGAAAATAAAAATATGCTATATGCATGTCCGAATAAATGTGTGACACGCCGGGAGTGAGAGGAAATGGCAGACGGTTGCGATATAGATAGAGACGACTCATTGAGAGGTCAGAACACGGGTGAGAGGGAAAGAAGAAGTAGAAGACGAAGAAGGAGAAGAAACATAAATATTAGAGAAATAAAAAAGAAGTCGAAGAAGGAGAAGCGAGAACACGACGAACAAGAAAAGAGAACAAAAAGAAAGGAAAGACGAAAGAAGAGGAAGAAAAGTGTCCAGCGACTGGTCCAGCATGACCAATGTCCCGTTTTGGTTTCTCCTGACTTTGTCTCGGTGTATCTGGCAGACACCAAACGATTCATCTCCCAAAGCTGCGCTGAGTAGGCGTGTGTCTCTCTGTCTCATTATAATCAACTAAATGATTACGTTATTATGCGCCAAAGATTACCATTAGTACATTAGGATTTAGCGACCATACGGAGAGAGTTAATAGTCAGGTTTGCTATGTATTTTCGTTCATTTGTTTGGAGATTTGCAAGCCTATACATTTTTTGAAAAGTTATGATGTAGTGAATCTAAAAACCTATGTTTACATTTTAAAGATATATATGGCGGCCATCTTTGATTTTTTTAATGGTGGACACTAAAAACCAGTATTTCTCAATATCTCAGCTACTAAACCACCCAGCCTTTTGATTTTGACTAATCGAGGGGCAAGGAATCCAATAGAATCAATTACTAGTTTATAACAATTATACATGTTAAAACTGAATAATATACAGTGTATATGTAGCATAGGCATGTGTACATTGGAAACACGTATTTGCCTGCTTGGAGCAAACAGTATTCTTGGCGTCAGGGTGAACTCATAGTTGCTGATGCAGTGCTTCTGGTTAATATCTCTGCTTGACCGGGAAAGGATCATCAATATGCGACACAGGTCCTTGATTTCTCACAAATCTACTGTCTTGTCACGGACTTTGACTGGATTCTTCTTGCTGTCAGACATGTACATCTTGTTGTTTTGTTTCTTGACAGGTGCCGATTTATCCAGTTTGCCACATAATCTTCGTACAACTTCTGTCCAGTCTCGTCCATGTTCACGATCTGTGAAACGTACTCGCGTGGAATGTATGCACGAGTAATCAGGTTGAATAGCGTGCGATCTTCAACAGCGAATGGATTGCCACGACTCATTATGGCCGCGTTCATCTTGCTGATGGCATCATGCTCCCGCTTGACGTTACCACACTCGTGGATAGATCATGATGCTTACTAGCCTTGTTGTCTTTGACATTGAACTGACCCTTGAACTCGCTTGCCACGCACAACAATTCGGAAGAAGCTAGGGAGAAGCGTTGTCTTGATATTGTTGGAGATTCCGATGAGATAAGAGTGAACCTTCGTGAGATTGTTCAGATGTCACAGGCATGGTCTGTCCCAATGGAGACAAATGGGATGGCAGTCTTGATGACTGATATGTTGCCCAATTCAAGTTCATTCTCAGCATTGAGTGCGTGCATGTCAGCTATGTAACGTGGCCAGAGTTTCTTGTACTTTATTCTGTCCATAGCAAAGAACAGTTTGCTCAATTCTTCTCCAACTTCAGGATGTAGGTTTAGGTATGTGGTACGGGATACCGAAACAAAGAACATAATCGTCTCCACTCGATGCAAGTACATCGTCATGGATCTGAACATGGCATTCTCAGATCTCTGTGCCTCCTAATCCTGGAACTTCTTCACGACATCATCGTCGGCCAAGGTTTGGAGTGAATGGGTGTTGGTACGTTTCACAGATTCAGCCTTGGTGTGTTTGTGCACCTCTGTGCAGGCACCTTCAATCTCGGTTGCTGCTCCGGACACACGTCCTTCATGTGTGAGTAGTCCTTGAAAAACTTCTCCAGGGCCATCTCGTACAGTGCCACATACGAGTATATGTGGGCAGACAGGGATCGCTTGTAGTGTGCATACTTCAGGATCTGTCTGATTGTCGCAGAACCGTACACATTCGTCTATCCCATACTTTTCAATGGAGATCCTGAGGCCTCTTAGGGCAGCCATGACGACATGCAGTTCACCCAATCTGGGAAAACCGTGCCTTTCAAGTCCAGTATACCTAGTCATGCACAACAGTATTATAACAAACCAGACACATGTGCGAGATACACGCAACAATAATGGTGCTTGTGTGATGATTATAAGATGTTAATAAATGGAAATACAGGCACATACTTGTTTCCAATGTACACAAGTGTTTGTTTATACGCTATGCTACATGTACCTTATTCAGTCATATCATGTTTAAATGTTATAAACTAGTAATTTCATTATGTTTAGATGCATTTTAATTGATCTTATTGGATTCCTGGCCCCTCAAGATGTAGGTTAGCCACCAAAATCAAAAGGCTGGGTGGTTTATCAGCTGATATATTGAGAAATACAGGTTTTCAGGGTACACTGTTTAAAGAATCC
>OZ023206.1:72507276-72508825 GCA_963995525.1 Escarpia spicata
GTCACGAAAACCACTTACGTCTACGTGTCTACGTTTGAAATATAACACACATAGATACGTTTTATTATGTATTATAAGATTTTGTTGGCGTTAAATCTTTAACGTGGATATTGAATACAAGGAATGTAGATGCAAAATAGCGACGACAACATATGTCGATAAAATAGTTGTACCAGACGGTACAACATAAATGCGATTAAATAATACAAGAAAACTATTCTTATGATGGAAAATTGTCTCCGCAGCATCAGTGGTCTGTTCCGAAATGTCTAACTTAGCACAACTGCGATTTATCACGGGAAAGTACTGACAATCCCACGAAAGAGTCGACGATAATGTAAGTTGTGGTAATGATTATAATGACGGTGATCACTAACATTGTGGGCGATAATATGTGTCGTCGCGAGACGTCGACGATAACAACCGATATTTTGCGACTCTGATTAGAAGACAGGTTGATTTGATGAGCAAGATCGGAGTGAACGAACCGAATCGAGGGATCGGTGCTGCAACACCGGTGTTCTCTAGAAGGCCGTCGTGTTATGTACATCACCACTTCACGGCCGAGATAATGAACTAATGGACGGGAACGTGCTAGCAGCATCCTGTATTGATCCGAGACCAGCCACGGCAGATCAGTGGAGGACTCTTAAGAAGCCGCGTGACAACGATTTCGTCTCATTCTCCACTCGGCTGCCCTATCTGGGTTGTTCGCTCCGGGCGTGTTTTGGTGAGGTATCTTCGTGGTACGACCGCGCAAGTAGAACCGTCAAACGAGTCATGCAGGTGAGGGTTTATGTAGACAATCGATGTCCACTCGTGGACTCAGTATTCTGGAGGTGTGGGGTTTGTCTGTCCACCCTCAGCATTCCGTGTATAGCTGGAGCTAATCGTGGTTGTGCCTATGTGGCTGCACCAAGAAAGAGCTGTATAATGTAGAGTTTTTTTTTAAATAGTTTACGGTTGTGTGACATTGTTTAACAGACGCACTTGACGTTTTAATAATAAGTCTTTCTTAATGTATAGGCTGCTGTACCTACGAACTCCTTATCATTTCCTACAAGGTACTTGTAATTAACAATGTAACTAACCTTTACATATAATTTAATTTATTTATACTTTATGTCTAATTCAATGCTTTATCAACTATTTTAATTGTTTTTTTTTGTACAGTTCAGCATACTGTACTGGTCATTATTATAGCGAGCAGTTTTATATTGCAACGGTTTTGCAAAAAACATTGTAATGATAATCCGATGATATCAAAAAGGCTGTGCAATTTTGACTACAGTGAGGCCTGTAGTGGAATCATTTACTTACCAGACGTATACGTGATGTGTGTGTGTGTGCGCGCGCGCGTGTGCGCGTGTGTGCGCGTGTGCGCGTGTGCGTGTGAGTGTGCGCTTACGTTTTTGCCTGTGCGCGTACGCGTGCGTTCGTGTGTAAGAGCGAGAGGACAGGCGCATTCATCAGCATGTGTAAGAACAATTGTCGTACGTTATACACATTTAAGTAGATTTAGCAAGATTGCCCCCCAATGCAACAAGCT
>OZ023206.1:72509025-72539881 GCA_963995525.1 Escarpia spicata
GGTGGAGATTCTCCACTAGTGCACCGCACTTGCTCCAGGAAGTAATAACATTCTGGTGTTTAAACAATACTTTACAAGGTTGACACCCATAGTAGAAACTCCCTAATGTCGTGTAGGCAAGGAAGCTTTTGGCTTATCGGTATTCCAACATTTGTAGTATGAATATGTACCAAACGGCAGTAGGGAAATTCGAACCAGGAATATCTTGTTTGAGAATTCGAGGCTCTAGCCACTACACAACACGGGGCCTATACATGTTCTCGGCTACTCGATATGTATGAGCAGTATGACGTAGAGAATCACGTAAGACGTGGCCTAGTTTATGACGTTAATTCACCAGGTTGTTCCGCCTTAGAATCTTTATTTTGTAAACAGTTTCTGCTTCCATTGGCATACCGTGTGATATGATCTCCTGTGGACAGTCTCTTTAAGCAACACGTTTGGATTTTGTCAAACAACCCCGTTGGTCCGATATTACCTACACACATAAACGTCTATACATATCAGTTCAGCCCGGGACGGTGATTACAGAGCTGTTCACTGTAAGCGGGTTTGCTTACAAATGACGTCATGAGTTCCTACACCGAGCGCCTATTAGTGCGGCAGCCAAAGTGGGATTGTTGGCCCAACCTTGCACTAAAGGTCCCACGATGGGTTTTTCCTGATTTTGTATCTTCCGACTATGGAGAATCAGAATACAAAGGGTGACAAGGTGACACGTTTTGCAGAAATAGCTGGTTTATATGGCAACCCTATCTCAATTTTGGGCATAAATGAGAAACACGAATATATGCATATATTAGCAACTATGACAGATGCTATATTCACTGATGTGTCCATTTCTATGTTTTTTGATGTGATGAATCCACTAGACACACTATATTGATGATCTATGGTCAATGTCATATGTAAATGTCAAGGTCACACCAAAAATATACACCAGTTTCATGAAATGTTATGACACGAAGCATAATATGCCAGCATTTGCATACACAAAATACACGCACGCACACACACACGCACGCGCGCGCACACACACAGCAAAATTATATTAAAAATATATTATAACAAAACCAACGTGACCAACTTTTTTTTATCGGGCGTTAACTACGTGTAATACTATTAGTGCGTGTTGAATGTATTAAAATTATGTTAATTAATAAACTATCAATTGTATCTACTTATTTAATCCTAACAACTCGCACACATATTCCGTTGCTCATTCCCAGGTTTTTAATTTATAAGTCCACCATCACTGCTAACCTGCGCAGTGAATACACGGTGGACGAGGTACGTGTAAGGTATCTTAGAATTTTATTGACATGAAGCCATCTGATCCAGACACCATGGTAACAGCTATGCTGGAGATAGAAAGGTTTGTGAAGTCAGTCAGACAACACATCGTGGTGTTCACCTGTGACCAGTAACTTTACAAAGTTGCAGTGAACTTTACATGGGCATACCCAGAACTATTCAACAATTTCACTCTACGCTTGGGGGGCATGCACTTCATAATGAACTTTACTGGATGTATTGGAGCCCTGATGGCAGACACTGGGCTGTCTGATGTCATGGAATGTGCTTTTGGGGGGTTGCCCACATGCTGACAGGCAAGCGGTTTCCACAGAACTTTCGAGCACTGAGAATGGTGATGGAGGGACATTTTCATAGCATGGTGCAGCAAGTTGACGAACCAAGTAGAAAACAGAGCTAACCAAAGCAGAACCACGAAACTCCAGGTAGATATGCTGATCAAACCAGTTCTACTAATGATGCTGTTTTGTCGAGCTGAGAAGGAAGCAGACTGGGCACTTCATCTGCTTGCTGTGGAGTGTATGATGTCCTACTTATTTGCTGCTCGTCTCCCAAATTGTGCTTAATATGGCCGTTATTATCTGCGCTCAGTTGCGGCGATGCCAACAGACATCTTCATAAGGTCCATGAATGGAGATCATGTTATCCAGCACACTCCAGGCATATGTAATGGCATGTGGACGGACATGATGATCGAAACAACTTTCGTGCGGTGTGGAAAGGGACCCAATGGTGTAATTGGTATTACGTTGAAACCAAACACCATGAAGACGTGGGTCCTCTGTCATCACACTTGCAGTGTCCTAGTTAAAGACACTTCTGACATGACCTACCAGAAGAAATCTCACCAACATCTTCACAAAGAGGAAATGAAAGCTCGGCTGACATCAGATGATAAAGACAGATCGAAAATGAAACAGAAATTGCAAGAATCAATTGATCCACTTGATCCACCCACTCACCCAAATGGATAACCTTATCCACATTGTGAGTGGTAGAATAGCTACTGAACCTGCGGTGAATGTACATGAAGCTGTGTCAGTAGGTCAGATGATCAACCAATATGAAATCAGTTGGCCTCTCCGGTTCCACGATACTCTTCCCAAACAAGTGCATACCATGGCAGCCACGAAACGAAACATCAAAGTAGGTTCCACAAAGGTATACGACACTAATCTGATTGATTCGCGCATCATTGTTCTGCAGGTTTCTGTCAGAGACATGGACTTGAGAAGGCTCTGAAGTACGAGTTGGCCTCGATGCCTACATTAATGTTCACCAACGCTGGTGAAATGAGATTAGCAACACACAAGTCAACACTAAAGAACAAGCTCAAAGTTGACGTGCCAGCAAGAACTGCATCCAAAGCTACCAGTGTAATAATCGATGGATCAGCCATACTGTGTGTAGTTCATTGGCCAACACAAGGTACAGTGCAAACATTTATTGACAACTGTGTTGCATATGTGGCAAGAAAGATGAAGAACTCTGATGTGTATTTGGTGTTTGACCGATACGTCGACTACAGTATCAAAGGTGTCACCCGTATAACAAGAGTGAAAGAAGCAAGCAGACACCACCAACTCTCACGCTCGATGCTACTCCCATCACAGAAAGTTGTGTTAAGTGTGACATATAACAAAGTACAACTGATCGATCTAATCGTTGAGACTCCAAGTGATCAGGGAAAGCAGTTAAAGACGACGCGCCACAAACTTGTGGTAACAGGAAGTGATCCGGTCCCTGTAGAAATCATCCACGGCATAATGATTGACCGGGAAGACACGAGAAACACCATGGAAGAGGCTGATGTCATCATCATCCACCAGTTGATGTTCATTGTGGAAGCTGATGCTATGAACTGTAATAGCAATGTAATTTCGGATGATACTGACGTGTTCGAACTGTTAATCCACTTCTACCAACAACGACAACACCTGTAACGATGGAAGCCACATCCACAGACAGGAAATGCAATGACATCCAAGCAAGTGCGCACATGCACAGAAACATTGTTGGACAACTACTAGCAGCTCACGCAGTACTGTGGCATTGGAAAGGCTAAAACAATGAAAGTCCTTCAATCGGGCTATCAACTTTCGGAACTGTGCGAGCCTACAGCTCAAATTGCAGATGTATTCCAACAATCTATAACATTCATAGCTGGTTGCTATGGATTTGCTGAAGCCACAACTATGACCTATGTGAGCTACAAGATGTGGAAATTGAAAACTGCAAGGGCAAATATTATCTCGGCTCCAAAGCTGATGTATCTGCCTCCCACCAATTAGGCCTTTCGACTAAATGTGATGAGAGCTCACTTGCAAACCTGCATCTGGAAGCATGCTACCTCTAGTCCACCTGACGTAGATCCTCTCCAATATGGATGGACAGCAGATGCAGTAAAACGCAACTTTGCGAACAGTAATGCTATCAAGCGACGCCGCTGCCGCTCCAGAAGACATTTTGAAATTCATTAAGTGTAATTGAAAACTTAATCAAATCAAGTGTACTTGCAACAACTGTAGACCATCTAGATGCTCATGTTCATTGGCAATGTTGCCATGTTCACTGTTCTGCCAATGTGAAGGTGGAGTGGACTACTGCATTGAACACACAATGGTAGTACAAGGTGCATTTGACAAGGAAGATGAAAATGCAGAATCATAAACAACAAGGTAAGTTGACTGAACAAATTATTACATTCCACAATATCGCAAGGTATATATTAGCGTTGTTTTGGCGGGACCTTGACATTTTGGTATGACCTTGGCCTTAGATCATCATTCTAGCGTGTCCAATGGATTCATCACATCGAAAAACATAGAAATGGACACATCAGTGAATATAACATCTGTCATAGTTGCTAATATATGCATATATTCGTGTTTCTCATTTATGCTTAAAAGTGAGGTAGGGTTGCCATGGAAACCAGCCATTTCTGCAAAATGAATAAAAAATAAAATAATTGTGGGACCTTTAGTGCATGGTTACCTCCAACTTAATCTGGACTATATTGGTAGAGCGCTCACGCGGAAGTGATATTGAATGTGGAAATAGAAGACAACCCAAGCGTAATGCGAGACGCTATCCGAGTAAAAGGAGACACCGAGTAAAGAACACCACGAATTATACGCGAACTCGTCAACACGCAAGACGCCTTGGTGTGGGTCCCATCCCACTGCCATCTAGTGGTAGCACGCAACGTTTACAATGTATATTAGTGCGCCAGCTTTGGTACAGAGTACGGTTGTATCACTTTCCTAATATAATAGCTGGAATTACACTAGGATAGACAATAACGACATCAATATGTTGATACGTAGAACACGTACCACATATCAAACTATTTCTGTCAAAGAAAGGCATCAACTGTATTTCACTTCACTATTATTCGTTATACAAAGATTATTGATTGTACGGGGGCTGAGGCTCCTTGACTCAAGGGGGTGCAATTGGAGATATTTTGTGAGCCGCACCCCCCCCCCGAATATTCACCACTTTCCGACGCCAATGCAATCAATAATCTTTTATATATACTAGACCTTGAGGATCCCCGAATAAAAAGTCACCTTGACGCTTTTCAAAAACCTCCAATTGCACTTCCTTAGGCTCCTCAAAAACCCGTCTTCACACTCTCCAAAAGCCTCCAATTTCACCCCAAAATGCACCCTTTCCCTATATATTGGGGGGGGGGGCTAATCCTATATTCAGCTACCACCAATAATATTGGGAGGCTCAGCCCCCCACCCAAGCTCACCGACGTTCCGGTGACTATGGCTTGTTGTACTCTTTGTAATATAGCTAAGTTTGCTATGGTGGCCCTAACGCTAAGGGACAATCGTGTTTCGGTGTCACGCTATATGAAAGTCAAAGACAAAAAAAACAGGGATTCCCACTTGCATTGTCCTACGCAGCGCAGGCACATCTACAACAGTAAAAACGGACATTGTGCAAAAACTGTCACCATTCAATTCAGGTATGATTACAACTATGGTGTCGTCTCAAATCTAAAAAAAAATGTAAAACGTATGCGGGCAAACCATAACCAGAAACCAAAAGCAGTATCTGTGCCCATAAGGCTTACATTTCCGACAATCCTCTCCATGTGTCTTGCCGGAACAATTCTGTCATAATATACTGTAGGTTTCCTAATATCAGCCGGTATCTTTTTATGGTTCTTGTTCGTGATCAGTTTCAATATCTGTTTTTCGGCTAACGTTTGTCTCTCTCCTTTGTACGTCCGTTGTCGTTGGTCGTAGGTCCTGCAGAAATGGGTAGAAAGCAGAAACCGAGACCTTTCATTTTATTGACGAAAGTCTCACGACAAGAAACATTTCCTAATAGGTAGGGCAGAATTGGATATTAGACGCACATTCGTTCATGAACGACGAGCACAATACATCTTTGATTACCAAGTAGTGACGGTCACCTATTGACACCTATTACTTGTTATCTTTGATTACCAAGTAGTGACGGTCACCTACTGAAACATATTACTTGTTATCTTTGATTACCAAGTAGTGGTGGTCACCTACTGAAACATATTACTTGTTATCTTCGAACTGCAACAACAACAACAGCATAATCAAATTGAACTCAGATTATTGCAGTAGCCTTTGGCAATGCCCAGAAACACTGGTCGCAAACATGGTCATCTGTACTGACGTCTCTGTATAGTGCGAGTCTCATTGGAGACCTCTCCAGTTACGCTGTTACCGTGATACAGGTCAATACCCTATGTTCTTGAAATCAACATCACAACTGCACACAATGTTGTATAATGTCAAAATATCTTGACAATAAATCTGTAACGGATTCCGCTCAAACTACTATTAGAAATTACAGCAACAAATCAGCATACCACGTGCAACAGTTTTCAACTTGTCATTAGAAGAGGGAGTGGTTCCTTTAAAATGGAAAGAAGCAAACATTATACCATTATGTAAAACAGGTTCCAGAAACAATTCAGAGAACTACAGGCCAGTGAGTTTAACGTCAGTGATTTGTAAATTATTAGAAAGACTAATTAAAGATCACATGGTGGATTTTCTTGTTAAACATAACTTATTAAACCCATCTCAACATGGGTTTCTAAAAGCGAGGTCATGCTTAACAAATATGTTATATTTTTTGGAAGATGTCACTAAGTGGGTAGACGAGGGATCACCACTAGATTGAATGAACTACTTAGATTTTCAGAAAACGTTCGACAAAGTGCCACATCAAAGGTTACTGCTTAAACTAAAGGCTCATGGCATAGGAAATGGTTTAATTAATTAGATAGAAAAATGGCTAATTGACAGAAGACAACGGGTAGTAGTTGATGGGGAGGCTTCAAACTGGAAATCAGTTTTGAGTGGGGTACCACAGGGGTCAGTACTGGGACCTATATTATTCTTAATATATATCAATAATTTGGACGATGATATACAAGCACGTTTTTGAAATTTGCGGATGATACAAGATTGTTTAGAAGGATTAAACGTGATGGAGATAGACAACATTTACAAGATGATCTTGACAATCAAAGTACTACTGTAAAAGAAAAGGACTTAGGGTTAACCTTTATTGTTGATATGAAGGTTTCTGAGCAGTGCGGTATTGCCGCTTCAAAGGGAAATCAAATCCTTGGGTTAATTAGGCGAAACATAACGTATAAGGAAAAGAGCTAATGATACCGCTGTACAAAACAATAGTTAGGCCTCATTCAGATTATTGTATTCAAGCGTGGAGGCCATATCGCAGGAAGGACATAGATATGCTAGAAAGAATGCAGAGGAGTGCAACTAAAATTATACCAACACTGAGGGATCTTAGTTACGAAATACGCCTAATGATGTGGTTTAACAACACTAGAGACCAGGAGATTGAGAGGAGACCAGATAGAAGTGTTTAAAATATTGAATGGTTATGAAAATATTGAAAGAAATATTTTGTCTCAGTTAAGAATGATGCAAGGACCAGAGGACATGAAGTTACATTAGCAAAGGAGCAGTGTAGATTATATATAAGAAAGTTCTGATTCTCACAAAGGACTGTAAATGAATGGAAGAGATTATCTCGTAATTGTGTTGTTAGCTTGAATATGTTTAAAAATAAAATTGACACATACTTTAAAAGGCCGGGATACACGTAGATAAAAAGTATTGGACTCTCGATAAGCCAAAAGGCTTCCTTGTCCACCTGCCATCTAGAGTTAATTTTCTGGATGGAAATCTGGTTAAATCTTGTTAAACATAACTTAAGATGTATGGAACACTGTGGAATGTTATTGAGCTAGGGACATTCGCACATTAGGCGCTTTAGGGGATATCACTTTACGTCAGATCACCCCCATGTTCACTGTTTCGTTTAAATGTCTGCTGTCACTAGTTTGGTTCTTTCCCATAACGTGGTGTTGGAGATCTCGTTTCACCATGTTATAGGTATGATTCTACACAATCAGTGTTGACGCATATCTATATTATTTTCTCTTTAAACCTGTTTCATCTTCATTGTGACATAGTTGTAATATGAACGATTAGGGTGGATTGGTTGCCAGCCTGAGGATTAATTCATATTCCTCCTGGTTTGGAGAGAGCACCGAGCTATTAAATTATTTCGCCTGATTTTGACGGTAATTGATTGGCTGCAAAATAGTAGTTGTAGTCTATTATATTTGTATGGAATGTCACACATATGAAATAATTCCATCTGATGCACCCTTCCTTTATAACACACACACACACACACACACACACACACACACACACACACACACACACACACACACACACACACACACACACACACACACACACACACACACACACACACACACACACACACACACACACACACACACACACACACACACACACACACACACACACACACACACACACACACACACACACATACACACACACACACACACACACACACACGCACAACACACACACACACACACACAGACATGTGTAATAATTTTAGCCAATTCAAAGTAGGAGACTATGTTTTATATCATAGTCGCACTTGGCTGTCATTCGGTTTAAACAATTCCAAAGTCCGACTGTCATTGTGTCCGCGATGACGGAAGCAACTACTTCGTCGTTATCACATGCACTAGTTTCTTAGCGATGACCTCGCCATGACGTAAACAGATAGTTCCTTCGCGATCGCACTCATCTGATTATGACATCATGACTGCGCTCGTGCATTCGTTACAGCATATTGTGCATATATGCGTACTGATGTGTTAATGAAATCAGCGCCGGATTTAGGACTGTATGGATCCCTCGACAGTAATTGGCCGCGCATCGTATCATAATAGCTCCAATTTCTCCCTATCTTCTACGCTAGGGACTCCATTGCAAAATAAGATTATTTTTGCATTTAGAACATCAATTTGCATCATATTTAAGCACTGAAGTTACGTCTGAACATTTCGTTGCCCAAAAATTACGCAAAAAGCGTTCTGGGGAGGCCGTCATAAAAATTATATTGTAGAAGTCCCTGGGCAACTGTCCCGTCTTCTCTGCCCTAAATCCAGTAAAACAACTGCTTTTGATTTATAAATTGGAGAGCGATACGACGTTCACAGAACGTGAATCAATATGTAAGGTTATACTGCATATGTGTACGGTTTGATCGACCAGATGCCGTAATGACACGTTCATCGCACAACTCTACCTGCCTCACTAGCCTCGGGCGGCAACTGTGTCGTCATTCATGTCAGCTCGCTGTTGCATTAATAAATCACGAACTAACTTCTCTTGAGCGGACTCGAGAACACACATAGCAAGTCACTCCCTGGTGCCAAGCGAACTCGGTCCATCGTTACGGTTTGGCAGTCGACATTGATTTAGTTTCACCTGAAACCAGGTACCAAGCGCTTAATAGTCGCTGGCAATCAGGTCACGCAGATAGTCTCGTTGTCGTGATTTCTGTGGCCTGTGTTTACGACATTGGCGCGGGCGGGATGCATATGCAGTGACAATGGGACATCATCGCTGGACATCGATTTGACCCGGGTCTGGATCCGACCTGTCCAGTGCTTACTGTACATTGCCGGCTGTGCGTGTGGAGGGGATGCGTTATTCACTCGATGCGGTAATGACGCGTGTGTCGTTATGGTTACCTCTTCGAAATGTCACGTGATGACGTATAAATGTGTTGTTGAACAAGAAACTATGTCCTTGTTATTGATATATATTGATGTGTATCACTGTGCCTCTCCCTGTCACACACAGCGAGTATACAAACCAAATAAAGTATGCATTTTTATACTGCGACATTTTGTCGTTTTAATTGCATTTATTGTTCGCTTACCTCAAAAAGCTAACTTTGATAAATAACCTACACAATGCATGTATGGTTATAATTAGAATCATACGAACTGACCAAAGTCAGTTATACAATTGAACTGCGATGATAACATTCTTAAATATTAATTGTGTATTCCAGCATTAATTTCGTGCATATAAGACCCATAGGTAATTTGCTCGAATCGCTCCGGTGAGTAGCGAAAAGTCTTCATATAAAAGTATTTTGTCAATACTCATTTGAAAATTATGCATATTTACCTCTCAATTCAAAAACTAGTTTTCGACTTGTTTGTATATTTCGACCACTTCGCGCGGCCATCATCAGCAGGATGATGTTACGGGTGTGTCAGATGACCACTGTCATGTGACTCAAGCTGGAGAAGTACTGGTGGGAGCTCCTCCAAAAAGATCGAAAACAAGTTTCTTGAGAGGTAAATATGTCTAATTAAAAAAACCAAGAAACTGGATCATCAATCCATTCAAAGAACAATTGAAGATGCTGAATCGCGTCTCTTGAAACCGATACTGATAGTCCGGTTTTAGTGCAATGTAACTGCTACATTGTATGGTGGTGTTAAAGAAGCATCTGACGATGATGGTGTTGATAACGATCATCATTGTCGTCATTGTCATTGTTATCGGCGTCGTAATCATCACTGTCGTGACTATGATGATGATTAGATTCATCATCGCCATTTTAACATCACAGTCATCACCGTTGTGTTTGACGACATCACAGGAAGGTCATCCACTGTCGGTTGTAAATGTGTACTTTATTACGCCACTCAGCTCTGCTGTCGTTTTATGCGCATCGCACGAAGAATAAAACACCAACGCTTTGTGCTGGATACGTCAAATACAGAACGGAATATAAAAAGAAAGACGACTTTAGGGGGCGGCGCGTCGACATAAAGTCACAGTCAGGTTTGTTATCTGGTGATGTGAAGAAAAAAACTGAGATACATCGCTCAAAGCAAACTTTATGTCATCCGGTAATCAGTTTGTAATGGCAACGCATTTCAGCCGCATGCGCGTGGGGGTCAGCGCAGTTGTAAAACGGAGCGAAACGGACGCCCGATGGAAGATTTATGAGTACGTTACACAGAACCGCTTCGTCTGACAAAAATATAAGACTTGCACTCGCGCTGAACCCAAAGATACACCACTTAGGCAGGCAACTGTAGAGAGAAACACACTCGTGTTTTAATGCACGCACGCACGCCCGTACGCACGCACGCACGCACGCACGCACACACACACACACACACACACACATATATGTACAACACTCACATGCACGCACATACACGCACGCGCGCACGGGCACACACACACACACACACACACACACACACACACACACGCACACGCACACACGTAGAGTCAATAAGTATTTAAACAATTAATGATGATATGTCAGAACAACACGTAGACAGAAAATAAATTAAAAGAGGACGAAGAGGAAGAAACGAAAGACAAAGGAGAAATATATGGGTGAGAAGGATAGGAGGAGCACCCGAGGACAAGGGTGAGGATACAGGGGAAGAGTTGTAAGTTGTAGTTATAAAAATAAGATGTGAAGTAGAATGAATGGAAAGGCATCGTTTGTTCTAAAAACATTCCGTATTTTACCAGTAATTCATAGTATCTTGCGTTCCCTTTTGTCGTTTCACTGGTGCAGCTTTATGTCATCGTCGTGTCGCGTGATAATGCCAACCTCGTGATGGATAGGCTCATAATTACGTTCATAAAGATCTGGCACACGCCTGTTATAAAGCCACTCGTGTGAAGTTTAGCTTGCCATTTGTTCATTAAACTAATTAAGAACCTCCCCGGCTAGTGGTTAACTCTGAGAGTAAATGCCTGTATGCTTCAGTGCGACCAGGTAAACTTCAACGTATTATGTGTCTTGTCTATATTAAAATTCCTTCCCCTTGGAATTTCGACATTGCGTTGAGCGTGTAGCACAACATATGCTAAGTATTTTGTAGGTGGTGGGGTTAGATGGGAGGGTGGAGAAGATGTAGTCGTCACCACGTGTAGCGGGGAAATAAATAGCTACAGTGGCGCCATCTAACTAGTGAAACATGTGTTAATGCACATTTATGGTAATAGCAAGTTATGGTCGTATACATCGCAAATGCACCACTACGTATTGAAGGCAGAGGTATTTGTGTGTATGTGGTTTGAACCAATGCCAAAGGAATAACGTTTTTGGAACTTTGCGAACTTAATGGCGATATTCAAGTGATTTAGTTATTCATTTGGACCACACTGTATCATATTGTAAACGTTCATTAATTTTTGTTCTAGGCGTTAGACATTTTTGATGTTGTTGATTTGTTAACTTTCCATCACAACGAAAAAGCGAATAACATAGCTAACGCTTAGCAGTTATCTGCTTATTAATATACACATTATGGGGTTGACATCCTGTTGTCAAAACACTACACGGGTAATGCCACAGGGACATGGATGTCCTGCGTTTTTTTCTAATGTACATATGGATTTACACCCCTATTATACATAGGAATGTACAACATTGACGTACACCAAGATGTACACCCGTAATGTACACCATAATGTACTCCTCTAATATATACCATGATGTACTCCCCGAATGTACACAATGATGTACACCACTAATGTATACCATGATGTACTCTCCTAATGTACACCATGATGTACACCTCTAATGTATACAATGATGTACTCTCCTAATGTACACCATGATGTGTACTTCTAATGTATACCATGATGTACTATCCTAATGTACACCATGATGTACACCTCTAATGTACACCATGATGTACACCTCTAATGTACACCAGTATGTACACCTGCAATGTACACCATGATGTATACTTCTAATGTACACCGGTATGTACACCTCCAGTGTACACCAGGATGTACATCCCTAATGTACACCTGAATGCACATCCTTAATGTACACCATAATGTACACCCATATAATATACACCAAGTAACACCGATAACATCTAGGCTGCGCTCTATGATACGCCTCAACGTAGTATTTGCCATATCAATACGGAGTGTTTTGTAAGGAATACCGCCGCGTTCTATTTTAATGTGGATTTGCTTCATTTGGAAAAATCGTTGTAGATTCGTGTTTGTAAGACAATTAAAACAATTTAATGATTAATTTACAGCAACTTACCGAAGAGAACATAATGTTGATGCAGGTTCACGACAAAACCTGGCATCTTTGGTTTGATGAGATACAGATAAATTCTGGCTAAATCTAGCGGATTTTGTTAAGTACATTTCGTACATTCTATCGAAAAAGGAACGATAGCTACATAATGTTTTAAACACAACACAACGCAACACATTAAACGGATAAAAAAACAGTTAATAGGGATTTTTACCCAAACAATTTTGAAGGCCTGCGCTCTTCAAACATATTGACGGACATCATTAAATCAGCTTTAGTTCGCACTAGCGTTGTCTCTATTTCGTACATGTAACAACGCTATGAAGCCACAGCGGCCACCATTTCTAATGTTTGCAGTAGCAACAGTTATGCTCTGCCAATCGTGTATGATATTCAATCACTCTCAGGCTACACGTGCATAACTGTCTTCCGACGCTTTGAGATGACCACAGTCCTTTATTACAGGTAGTGGTATGATACGTGAAAGGTTACCGCGTTATTGAAAGTAGGGCCTTATTTTTCATTATCATTACCATTTGGTCTCATGTGATGTGAATTGTTACAACACTTGCGGTGATTTTGACTATAAATTGATCAGGGGAATGGTCCAGACATAAACACACACTCGCGGGCGCAGGGGCGCGCGCGCACGCACGCACGCACGCACACACGCACACACGCACACACACACACACACACACACACATTAATTATCGAGCCCCGACTTTCGGACGTCGACAACCCAAAGTGGCACACGTTGATTAGATTCTGGACAGTTAACCTGTTAATAAGAAACCATTCTAGGAACCGCGGAATGTCGTTACCATATATGTAGTAAAATTAACGTTGTCAAGCCGTCTTCGTGGAATTGTAGTAGTGTGTAATATTGTACGAGCTGTAATGTTAAATATTCCTGTGTCACTCCGCTAGTCCGAGTATGAATGAATGAACATTCGCAAGAAAAATCGCCATTAATTTTTTTGATGGTCGAAATATGATGTCATCCACACCACGCGTTGACCGCTGGAACCGGTTGTGTTCCCATGAATGTCCATTGTGATGTCATGGTTGATCATATCGTAGGCACTGCTCGGTTTGTGTAGCAGAAAGAATAGTACACACTTATCTCGGTCGCCAATGCGGAGCAAGATCGCGTTCCAACAATGCCAAAAGTGATGTTTCAGTACATCAAGAAGAAGACGCTGGTCTTGATGGCTTCTCTATTTGAGAATTTCATTGTGCCTTGCAACGTTAGAACGTCCGTGGTTCATCGTCAAACTGTGGTTTCTTTACATTTGGTGTGATGGTGGAATATCAGCATTCATTTCCCTTTTGTTGAAGATGCCAGTATGGCCGGTCACGTATCTGATTAACAGCGCAGGTGGTGCGTTTATATGTATTGAGCATGACGTTCGTAAAGTCGAAGTCATAGTTTGGATGCTGTAACTGGACGATCTGATCCACGAAGAGGAAAGGATACGACGACGACGACGCAATTTATGTGTATCTGCTGTCGATTGATGAAGACAACCAGATGGTTCTTGTGAGTGTAATTTTCCCCATTGCTTCTCAAGTTACCTAATGTTCGCTTTGGCAACAGTTATTGACACCAGGTGTGATTGTATATTGTATGTTATACAAGTTGTTTATGAGCAGATGTGTGTGTGTGTGTTTGTGTGTGTGCGTGCGTGTGCGTGTGCGTGTGCGTGTGCGTGTGCGTGTGCGTGTGTGTGTGTGTAGTGTGTGTGTGTAGTGTGTGGTGTGTGTGTTTGTGTGTGCGGGCGTGCGTGCGTGTGTGTGTGGTGTGTGTGTTTGTGTGTGCGTGCGTGCGTGCGTGCGTGCGTGCGTGTGTGTGTGTGTTGACATGTCGGTGTGCTGTCGTTCGAAGAGTGCATCGTTTGATCCAGTTAAACCGCATTTACTCAGCAGTACTCACATTACTCAACCTGCAGTGATAGAATTCCACCGACGGCATTACTGCAACAGGCAATACATTCTGTCGTGGATTGTGGAGTGATTGAATGCTTGCGTTTACCGTATAATCCCCGTCTTCTCGCTCGTCTGTTATTCCGCCCACTCATTCCTCTCCGACTTATCCTTCTCCTATTCCTCCTAGTCATCATTTCGCCACTCTTTCTATCTTCATCTTCTACCGTCTCTTCATGCTGTTTATTGATAGTAGTCGAAGCTTTGTTTTAACCATGTCGTGTGTATAGCGTGATTTTCAAAGTGCCATCTTAAACATACTCCTTGATTCACAGCTATGTAGTTTTACATAACATAAAAATACAATTCAAAATTGTTATATTGAACAAATATAAATTAATAAATATACAAAGGAACAAACATACAAATACATATATAACATGTCATTTCAAATCTTAAAGCAATTCTAGAAAGAAAGAAGAACAAAATGAAGAAAACAAAATAATTTTACCGATAAAATATCAACGTTTTGGCAGTCATAAATTTGAAAATGATCTAGAATCTAGTTTATATACATCTTTCCTTACACGTATTAAAGACATTGTTTCGGAGCGTTCTACGAAGTGGGAGTATCGTCGCATGACCATTCCTGCTGTTCTACCTAAGCGTTATCATCTCATGACTATTCATGTTATTCTAAATACTCCTTACCACCTCATGAATAGTCTTGCTATTCTAACTACTCCTTATCATCTCATGAGTATTCATGATATTTTAATTACTCCTTATAATCTCATGAATATTCATGCTAATTCTAACTACACCTTATCATCTCATGAGTATTCATGCTATTCTAACTACTCCTTATCATCTCATGAATATTCATGCTATTCTAACAACTCCTTATCATTCCATGACTATTCATGATATTTTAATTATTCCTTATCATATCATGAATATTCATGATATTCTAACTACTCCTTATCATCTCATGACTATTCCTGCTGTTCTAACAACTCCTTATCATGTCATGACTATTCATGATATTCTAACTACTCCTTATCATCTCATGACTATTCCTACTGTTCGATCTACGCCTCACCGCCTACTTGTTGTCTAAACAGTTCCACATAATAGTATTGATAATTAATCAGGGAACTGATTCCTCTGCTATTACTGAACGTTCTTCGGGATAGTTCGTTTTCAGATCAAAAACTTTCATTGTTTCATATCCAAAGTGTATTTTTACCTGGTAGAGGCTTTCTTCTAACGTCTCACATGGGCTTCTTCAGTACCGATGACGCTAAATTACGTCAGTTCGTAATTGTCCAAAGACTAAGGCGTCATCGGTACTGAAGAAGTCATCTTGAGACGTTAGACGAAAGCCTCAAACAGGTAAAAATACACTTTGGATATGAACAAATTTAAGTTTTTGATCTGATTTGTCTGCTGTTCCATATGACTTTGGTGTTCCCACTAGCATTCTTGCATGGACGGCTGCTGCGAGTTTGTGTTGAAACACTCGCAACTGCGATAGTTTAAGACCACTCGTGCTTATCGCGATTCCCGTGGTTTTGTAAAAAAAATTCTTAGTTTGTTGATTTGTCTGCGATAACATTAACAATTGTTAAAGGTAAAGTTGACGAAGATTAAAGCGAAATTTTGATAATTTAATTTGCAATATTGTCGGGCTTACCGCCACCGAATGCGCTGTTGATGCAATTAGTTAAGATCAGCAAAATGTCATGTCGGCGATTTGACAAGATTCACTTTTATCTAGGCGACCATCAAAAGTAACATGTTCCAGAAGGCACGTGGACAAAGAAGCCGTCGTGGAGCTCTTCGTAATTAGTAGTAGCCCCGGCGGGCAGGGCTATTATCACAGAAAGCCAATCTACTTAGTGGCGATCATGGTGTTGACGCAAGTGCTTGGGAAGATAACAGTCAACAAGCCGCAGGAATCTTGTCCGGCAATCATTAGAATATGTGACGTAGCACACGAAAACGTCCTACGACGTAAGGGATTTGATTAGGTACAATGTCGAAAATTATGTAGTCACATGTCGCCAATAAGTAGGTGGTTTTCTTTGAACATCGCCGCCGCTCTAGTAGTGGTCACTGATAACTACTACGCTGCTATGTAACTATTACGCTGTTTTATTGACCTCAAATACGGACATTTTAACATGCTCTGCGTGTCTCGGGCTTTCATTTGAAACCATCTGCGGAAACTCGCCAACAGAGAAGAGCCGAATAACATCTGCGAATAAGTGCCTCTCCACACAGCAAGCTAATCACACAGTCCACGTGCATGCGACCTCAGTCATTACACGCCGTACTAATTACCGACTTCAATTTACAGTTCGTGCTGTCCGACTGCATACGACGGCTTGCGAATGCGGCAGTCCTACAACTTGCAATTCCGTAGTTGATCTGATATGATTAGGGAGAGCGTATATAAGTTTAGCTTTTATTCATCACGTTGGGGGAATTGCCCAGCATCCCACGCTTGCGACGAGCAAATGTAATCAGACGAAGGGAGGACACTGATAAAGCGAACAAAGAATTGATTCTGATTACAAGGAAAGATGATAGACGAGAACGTCATTCCGCCGACAGCCACTGATACCGACCGCCGAATAAGTTGCGATAGCATCCAATGAACAATATCGCATTATATTGCTTTTCTCCTGAGAATTATTATGTTAACGAATTTGTGCACTGTACACACCAACTGGTGTGTGTGTGTGTGTGTGTGTGTGTGTGTGTGTGTGTGTGTGTGTGTGTGTGTGTGTGTGTGTGTGTGTGTGTGTGTGTGTGTGTGTGTGTGTGTGTGTGTGTGTGTGTGTGTGTGTGTGTGTGTGTGTGTGTGTGTGTGTGTGTGTGTGTGTGTGTGTGTGTGCATTAGTCCGATAGTGTTATACCTTCTTTCTGTGGTTGTCTATCTGTCTGTTTATCTTCTCCTCAATACATACCTCTCCCTTCCTCTCTGTTTATCCCTTCCTTTCTCCCCTCTCCCCCTTTTCCATCCCTCCCCTCCCTTCGTTCTTCCTTCCTCCACCTCTTTCTCTCATTCCCTACCCCTCTCTCCATATATCTCTTCGTCCCCCTCTCTCTCTTTCCCTCACTTCCTCGCTCCGTTTATTGTCTCCTTCCTTCCCTCTCTCCCTCCCCTCCCTCCCTCCTCCCTCGCTATCTTCCCATCTCTCCTCCCCCTCTCTCTTCCAATGTTTAACATGTGTACTTCACTCCGTGTCGGTATTTCGTGGACACGTGTTTGGAGAATCTGTTTCTTAAATTTTTGCTTCATTATACCTTTAAATGAATCTATGTTAGAGCAACCTCTGCTCCCGGTCTCTTCTGAGAGTCGACATAATGTCATTTATTTTTTTAATATGTTTTATGTACAGTCCCCCTTCTTCCCTCCCTCCCTCCCTCCCTCCCTCCCTCCCTCCCTCCCTCCCTCCCTCCCTCCCTCCCTCCCTCCCTCCCTCCCTCCCTCCCTCCCTCCCTCCCTCCCTCCCTCCCTCCCTCCCTCCCTCCCTCCCTCCCTCCCTCCCTCCCTCCCTCCCTCCCTCTCCACGTTCCACACTGTGTTACTCCTCTGCGTGTCCGTATTTCTTGGGCAAGTGTGTGAAATAAAAACCTTGTTCTTCAAGTTTTGCTTCATGATATCTTTAAATGAATCTATGTTAGAACAACCTCTGCTTCCGGTTTCTTCTGAGACACAATGTAATTTATTTCCTTAACGTCTTTTCTGGCAGTATTAGTTCTTCATAAAACAGTCTGAAGGGTATTATATTTCTGTGTGCCTGACAGTTCACGCTGAAAGCAGTTGTGCAGCCGATCAAGAACTGTCGATTGACATATATATGCTCTTACGCGGTCAGCATGAATGCCATCAATGATTTCGCCAATGCAGTTTGATCGAGTTATGTTTCTTTATTCAGCAGGAGATTCGGTTTCTAATTGCTAGGCTCACGTGTAACACGAGCTTGAAGTGCGCGTTTAAAAGTGACTGGTCCGATATGGATATAAACATGAGAGTTTGTTAGTCCGGAAGGAGGGCTAGTGTATAAGAAAACATTTTGAGCACTAATTAGTATATATTTGAACTGCATGTAAACATAATGGGTATATTTGATGAAAATCGGACACAGCTGCTAGTATGTAAATGTAGCGGTAAAGTCTAATGAAACGTATGTTTTCTTCTGCGAAATGTATTTTATTCTCCGTTCCTAGAGAATACAAGCGTTCTTTATAAACTGTTACAGGTTTACCTCAAACAATAAACGGCTGGCCACGTAAAATTATTTTAGACTATCATGTGACTACATCAAGCAATCACAATCACATATATCAGTTGATCTTGTTGTTGTTGGAAAACAACCTATATTAATTGAAAGTTGAAATACGTTTGTTTTTGTACACATTCAATCAATCAATAAATTAATTAATCAATCAATAAATTAATTAATTAATCAATCAATCAATCAATCAATCAATCAACCAACCAGTCAGTCAGTCAGTCAGTCAGACGGTCGGTCGGTCGGTCGGTCGGTCGGTCGGTCGGTCGGTCGGTCGGTCGGTCGGTCGGTCGGTCGGTCGGTCGGTCGGTCGGTCGGTCGGTCGGTCGGTCGGTCAGTCAATCAATCAATCAACCAACCAACCAACCAACCAATCAAGCAGTCAGTCAGTCAGTCAGTCAGTCAATAAATCAATCAATCAGTCAGTCAGTCAGTCAGTCAGTCAGGCAGTCAGTCAGTCAATCAATCAATCAATCAATCAGCACACTGTTGGTTTTCCCATAGGCGACCATGTTAACGTTTTGTCTGATTATAAATACACTGCACTTTTCTTCGTAAGTCTAACTAGAACATGACCCCTGTAGCCACTTGGCGATCCACTCAAAATGGCTGGGCGACCCAATTCTGGGTCGCGACCCAGCGGTTAAGAACCACAGCGTTAACTATTCCCGCCTGTGTGCGTCGTTGAAACGTTGCCGGACGTGAACTTTACTATGCATTCACGAACTTTCATGTATATAAACAATACACCACGCGTAGACAAATCCGGACCATCTTTGTGTTTATTATGCTTATTAGCACTGCAATTTGTGTTTCTATCTTCATAACAAAGAAAGAATGAACACATCTACATCCAATGGAACCTCGCCGATAAGGTCATCTAAGGTCGCTTTGTTACAGAGGTGACCACAAAGCGAGGTTCGACTGTGCATTGCGATCTTCCCTCCATTGACTTATGTTTTTTGTAAATCTTTTTGTAAAGTACTGCTTTGTTTATTTGTACTTCTGAAGATTTTCCGCAAAGTTTACGTGAAGCTGTTTCCTCTTCTCATTTCCAGTACTATTTATGAACATAAACACGAGTGGTTGTAGGGCCTACACCCTTGCGTATACAAGTGTACATTTCTTCCGGCACACTTCATTTCCCTTCGCTGATACTCGGTCATCCGGCCTTTAATAACCATGGCAACGCGAAACCTGCTTACGTCGCTGACGTAACAATGGCAGAGCGTAGCCGCGACGTGAGCGCTGACCACTAATAGCGACTGGATATCGGCGTCCACTGTTTGATTGGATCGTCCACTCGACAGATAGCTTACACTGCTGAAGTGTCTGATAATAGTCGATACGATGCCGCTGTTTACGTTACGTATGGCAGTAGAAAAAGCGATATTATTAAGAGAACCTGCGACACAGTTACGCACGTTTCGCGGGTAGAGCGCCAACAGTGTATAGCATCACTTATAGATAGTATCCCTCTGTGAGAATAGCTGTGCTTCATCTTCATAGGAAAAATATTTATTGTGTATAATATTTAATAGGTTACAACTGGGGCCAGACTACAGTATATGTCTAATTGTAAGCCGCCGCGACGTCATTGCTTGGCAATTTCGAATAATTAACCTTTGAATACGAATGCATAACGATTTTTATTGGTTAATTCATGGGGACCTATTTGTAATAATAATAATAATATGTACTGGCATATCATTTCCCCGTATTATAAACCAAAATGAGGAATTTATTTACGAAAGGGTTGTTAGATAGCTATGATAAAACCGGGATTACACGAGGCGACATGCGAGCTATGTCATTATAAACCAATAAAGGCCGTTTCATATAGCAAGCGACGTCGCTTCAATGTAGAATCAGTTCTATTCCAAGCAACAACGCCGTGAAGCGTAGTGGCAACGAACAGCTTACATTGAATATCACGCTGCAATTTGGTCGCATGCGAGGGTATCACCTAGTGAAAACATAGCTTTATCTTGTGGCTTTCAAGTACCCTCAAAACCCTCCAAACAGTTATGGTTCTTTCCAAGTTATTATAACGGCACCTGCCACATTTCTTTGTCAATAGTTTTAAATCTCAGTGTCTCTCAAACTATTGTATTGAAATAAAAACATCAACATTAACTTGCGTAGAATACGCATGCAACAGTAATATAAAGTAACTCCGATAACGTAGCAACGATTTGGTTGTTTACACGAACGATTTGTATCCGAATTTTGACCGATTGTGTCGTGCGACACGGTGTCGTCGAGTCACGCGTCCGACGGTCACGGCGGTCGATGACTGACTACCGTCAGAGGGTTGTTGCTGTTCTACCCTACAGTCATAACGAAGAACTACTAAGACATTTCACTCACGATGTCGTGCTTACATTCATCCGGGCGTTAAATAATATCCGGGTGACGTTTCTGCGCGTGCGCGTATCTAGGGGAATGTATTTAAACATGTAATCTATAAATTCTAAATTTGATGAACTAGTTTCATTTGTCAGCTCACTACAGGACATAAATGATAAATTTAGTATAATTTGTCTACAAGAATGTTGATTATCCAGCATAACCGACTTAGCAAATATACAACTACCTGAGTACGCTTGTATTGCTCAAGGAAAGAGTAGCAGTAACAATGGTGGCTTAATCACATATATTGACAAAAGATTCCAACATATAGTAAAACTAAACATAAATACATACGAACATTGGGAGGGACTAATTACTAATGTAACTGGAGGTGGGTTATCAAAACCAATTACTATTGGCAACATATACGATTATGACAAGAGAACATGTCAGGCAATTTATTAATGAATTCACCACACATCTTGTCAATAGAACAATCGAACACAAACATAAGCATTGCCGGAGACTTCAATCTTAATCTCCTCAAGATAAACGAAATACCAATTTGCAGTGAATTCTTCGATCTGTTGACATCTCACAGTCTATTTCCACAAATTACACTTCCCACAAGATTATCACGCTCAAATGGCACATTAATTGACAATATATTCTATAAAGGTCAGAGTTTTATATCCATAACTACATCTGGTATATTAATAAATAAGATATCAGATCACCTCCCTCGCTTTATTCTCTCAGAAATGTCGATAGTAAATCCACCAAACCCTAGATGGATTAAAATTAACACAATAAACGATAAAGCCACTCAAAATATAATAAATGACATTAATTCGTCTGATTTGTACAACTTACTTGACAAAAAATTGAAGACAGACCCTAATCTAAGCTATGACATTATATTCGAAGTAATTGAAATGGCCAAGAACAAGCATATGGTAAATAAATTAGTTAAGTTTAATAAATACAAACACAACAAATCTAAATTGATTACCACAGGTCTGCTAAAATCCATAAAGTTTCGAGATAAATTATATAAGAGAATGAAACTTACAAATCCCAATTCAAGGGAATACGAAATTATGCGTATTAATAAAAAAACTTATGGTACCATATTAAAGAGAAGCTTACGTGAATCCAAACAACGTTATTTTGCGTCAACTTTCGCTAAATATGAATCTGATATCAGAAACACGTGGACAACTATAAATGAAATGATTTCAAGAAAAAACAAGAAGAATAGTTTTCCCGAAACATTCAGTATAAATAATACAGAAACTACAAACTCTAGATATAGCTAACGCATTTAACACCTTCTTTACAAATATCGGCAGAAAACTGGTTAATAACATAACATATTTAGGTGACAAAGATTTTAGGCATTACTTTGATAAACATTTTAACTGCAAATTTGTACTTAACAACGTTGACGAACTAATTGTACAAAAACAATAGACAACATTCCGTCTAAAAATAGTACCGGGTCTGATTTAATTTCAACCAATTTGCTAAAACAAATCGCACCTAAGATAATACAATCTTTAACGCTACTTATAAATCAAGTTTTTAATACGGGAATATTCCCTGAAAAACTAAAGGTGGCCAAAGTTATTTCGTTATTTAAAAACGGTGACCCATCAATAATCAACAACTATAGACCAATTTCACTCCTGCCTGCTATATCTAAAGTATTGGAAAAAATTATGGGTAATCAATTATCTTCCTATTTTGAAAGTAACAACCTGTTTTCGAAATCCCAGTATGGCGTTCGTTCTGGTCACTCGACGGAATATACTGCATTAGACCTTGTAGACCGAATAACATCCTACATGGATAATAATTGGGTACCTTTCAGCATATTTATTGATCTCTCTAAAGCATTTGATACCTTAGACCACAATACATTACTTTGTAAATTAAAACATTACGGCATTGAAGGGGTATCTCTGAAACTTTATGAAAGTTATCTATCAAATAGAACACAATTTGTAGAAATTAATGATGTAAAATCAGATATCTTATCTATAGAAACCGGAGTACCCCAAGGCTCCATTCTTGGACCAATTCTGTTTATTATTTATATTAATGACTTTTCTCAAGCGAGCTAAATGTTCAATTTTATATCCTATGCAGACGACACTACTTTGTTGAGTACAATGAGCAATTTCACAATCTCACACACCGATGATGCTGAAACATTGATTTATGAAGAACTCCAGAAAATTAATGAATGGCTAGAAATAAATAAACTTTCTCTTAACGTAACTAAATCTAAATTCATGGTTTTCCACACACCAAATAAATCATTTAACACACCTACTCCTAACATCAATAATAGTATAATTACAAAAGTTGACAGTGATAATTTCCTGGTATTTTGGATATACATCCAAACTGGAAAAAACACTCTGAAAATGTATCAAGCAAATGTTCCAGAATAATCGGTCTACTAAATAGACTTAAACAAATTCTGCCATTGAAAATAAAAATAATATTGTATAATACATTATTAGTACCACACATAACTTACTGTTTAATAACAATGGGGTACCACTCTCAAAGAATTAATCAACTTCAGAAAAGGGCTATACGCATAATAACTTTGAGTAATTTTTATGCTCACACTGACCCGTTTTTCAAAAAAATTAACTTACTAAAATTAAATGACATTTTAGCCCTTCAAGAATTAAAATTTTACTATAAATTTATACGTAACAAATTACCTGCTCATCTCCTAAGTTGGAAAATAGCTACAAATACCATGATTGATCGTCACAATACACGCAACCAACACAAAATTCACATTTACGGTACAAATAATTAATTTGCAATACAGTTTACCAAACACAATTAACAACACTTCCCTTAGTGTGATAGCTAAACTGTATACACACAGTTGCCATGGTTTTTTAAACTACGCTAAGAACCATTTCATTCATAACTACAACAACACGTGCACAAACATTAACTGTTATGCCTGCATGTCTACACGCAATCAACCACAATGATGTCACCCAGACCCAAACACCATAACATACTGCTTACCGCACTACATTCTGTTAACATACATCTTATAATTAAATAATATATCTTTTAAAATAATGTATGTTTATTTCACTGACGATGTATCTTATTTTATGTTACTGCTTATGTCTTAGATAATAGACAACATGTTTTTTCTTTCAACAGAAACTGAACTATAATTATACTATGTGTGGCTTATTTTCTAGTCTCCATCATCCTCATTGTACACCTTTTTATATTATAATTTGTCATATTATTATTGGATGTACAGCCTGGATAAATAAATCCACTTCTGTTCTGTTCTGTTCTATTTAGCACCAGCTACGACATTCGCGCTTTCATTTATCAGGGCGCTAGGTATGTGTTTATCCGGGCATATATATATATATATATATGCCCGGATAAATATAAGCGCGACAACGAGTCGCTCCTGTTGAATAACACACTGCCCGTTGTGAGCGGTGGCGCCTCCTAGTAGTGGTGCAGCAATGCCATCTAATGCTGACCTATTTCTAATCTCAGCTTCATTTCCAAAATACTAGAAAAAGTTGTAGCAAGTCGTCTAAAGTCTCACATTAGCACATATATCTTAACTAATGTGTCACAATCAGCATATAGGCAGTTTCATTCAACAGAGACTGCCCTCTTAAAGGTTCATAATGACATTAACTTGAACATTAATAATGGTAAAGTGACTGCACTTACCTTACTAGATCTCTCTGCCGCGTTTGACACGATTGATCACAGCATTCTCATTGAACGCCTATTAAAGTGGTACGGCATATCTGGCACAGCTCTAAGCTGGTTTTCTTCGTATCTAACTGATAGATACCAAACTATAAAGATTGGGAACTGCTTTTCAGCTGCACTGCCGACTTTATTTGGTGTTCCCCAGGGTTCTGTTCTTGGGCCTTTGCTTTTTACTCTTTACACCACGCCACTAAGCTCTGTTATAGAAAGACATAACTTAGATCATCATCTTTACGCTGATGATACTCAGATCTACATTTCGTTGGCAACCCCGGATACAAATCGCTCCCTTAACCAACTTAGTGATTGCCTTCAAGATATCTTCCATTGGATGACTGACAGCAAGTTGAAATTAAATGCAAATAAAACTGAATTGATCATTATTGGTACTCCAATGCAGCATTGTAAACTGGATGGTTTTTTCCCTACGCGTATTTTGAATCAGTATATAACGCCAGCAACCTCGGTGCGGAATCTAGGAGTGATCTTTGATAGTAACTTCAATTTCCGACAACATATATCTCAAACATGTCGCTGCTGTTTTTATCATATTCGTGATCTTCGCCGTATTCGCCGGTATATGTCATTTTCTGTTGCTAAGACTATTGCAACAGCGCTTGTTAGCAGCAGACTTGACTATTGCAATTCCCTCCTTTATAATATCGCTAGCAAGGATATCACAAAACTTCAGCGTGTCCAAAATTGTCTAGCAAGAGTAGTTACAAGATCTCCTCGTTTTTCTCGCTCTGTGCCACTTTTGAAGTCTTTGCATTGGCTTCCTGTACGATATCGTATAATATTTAAGATATGTACCATTACATACCAGGCACTGTCCAATAAACAACCATCTTATTTGCATTTATTGCTTACTCCTGTAAGAAAATCTATCCAGCTTCGATCATCTAGTTCTGACCTACTTTTTGTTCCTAGAGTCAACACTAACATTGGAACTAGGGCTTTTTCTGTTGCTGCACCAACTCTTTGGAATATGCTTCCTCTTAGTGTTAGATCAGTTGAAAATATTACAAAATTCCGTCGTCATTTAAAAACATATCTTTACAACCTTGCTTATCCACCGTAGCTCCCTAGCGCCCTGACCCATCTGTTGACAACTGAAAAACTACTTATGGATTTTGAGATTGACCAACCCTTTTGTTTTGATGCGCCTCTGAGCTTGGTTTCCAAGGATTTAGGCGCAATAGAAGTTATCTTGTTATTATTATTATTAAAGATGTGGGTGGAGACACATTAAAGGTTGGACATTATACAACATACAGATGATATGACATAGTGTTCAATAGTACACAAACATATGTCATTTACAACTGATTACATGTATATTTATTTTATACAAGACAGACTGTGTGTCTCTGTCGTTCTGTGCACGCATGTTTGTACATGATTATGTATGTCCGAGCATATCTCCATTAGTGTCGCAGGAACGTGACTAACATTTTGCAAGCGTCCTAGCCAGCCCATTAGGATGGTTCGTAACTTCGTATATGAGGTTTTAAAAATGTTACCCGGGTGTCCCGGTGGGATGAGGATCTTGGACGGAAACGGACCTGCCTGTCGCCCCCTGCTGTTGATCGCGACCGGCGGCGCGGCGTGGGTGGATGTTAGGGTACCAAGTAACAAATGCCATCGTGGCGTTATATAAAGACATTGTAACCAAAATCCAAAAGAGTGATCGTTTGCCATGCAGAACGTGTCTGGTGACGTCTGAATATGGATAATTACTCGGCAAAGCCATACGAGCATATTGCGCTGAGGGTTTATTTCAGAGGACAGTGCTCTTTGCCAAATTGTTATATATGTGGACGTTCTTAACAATCAATACATAATACATTGCTTTTTAATTTCTTGCCAAACCCTGACTGCATTCGACATTTTGCACTTGTGTTGTTATTATTTTTCGAAAGTGTTTAAGACAGCCAAATGTAACTTGTTGAAAATTACAATTTTGGGGTGGCTGCTACGAGAGCGACTCTGAAATAAGCCCTCAGCGCAATATCTTAGAAGGACTTTGCTGTGTAAAAATCCTGATGTAGGCCGTATTGTATTTTTAAATGTTTACCAGGCATTATACTTCCGATGTCATGATCCGACAGCGAAGTCGTGCCGAAGCTAAATATTCATTTTGTTCCGGCGCCTTTGGAGGTTTTTTGGTAATCCTAAAGTGGGTGTGCAATTGGAGGTTTTGAGTCTCTCGAGACGTCTCTCTCTGGGTCCGCCCCTAGGTCTACATAGGGAAGTGCTGGGTGGCTTGGGCCCACGAATGTCTTAATTCGCCACTGTGACCACTGCTCTCCACAGCGTAAACGCACATGTGCTTTTTGCTTTCTTGCTTGATCTGAATATTATGTATTTGGAATTAAGCGGAACACGGTCCTTTCATGAAATTACCGAAATCGCATACGCGGGCGTTCATCGTCATTTATATCCTTCGTAGTCTCTATCGGCAGACACGTTGTACTTCGTGCAATTTCGTGGTAATTTACGACCTTCGTGTCTCAGAACTCAGAACTCAGAATCAATTTATTTGACCAATAAATATGATACATATACAACGAATAACGTAAGTAATAGATAAGGTCGGGAGACTCCCATTAAGATATATAATATCGCTAGCACAGGGGCCACCCCATAAATATAAACAAACAACAACATTTACATGTCACAAATCAGAATAGCATGCGACTTGTTTTACAGTTAATAATTATTCAGTGTATACATAATACAATGACTAATTATATGTACTCTTGTACAAATTGACGTGCATATGGATACTTAGGTATACATTTCAATACGTATTACGAATTGTCCGTTGGTTCCTTTACGTAATTGTGACATCATGCCGATTTTGGGCATGCGATGTTTACTTGGTGAACTGTGCAAATTAAAACATACAAACACAAGTTTGGTAGAATAATATACACGTCTATAAAAGGGATTTATTTAAGTCAGTGCAGTTTTGGTTGACGGTTTTGGTTTTAGTTTTAGACGCATTGATAAGGAATCTTACTATGTTTGCAATGCTTGATAACTGTTTGTCTTTGGTTTTATTTCGTCAATGGAACTGGTTAACTGTAGGCAGATATATTTAAAATCAAATTACGTTTCCTGGGTCATCTAGCCAAAGAATATCCTATTTACAACGTCCAACATAATTCCAAGTTAGAGAGGTGGTAGTATACAAACTTGCCTTATTCTGTTGGTGACTGTAACAATTTTAGTTTGTTCAGTTTTCTATTAAACATTTTGCATTAATATGAAGATATTAATTATATTATTTATTTTTGAAGGCATTTTGTAGATGAGTGGGATTGCTCATAACGAATCCCAGATAATACTGCCAAATGCTTTCTGGAACGCTACAAAGATCAACATCACCAGAGGGGACGGTCGCTCGTCGGATTGTTCCGTGATGTTTCTAACGGTGAACAGTTGGTCTACGCACGATCGTCCGGATGGACACCAACTAGTTCTGCACCAAGTATCGCGTCTACTGCTTTCTTTATGTACTATGCAATAACATGTAACTGGCTTACATCTAGCAATGGAGAGACAAATTGAGGGCACCAATTACCACCATTGCGATGGTACCATTTGGAGATCACTACTTAATTATTTAAACAAACTCTGCAGAAAAGCAGAACACATCAAAACCACTAACGTTAATGACTCTAATAAATATCGTTGCGTTTTTTCTTATGTACATGGTCAGTTAGTAGATCAAAGGACAATGATTCAAGGAAGCAAATGAACGACCGAAGAGGAAAGTCGACTTCGGAGATGCATTTACAACACTTCAAACTTAGCGTATTAATATAGGCCAAATAGATAATTGTCTTCATGCCTTTAATAGAGAGCTGCTCGACTTAGCAACTTCTTCTAGACAAGGTTTGGTCAACGACCATTCTTCAGTTAAAGTTTGGTGGAGTCCAGCACACTGCTGCGCTTGGTAATTTATTATATACGTGGACGAATTCAATATTTGGCACTCTAGCCGTAATAATCGCCCGAACATTACACGTATCTGTCCTTCAGCAAATGTATTATGGAGATATGCTTAATCAGTTGGGAAAACGTGGGCGTCGATGCGATTTATTACTACTTTGAATTACACATGCATGCAATAAAACCGCTGATGTGTACGGTTAGTTTTCTTGGATAGGATGTCGGGTTATTATACCGATTTACCGACCCGAACATAACTGTTATTATACTGTACATATATCAACGATTTGTATCGGTTGGTCGAACGCCAGCTTTACGGGACTTTGCACACTGTTTCATTTGCAATATTTTAATATTTATCCGGAAACCTCAGCATCCGGAAATTCATTCGGATTTCCGAACACTAATATTCCTGCCTCCTTATGTGCTAGAAAAAAATACCAAACGTATCAGCCTTGACGGGGTTACGAAATGTTGGCAATATATGTACATATTCAGTTAGACTACAAAAAAGTTAACCAGATTGCCATCCAAAGTAAAACTCAAAGATGACACTGAAAAAGGCAAAATAGCCTTTGGCAGTGCTTATCGAGAGTCCAACTGGATCTTGTTATATCTAGAAATCCGCCCTTCTGAGACATGTGTCAATATCATTTTGTTTTAGACGTATTCACGCTGCTAACATGTCCACCATCTACAAATAATTTGTTCCGTTAATAATATTAATATTGTGCGAAAGAAATGGTCATAGTAATATTTGCCGATCCATTCAATATCTTTAAAAACTTATATTTGATCACGTCTTAATCTCCTTGCCTCTACTGTTGTTAACACACATCGCTTTTTGACGTGTGCCATAGAAATGATATATCAGTGCTGGACTCCTCCAAGTTGTTCACTGAATTCTTTCTAGCATATGTATATGTATGTTTGTGTGGTGTGTGTGTGTTTGTGTGTGTGTGTGTGTGTGTGTGTGTGTGTGTGTGTGTGTGTGTGTGTGTGTGTGTGTGTGTGTGTGTGTGTGTGTGTGTGTGTGTGTGTGTGTGTGTGTGTGTGTGTGTGTGTGTGTGTGTGTGTGTGTATGTGTTCGTTTGTATGAATGTGTGTGTGTGTGTGTGTGTGTGTGTGTGTGTGTGTGTGTGTGTGTGTGTGTGTGTGTGTGTGTGTGTGTGTGTGTGTGTGTGTGTGTGTGTTTGAGTGTGTGTGTGTGTGTGTGTGTGTGTGTGTGTGTGTGTGTGTGTGTGTGTGTGTGTGTGTGGTGTGTGTGTGTGTGTGTGTGTGTGTGTGCGTGTGTGTGTGTTTGAGTGTGTGTGTGTGTGTGTGTGGGTGTGTGTTTGTGTGTGTGTGTGTGTGTTTCAGTTGTATGTGCGTGTGTGCGTGTATGTATTTCTGTACGTACATACGTACGTACGTTTGTATGTATGTATGTATGTATGTATATGTTCTTCTTACGATATAGCCTCACCGCTTGTATACAATATTATACATGAGGTGACTGTCTAACTACTGCTTTGCACACATGCATAATTAGGTCCCTTTTTGTATAGTTGTGGTAATCAACCCACTAATGTGATTACCTCTTGAAGCTATACAATCCTGCACTGATGCTGAAACTGAACCTGAAACAACGCAGTATTTATAATTTCGTTCATGAAGCATATCAGTGTAATTGGCCAATAATATGCAGACAGACAAACAGAGTGTGGCACTGCGAAGATACG